>JALIZH010017043.1:0-46498 GCA_030522465.1 Rhipicephalus appendiculatus | reverse complement strand
CTAATCTCAGAGGTCACGGGGCTTGTTATTTTAAAGGATACTTAGCGCAGACATTAAACGTTTGAAAATGAGTTTAAATAACCCGTACCTCTAGAAGATATTGTCAGCAAATGTCTGACACTTTTTTTTTTTTTTTGCACGGGTGCACTTCTGCACTCTGTGGAACGGTAAACAAATGAAAGATACCTCTGGTTTCAAGATACCTACCAACTTTGTCGACCGCCCTTGACGTGACGGCGCGTGCAATCGCAACCAATGGGACGGTTAGACGGTTCAGCACGCGCTGAAGAATGGATTTGACTTTTTCGTATTTTTAGCTCGTTCAAAATGGGGTGCCGCCAGAGCTCGGAAAGATTCCGAGTTTCGCCAAACTCGGGCCATCCTGCATAGCACACCTTGGTCACTACTTTTGGAACTACAACATATTTGCCCGTCGCGGTAGTCTAGTGGTTATAGTACTTCACTTCTGTACCGGAGGTCGCGGGATCGAATCCCGGCCGCATTTCGATGGAGGCAACATAATAGTCATATGCTTCCACAAAGTTCCGCGTACGTTGAAGTATGCGGAACCAACTAGCACAAACATTGAAGTACACACATGGAGACACGACCAGACCGATTCTGAAGGGAGAGATAGCGGTAGAATGTCCTAGAAGATTAATATTGGTTTCGATGTTAGGAAGGGCGCCAGTTTGTGCAACACGTAATGTGGCGCACATTTTGGAGGAAGAGCGACGGCGAAAAATAGAGAAAATCAATGGAACAAGCGTCCGCCACTCTTGCGGGTAGTAAAGATTCCATGCGGTTGTCTATGGTTCGCGGGTGGTTATGTTTCGAGCAGGACATCATCAGCGTCGTCGTCTTTTTTTTTTTCTTTTTTTCCTCCTCGTTCTTTTTGTGGCAACATGCCCAAACACGTGCTCTCTTCTTTCATCTGTCTTCCGTCTTCCAGTCCCTTCTCTCGTTTACCATGCCGTGCTGGGCTCTCTTGTCGGTTCCGGAAATGAGCGTCTATCCGAACCCGAGACCATTGTTATCTACAAACGAGCGATAGGTCGGGGTACTTGTTCCCTCGTAGAAAAACCAGGAGCTGCCCGTTCCGTTCTTTCCCCTTGCTTCTTTCACTCTTTCCCTTACCCTCCCCCCAACGAGACTGAGCCCTGCCCCCTCGGTCGCAGAAGCAAGCGTCTTTCTGATCCTCAAAAACCACGGCTACTACTCAGCTCCAGTCGTCTTGCGCCTGCCAGCCCGTGGATTCCTCTTGGACAACGACCAGGAGCAAGAAGAGAAAACAAAAGAAATGTCAACGGCTCGCGACAGGCAATCCGAAGTAGCCACTGTATCCGAAAGACCGGCGCTGCTTGCTTCTAGCTTCGTGTCACAGGTCCACGCCTCTCGTGGCAGCGGACGTGTGCGGATCGAAAGACAGTTGCCGCCACCGTCCATCGAGTCCGACGTGCGGCTCGAAGAGGAACAGTTGCGGGGCCTGTGGAGTGACTACCGCAGCATTGGGGCCATGCTACTGATTAATCTGCTAGTCGTCGACGTGGCGTTGCCGCTGTACCTCCTAGAGAAAAGTACCCCGTCGTGGATGTTTTTCATACCAGTGGTGTCTACCGCGGCTTTCATTGTGTTCGGAATCGTGGCGCTTTGTGTTTCGCTCATGGCTTCCTGGCGTCCTGGTCTGTCATGCGACAGACCAGGACGGTGTGGCTAGACTTCCGTCTGGACTGCAGGGACGTTCCGGACTTCTGGGTTGTGCTGTTTGTGATAATATTGGTGCGAACATTAGTTAAAAACTATGGTTGTCCATGTCATCCATCTACGCTTCTAAAGGAGAGGCGGACACGTTTTTGTCCGAGAAATAAATGTTTATGTCTGCGAGAATTGCTTCTCTTTGAAATTTGGAAGTAGGGTTACCACAGCGGTCTGCATGTTCAGCTCCCTTAGGGGACTGCTATATCAAATCGTTTTTTTTTTTTCTGACAACAAACACTGTTGACGATATGCAGTGATCCGAGAAGTGGCCATCATCCTACTTATGTCACGAGGATAGTTAATCTATCGGTCAGCTATGGGGATTTTTCGAGGTTGAGAGATCTCGATGAAATTCACTGGGCGTGGTCCCCTGCACACTTTCGTCATATACGGCGCACAACAGGCTTAAGTGGTGCTTTTTTTTTTTTGCCAATGAATTTTGTTGGTTATACCTCTAAACGCTCGCTTGGCTTCGCGCACTTATTGGCTATGTATGTATGGCTATGGTACGACCAGTGTTGGCGGTAAGGCGTTAGTTTCCGGTAACTTAGTTAAGTACTCGCCACTCTGCCGGAACTGCAACGTTTACCGTACTTACCCGCCGCGGTGGTCTAGTGGTCACTGGGCTTGACCGCTGGTTCGAAGGTCGCGGAATCGAATCCCGGCCGCATTTCGATGGAGGCGAAATGCTACTCATTCATCTTCCACAATGTTGCGCGTACCCTCTGGCACGCTGAACCTACTAGCCGAAACATTTAATTACATTGAGACACGACGAGGCCGTTTCTGAAGGAAGATACATATAGTGGTACTGTGTTCTGGCGGCTTAGTAGTGGTTTCGAGGTTAAGAAAGCCGCCGCACTTTACAACACGTAATGGGGCATGGCGCCCATTTTCGAAGAAAAGGGGCGGCGAAAAAATAGAAGAGATAATCAAAGGAACGAGCGTCCACCTCCAATGCAGGTAGTAAGGATTCGATGCGGTTGTCAATGGTTCGCGGGAGGTTAGGTTCCGAACAGGACATCGTATGCGTCGTTTCTTTTTTTTTATCTTTTTTTTTTTGTGCCAACATGCCCAAACTTACGCTCCCTTCTTTCAGCTCTCTTCCGTCTTTGGCTCCCTCCCCCCTTCTCTCCTTTACCATGCCGCGTTGGGCTTTCTTGGACTCTCTTGTTGGTTCCGGAAATACGCGTCTTTCCGAACCCCAGACCATTGTTATCTACAAGTCAGCGATAGGTCGGGGTACTGATCGTCCCCCGCAGGAAATCCTCTTCCTTCCGTCGCTCTCGCCCTTTACCCCTCCCCAACGACACTGAGCTCTGAGCCGTCGCCGTGCTCCCGACCGGGCTGCAGAAATTAGGCGCCTTTTCCTTCTTCGAACCACAACCACCACCACCACCGTGCGCCCTCGGTCGTAGAAGCAAGCGTCTTTCTGATTCCCAAAGCCACGACCCTACCCAGCGCCAGTCATCTCGAGCCTGACAAGCCGTGGATTCCTCGCCGACAGCGACCGCAAGTGAAAAGAGAAAACAAAAGAAATGCCAGCGGGCCACGACAGACGCTTCGAAGGACCTATGGTAGTTCCTTCTAGCTCGGTGGCACAGGTCCACGCTCCTCACGGCAACAGCCGCGCGCGGATCGAGAAGCAGTTGCCGCCGCCGTCCATCGAGTCCGGCCAGGCCTCCGCCGTGCGGCGCGAAGAGGAACTGTTGCGGAGCCTTTGGCGCCAAGTCGACGACGTCGGGGTCGTAATACTGATTAATTTTGTAATGATCGACGTGGTCCTGCTGCTGCACCTCCTCGTGAATCTTGCCACGGGGATGGTACTCGTCGTAGTGCTTGGTTTTACGGTTTTCATTCTGCTCGGAATTGTGCAGCTCGGTTTTATGCTCGTGCTTTTGTCATGCTACAGACCAAGACCGCAGACTTGAAGGACTGCGGAGACGTTGCGGACTTGTGGGTCGGGTTTGCGAGGATATTGGTGTTGTTGTTACTTTGAACGATGACTGTGCTTGTTATCCACCTAGACACGTTTTGTCCGAGAAATAAATGCTTGTATAAGCGAGAATTGCTTCACTTTTGGCTCTAGGGTCACGACAGTGGCCTGCCCCATCAGCCCCCCCTTGGATGACTACTAGATAAAACATTATTTTCCCACAACAAACAGCTGCTGGCGATGCGCAGTGATCTGATAAGTGACCATCACCCTGCTGATGTCATGAGGATAGTTAATCTATCGATCAGCTCTGGCGATTTTTCGAGGTCAGTGGATCTCGGTGGAATTCACTGGCCTTTGTGCCCTGCACACTTTCGTCATTTATGTAGCACAGCGGGTGGGAGTGGTGCGCACTTTTTTTTTTTTCTAATGAGTTTTTCGGTCATACCTCGAAACTGTTGCTTGCCGTTGGCACTTATTGGCTATGTTATGCACGACCATCGTTGGCAGTAACGCGTTTCAAATAATGGCGTTAGCGGTATCACGTTAGTTTTTTCGGCAGAAATGCTCGTCACCATTTCGGAACTGCAACGACTAACGTACAAGGTAGGGGGAGGGAGGGGGGAAGAAACGCGAGCAGCGTGGCGCGCTCTTTTCATCACGCTTTCAGCTTGGTGGAAACAAAAAGATGCTAGATGGTTCTTGATCGTATCGTGGATGACTCTAGTGGCTTTTTATCCCCATCCAGGCTACAACCGCTGGAAAATAAATGCGACACAGCTAAGAATGTAAATGCCGATAATCATGATGTAGTACGAAAAGACAATACAGACACAGAGAACCACATACCACAGGCGCTACCAAAAACTTTAATGGAAAATTCATGACACACAAAATATATATGCTGTTCCAAACGCGCAGGCGTGAAGGTAACATCCGAAAGTGACATCTGATCATTATTATCAGCAAAAGCCAACTAGCCCAAGAACAAGTCATTCTGCAGAATGTAGATGCCGCATGTTCGCGTTTCTTTCCATTCCCGGACGCGGCGGCCGCATTGTAATGGAATCAAAGTGATCCACATTTTTTCCCCTCAAAGAACGCTTGAAATTTTAAGCACCGCACAATGGGAATCTAAAGAGAAACATATTAACATGTACGACGTAACAATCTGAAACGGGAAGACAGCTGTAGTTTAGATAGATTGTGAACATGCGAAATAGTCCTTTTCACGTTAAAGGGACCGACAACAGGACATAACGTGCGATTCGAACCTGGTGGAAATGAAAAGACAGTGAATTATGGTGATGGAGCCGCGCAGGCTTTTAATATTTTCAAATTGCGCTATGTCACACGCACACACACACGCGCGCGCACACACACACACGCACACACACACACACACACACACACACACACACACACACACACACACACACACACACACACACACACACACACACACACACACACACACACACACACACACACACACACACACACACACACACACACACACACACACACACACACACACACACACAAATGGGTGACATTGAACATGAAGAAAGAAACGTGAAAAAGACAGCTTCGTTGTAAAAGGTTTTATTTATGAGACACATCTCAACGCATTTGCCCGGTCATACAACATATATTGCATCTTGGATACGTTGACAATGGTCTCGAGAGGGAGTGCATCCGATTCCCCGGTAGTACGAGCACACGTTCGGCGTCGTTCAGATGTAAAAGACGCTGCCGTCGCGGTGCCTTTCGCTGTATTGGATGCAGGCCACGACAAGGCGATGCAGCGTAGAAAGAAACACAGCGAAGACCACGAGCAGCGCGCACGCTGCGGACCACTGGACGCGATGCGCGGTGCCGTCCGGGGTGACTACCTGCAGTTCAGTTCCGGAGGTGATGCGCCACAGGCTGTCGAACGTGCCCAACACCATCACGAGCAGCATGAGCAGGATAATGATAGGGCAGAGCAATCTGGCGGACGACGTGTCCCGGGATGAGCGCTCGTATCGACGTGCACGAACGACGACGGGATATGGCTCCCAGCTACTCCGGACGACCTTGCAGGATACGAGATCGTCGACGCTTGTCCGCCTGGAGCCGGAACACGCGGAGCACCTGGGACACTTAGTCATATTCTCCGATGCGTACTGAGTGGAGGTATCGATGGTAGATAACGGCGAGGCTTATGATGAGCGAGTGCAAGCCCGTATTGATACTTCGTGGGCAGAGTCCGTTCTGGTACGGTGGGGGGTAGTAGTATTGGTGGAACGAAGACGCTTGTTTACCAGCCTCTAGAGGGAGCACGGCGCAGGAGATATGCGGTTCTGGAGATATGAAAAAAAAGCAGTTTGTTTCTCCCACCTTTCTCTCTCCACATCACTTTCAACAAGAGGGAGAGGTGTAGGTGGACAGGAGTGGGTTGATGTTAGGGAAAGCGTTGCATTATGCAGCACAAAAGGCAGCACGGCGTAGTGAGGTCAGGATGGGGGCAGAGTGAAACATGGAAGAGAGGGAAAAGCGGGGTGGTTGACCTGTTTGACCAGAACGGGAAAACCCTGCGCACCTTCAGGGTGTGCTGCACTGGGGCCATCGATTCCACGAGGTACTGCGGCGCTCCCTGCCCCCCCCCCCCCCTCCCCCCCTGTCCCGTCCTCGACTGAAAGGGGTCGTTGTGCTGAGCATTTTGGTTTGTCGTCGTGGTCGTAGACGACACGTGCGGGCTACGGCACTGGTCAGGACTGTTTGTTGCCTCCTGGCAAGGAGCCGCGTTTACATGTATGCGACATGTGCTGCGTCGCATAGCACTAACTTTCTAACGCATCGCCTCCATGCAAATTGGTTAATGCGCTGGGAAGGCGCATCGCACTAATGCTCCAGGCAGGGGTAGCAGGGGTGCCCTTTTAGAGGGGTCAGTCGACTGACGGACCATCAATCACGAGGAGGCCCCGTGTCTTGCCAGCTTCGAGTGTACCCCCACCACATGACAGCTGAGGGGGGAGGGGGGGCAAAACGAGGGCTTCGCAGGAGAGTTCATGCGCTACACGTGAACGCCACAGTGGCATTCTGTCGCATTCATGCAAACTCGGATGAAAGGATGCCTCCAAAGAGCAAAAGGTGGGGCACAACCTGTTTAACGCCCCGGGGAAAGGCTACACCACACAAGTGTGCTAACAACAAGGGCTGCAGAAGGTGCGACGGTAGCGCCAGAACACGCAACCTAGCGAGTAGACGCAGCAAAATCGGGCCCGCCATTGCAACACAAAGCAACACAAATTGGCGGCCCCGTGTCTAGCGAGTAGACGCAGCAAAATCGAACCCGCCAGGGCACAGCTGCATCTTTTTTCAGGTGGGGGGTAGGGGGGGTCACGGGTGATTATGGACGCACCCAGGAAGCGTTTGTTGAAACGGCAGCCCAACGTGTCAGTAGCCCCTCCTGTCTACGGCTCTGGCGAGAAACGTAATAGTAATAACTGAAGAACATCGTTCAGTTTCTCTTTTCTTCCTTACCTGCACAATGCCACCTTGTGCATTTGAAAGATCCTATTTCGCTGTCATCGTTTAATCCCCGGTACTCCCCTGTTCTCCAATGTATTGTAGCACGTCATGTAGCAAATTTTTTTTTTTATGGGTAAGAAAAGCAGTGGTTTAGCCTTCTTTCACCAATCATTCTAATCTTTTTTTTATTTTCTCTTGCCCTGGTGTCTACAACAACGTCAGTCGCAGAAATTATTAGCGTCTTGTCTGTCCTCAGACATATGGGTGTGGTTGTTGGCATCTAATTTGACAAACCGTAGGAAGGCCAATTTGTGTTGCTTAATGTTCTTGCGTGCGTGCCTGCGCTACAATAATATAAACGGTGCGCAGCAAAATATTGTTTCCATTACATTCCTGGATTGGCATCGCGTAAGCGAGAAGCAGTAGCTTTCGTCATTTGAGTCAAATCATTTGATTTGAGCTTTCTGTTGTGGTAAATGTTATTTATTAACTTTGTTAACAGAAGCGCGTTCATCCCGTGTGCAGCAGAAGTAGTTTACAGGATCGTTCTGTCATGCGGCAAGTTATAATGCTGAGACTGGAAGATGCGCAAATGTGTTACAGTATACGAGAGCACCAGAGGAAGTGTAGAAAGAATGATCGGTTATCAAACTTGGTTGCTCATTGCACGAAGCATCACTGCAAGCCACTGTTCAATTGTACGGAAGTGCTATAGGTAGCCACAGTGACAAGAACAATAGACTCATCCTATAGGACGTACCATATTAACAGAAATGGTGCGAAGTGCATCAGCCAGCCCAAATTGAATTTATGAATATCACGCACATTTTTTTCCCCCCATAACCAGTTTCCCTTGCGCATGAGGATACACGTTCACGCTTGTATCGTACGCAATAAACCTTCAGTTGAGAGACAGCGTAGTCCGTTTGTGCTTATTCGTCTTTCGTCTCGTATTTTGCAAGCCCTGTACAATTCAGTTCGTCATGAACTTTGTTTATATTTGCATCGATTACCTTATCGCTCGCTCACCCTCCCTCGGCCTGTGCAAGGTTTGAAGCATTGAATAAAGCAGAAGAATGACAAAATACATTATCGGTTTACGCATGTCTAATTTGTTCCATTGCATGTATGTACTGTGACTCAGCTTCCACTAAAAACACTGTTGAATGTCAACGCTCGTGTGCGTTGTTTCTTGTCTCTGAAATATTTCCACGCTAAACACTCTAAGGACGCACATTCGCACACCGTATCCAACCATGGGATATGTTTCGAAATTTCATATGCGTTTTCATGTTGTCGATGAAGGACTAATTACGCTGGACAACGCGGTAAAAAGCAAGAAAGAATTGTTGCCGCAAAAATTACAGCACCTTTACTCATCCCTCGCATTATAAGATATTTTCTTCCTTTAAGAATAAAAAAGAAACAAAGAAAGAAGACAGGAAATAAATATCTCGTTTAGATCATTGCATCTCCATGCAGCTTTTTAACCGCCTGAAGCTACAGTAAAGATGACCTCAAAGAAACTTATTATAAACGCCGGCTTACTGCCTCACTGAAACTTTTCCTCCCCTTTCCCCCTCCCCCCCGTGTAGGGTAGCAAACCGGGTATAACCTGGTTAACCTCCCTGCCTTTCCTTTGCCTCTCTTTCTCTCTCTCTCGCATCGGGTAGTTACGCAAGCTGATATGTGCAGGTGCGCTAAGATAATTTTGGAACGGCTACACTGCGCACGCGCGGACTAAGACGCAAGAGATTGAGAAGAAGGACGAATTAAATGTGCGTAAGCACGCCGTCAATTGCTCTTACAAACAAGCATAAGATTTTAATTTTCTGATTATGACGACGGCGTTTTGAAAGTGTCAACTCTTAGTGCATGGCTTCGGACTTCTGCGCATTGATGTTGTCAGGTTATGTGATGCTGTAAGTACAGCGGGGGTATCGCTAGAATAAGTTTGTTGGAAGTATCGCCTGTATCTGCGAGTATGTGCTGCTTTTTTTCGCCCATGTGTTGTGTGCGCTTTTACCTCTCTACAAAATGGATTACGAACATGGCCAAACTGCGCTGCATTTATTTTTCCACCGGCGACCAACTGCCTGTCCCGCGCTCCGAATTATTGTGTGAACACCTGTGTACATTTCTGTCACGTTTCCAAAGCTCTCAGCTGATGAGTGTTCCGGCGGCGGGAAAGTTCGTATGATGTGGGCGTTGAATTTCGTTTTGTCCTTGCCGAAGGGATAAAAAGAAATGCTGACAAACTTATGCTTGTTCAAATTGCACAAGTCGGACAGGTGTGCGTAATTGCGACGACACGATGGTCGACGCCAACCTTTTCGATCTCCGCGATGGCAATCGAAAAGCTAATATCAGCATTTATAGCGCACAACACAAGACAAGTACCGAGTGACAACTGACGAATAGAGGCGCTACGAAAAACTATTAGTTCAGCGTCGCTACCAAGGTGTGACAGGCGTGCAGTTGTCGCCACCGGAGTGAAACACTGCAGGCGGAAGCAGGCATTTGACAAACGCTTTATTTAGGAGATAAGACATAATGGAGTTCACAAGGACGTTCTCTTGCCTCTGTTGACGTCTTGAACTTTGGTAACGACAGTGGCCGAGGCATCTGGGAGGTCGTAGCCTTCATCACTCGCAAGGGAACTGCTCAGTGATCAAGCACTGGTTCAACTTGTAAAAGATGGCACCGATGGGCACAAGTAACAGCGCCCAGTCGAATATGAACCAGCCCCAACTGGGCACCAAGTACGTCGTGATCGCGTGGTCGGTCACCGCAGCAAGGGAGACCATCAGGGTAATGCAAATGTAGCAACTTCGAGCAACGGTCCATAACGGCGGTTCTTCCTGCAGGTCAGACAGGTCTTCTTCCTCGGGCACCTCAGCTCGTGGCGATGTCTCCAACCGTCGCCTGGTGCCGTCGCCGTCGTTATGAACCGTTGGCTGTTCATCTTCTTCCTCGGGCACCTCAGCTGGTGGCGATGTCTTCAACCGTCGCCTGGTCCCGTCGCCGTCGTTATGAACCGTTGGCTGTTCACCTTCCTCGGGCACCTCAGCTGGTGGCGATGTCTTCAACCGTCGCCTGGTGCCGTCGCCGTCGTTATGAACCGTTGGCTGTTCATCTTCTTCCTCGGGCACCTCAGCTGGTGGCGATGTCTTCAACCGTCGCCTGGTCCCGTCGCCGTCGTTATGAACCGTTGGCTGTTCACCTTCCTCGGGCACCTCAGCTGGTGGCGATGTCTTCAACCGTCGCCTGGTGCCGTCGCCGTCGTTATGAACCGTTGGCTGTTCACCTTCTTCCTCGGGCACCTCAGCTGGTGGCGATGTCTTCAACCGTCGCCTGGTGCCGTCGCCGTCGTTATGAACCGTTGGCTGTTCATCTTCTTCCTCGGGCACCTCAGCTGGTGGCGATGTCTTCAACCGTCGCCTGGTGCCGTCGCCGTCGTTATGAACCGTTGGCTGTTCACCTTCTTCCTCGGGCACCTCAGCTGGTGGCGATGTCTTCAACCGTCGCCTGGTGCCGTCGCCGTCGTTATGAACCGTTGGCTGTTCACCTTCTTCCTCGGGCACCTCAGCTGGTGGCGATGTCTTCAACCGTCGCCTGGTGCCGTCGCCGTCGTTATGAACCGTTGGCTGTTCACCTTCTTCCTCGGGCACCTCAGCTGGTGGCGATGTCTTCAACCGTCGCCTGGTGCCGTCGCCGTCGTTATGAACCGTTGGCTGTTCACCTTCTTCCTCGGGCACCTCAGCTGGTGGCGATGTCTTCAACCGTCGCCTGGTGCCGTCGCCGTCGTTATGAACCGTTGGCTGTTCATCTTCTTCCTCGGGCACCTCAGCTGGTGGCGATGTCTCCAACCGTCGCCTGGTGCCGTCGCCGTCGTTATGAACCGTTGGCTGTTCATCTTCTTCCTCGGGCACCTCAGCTGGTGGCGATGTCTTCAACCGTCGCCTGGTGCCGTCGCCGTCGTTATGAACCGTTGGCTGTTCATCTTCTTCCTCGGGCACCTCAGCTGGTGGCGATGTCTCCAACCGTCGCCTGGTGCCGTCGCCGTCGTTATGAACCGTTGGCTGTTCCATGTTGCAGGCAAGGTAGTGGTAGACAAACTGGGCGTAAGAGCGACGGCGAAAGTAAAGCGAGCTGACCGAGCTATAGCCCTTCTGGCGTCAAATCCAGTGCGGCAGGCGTCTCACGTGGTACGAGTGGGATGCATGGATCCCATAAGCGTTCCTTTTATAACGGGTTATCACCTGTGCGCCACCAAGCTAGATTTCGGCGCAACACTGCGATCGGCACCTGTATGGTGGATCCGTAAGATTTCTGAGCAGGGTGAACACATTGCTGGAAGCGCTGGACGGAGCATTCCTGAAGAGCACGATGTTATCGTCATCTTGCACAGTCAACGACCTTCTCCCCATACATATCTTTTGCATTTGCTTTTATTTTCTGACACCGCTATCTTCAAACTTTGAGGGGTTCGAAATCAAGTGCGCACTGGGACCGAGGACGATCGGTACACGATGCTTGAAAAGATAACAGCACAAAGTACAAACAAACGTTATGGTGAGACTTTAAAAAGAACATAAAATAAAGTGCCTCTGCTCGTGCCACCGAGGTATAACAGGCTTAAACCAATTGAAATAAAATGAATAGGCCTTGCGCCAATTGTTTTTGTGACAGAAGTAGGTACAGAAAAAGTGATGAACAAAGTGCTCCCTTCGGAACATTTCTGTTGTTGCGCACGTAGCAAAAATATATACGCGCGCCTGTGTACACTCGCGAGTTGTCGCTTCTGCCTCTTGTCCCAATTTCGGTTTTTACTGTAATGGATGGATGGATTCCGTATCTTCTACAGTTTTAGATGCGAAGCATCTTATGCTCGGGGCTGTGTCCGTCGCTCCCGCGTCCCCTGTCCCGCGTCCCACGTCCGGTCACTTTCATGAAGTAGGGAAGCTGACACTATGCGAACCAGAACACTGTAGTACAATAAGGCCGTCAACCACCATCACAGTCATGAGAGACATGGCAGAGAGCACAGAGTGGCTGCTTAGCAATGGCTAGGCTGGTGGTGGGTGGCACTGGGTGCAAGCAAAGAATAACGCGCTCTACCGGTGGTGTCTGTCGCCCACGTTGACTCCATTCCTTGATCTTGCTTGCATGTGCTTGCGGGGGCTTTGTCCGTCCCATCCCTCCCGCGTCCCACACCCCCCTCTCCTACGCTCCCCCACCTTTCTCTCCTCTAGGAATCCTCTACTCTACGGAGCGGAGCCCGCGTCCCGTTGACGCCATTCCTTGATCTTGCTTGCATGTGCTTGCGGGGGCTTTGTCCGTCCCTCCTTCTCTCGTCCCACACCCCCCACAGCGCATGCGCGTCCCCTCCTCCTCTCCTACGCTGCGCCCTTTCTCTCCTCTAGGAATGCTCTACTCTACGGAGAGGCGCGCACGACAGGTGGTGCGACAGCTGCATACTCCCCTGGGGGGCGCCATGGTAGTTGCAGATGATGGATTGCAGATGATGGATTTTACAAACGCGCGTTCTGTTTTCGCGTGCTGCCTCACAGTTGACCATACCGTAGGTTTGATAGTCGTGAGCAATATTAGATGAAACACTGGAATTGACTATTGAAGGCCATAGCGGAGAAACGCAGTTGGCAAGCGCAACAGTGTTCAAAGACACGAAATACTCTAGCGGGAAAGGTTTCTCTTTCAGTTCAGAGTTCACATTCATATCAGTGCATTACAAGTGTAAACTTTTTTGCGCTACAAGTAAACAAAATCGACGAAGAAAATGGTACGGGAGAACACCGTACCATTGTCCCGTACCATTTTCTTCGTCGATTTTGTTTACTTGTAGCGCAAAAAAGCTTTACACTATGCACAACCAACTGGCCCCTACCCTGGCTCTTCTAGCATTACAAGTAATCGTGGAATTAATGCGAATTCGTTGTTTCAGCTCATACTGCACACGATAGTACGTCTTGCCGGTATGGGTACGCGATAGCGTGGCGCTTAACTGCTACATCTGATATACATCCCTCTCGGTAATAACTATACGCTGCTGACTCACCGTCAGTTTCAAGACAGACCACTCTACGTCATCGACGGCTGCAGAACTTGCCGCTCTTCGCGCTGCACTTCTCGTAGTCAACCACCAACAGCCTCAACGATGGTCAATCTTGTGGGGGTGCCATCACCCCCTGTAAGGTCGTTAGCGCCCCACGGCGCGCGCGTCTCGCGGATAAGCCGCAGTTTGGGTTGATGGCCGCCGAGCGGAAGGTGGCGTTGTGCTCGCGCGTGGAATTATTATCATCATCATCGTTAAAGTTAGCACGGTAGCGCCAGCAGCGCCGCTGAGCGGCGAAACTGGTTGGCGCTCGGGAAGAAGGAGTCTCTTTGGCGTTTGGCGGCTGGCGTGGACGGGCGGCTCCTGCGGTGGGTCCGTGGGGAAGGCACCGCGCGGGTCGTCTCCCGCGGGCCCCTCGTGGTGAGTCGACCGTCGGCGACGCCGCCTTCGCGGTACCTTGTTGTTTGTTGCTATGTTGATTGAGTGTATTGGCATAATGATTGTTTAAGGTTGTTTTTAGCGTTTGATTTATGATTCGGCTAGCGAGCTCGCCATGTAAAGTAGTTCAATAAATGTGCACTATGTTTGGATTAGTACGACCGTGTCTACTGTCTCCGTGTGCTCCGAGAGCGGCAATCTCAGTTCGAGACCCCACAATCTTCAGCTATTCAAAGGCCGCTCTGCAATCTTTGCAATCAGCCCTGCGGCACGGACCATACGAGCAGTTGGTCTTTGAGGTTAGGTATCTCCTCCATACTGCGTTCGAGAAAGGACACCACGTGACATTTCAGTGGCTGGCAAGTCACGGCGGCGTGATAGGCAATGAACAAGCCGACAATGCTGCTCGATTAGCTCTTCAAGGCGACAGGCTTGAGAAGATGCCGCTATCAAGGACCGACGCTGCTAGCCTACTTCGAGTGACCGCACGAGAAATCAATTTCTCCACTTGGAATACTCCAAGTAGACTGCGCGGTCAACACCATCACAGCCCGAACAATTTACGACTTCGGGAACTTGCTGGACTACGCCGAAATGACGCCACTCTGCTTTGCCGTTTATGGTTAAGAGTGGCTTTCACGAAGTCATTCTCCTTTCGTATCGAAATGGCTGACAACCCTTTATGTGACAACTGCGGTAGCGAGGAGACATTGCAGCACATCTTCTGCGACTGTCCTCGATACAATGCGCAGAGAAAATCACTCACAGGCGCTCTTGCTCGCATAGATCGCAGACCGATGACGGTGGAAACCTTCTTGGAATGTCGTCTTGAGAGATCATCGGGTAAAGGCGACGAAGGCGGTGCTCAACTTCTTGAAGACAACAGACTTGCACCGGCGGTTATAGACTAATCGCGTTACCCAGACACTGAGAGGTGTGACTTTGCGTGTGCGTGCTCTCATCTCCCCCCCTCCTCTCTCTTTCTCAGTCTTTAGAACTCCCCCATCCCTTTCCCCAGTTTAGGGTAGCATACCGGTCCTTCTAGACCGGTTAACATTCCTGCCTTCCCTTACAAAAATGCACTTTGAGTTTCAATTGACCACGAACCGAGGCCTTTTTGACTCAATAGATGGTCAATTAAACGGCATCTTCTGATGAGTGCACTCACTGAAAATTTAATTGACATTAGGTTGGAAAAATGCAATTGACTCTCACTCTTTACATTTTTAATTGAGGTGCGGTAAGAAAGGTTCAACTGAACCGCAGTCACTACACATTTAATTGACATACGTTAAGAAGGGTTCAACTGAACCGCAGTCACTACGCATTTAATTGACCTAGTATTGAGCACTCTCAATGAGGGATAGCTGATATGTTGACACCTGCATCAATTTCAGGAGCCGAGCGCACAAAACTTGTGTTTGTGTTCTGCAGTTTTCTTACGGATATTTTTCTGCAAGATGCATTCGTCAATACGGGCCCTGCATGATGAATACGGTTACAGCACTCCGTGGAGCAGCGATGTAGTACATAAAACTACATATAAGCAAATGCTTTCAGGTACTGACTGCGTGGCGCACGTGCTTCTGAACTGCGTTCACGGATATCTATCTGCTACACATAGCGTGTAGCGGTCAAGTGTGACACGTGCACTTGCCTCATTGATGCGAAAAAAAATTTTGCCTTTTGAGATTAGCAAAAATATCATTGATTCAATGTTTATCGCAATGCAAATAATAATAATAATAATAATAATAATAATAATAATAATAATAATAATAATAATAATAATAATAATAATAATAATAATTCGACGAACGCTTCTTTCGAGGCAGTATACTATCTGCGCGAGTACACACGTACGGACAAGAAAGAGGACGACACACTGCACTCGTCCACCTGTGTGGGGGAGATGTGGGGGGAGGGAGGTAGGCGCGCCGGCGCGCCCTATTGTTCGGAATCTCGCCGGTCGAGCAAGTTGGGAGCTGTGGTGGTTGCACGTGGCGGCACCCTCATGGGTGAAGAATTCCGAGAACGCATGTTGCAAACGGCCACTGGAAGGGTGAAAAGAAGGCGCCTGTGCCCTTCTACTGTTGCGATCAAGAAAATAGCGCCAGAAAATAATAATTTAGGGTGCTAACATTGGGTTATGAAAACTTGAAACTTAGTCCACAAATAAACTTCACAATATTTACTGCGAGATACACCCGCGTAAAGTGCTAATTCGAAACGGTCGCTTCGCGCTGTTTGTGTATCCCTCCAAGCCGCACTTTTTTTCTTCAGTATCGCTCACCGGAGTCGCGAGTGCGGCTCGTGTTGGTCACTTGTGAGCATTCTTGCTCTGATTTCGTGGACAGCGAGTGCCGCGATTTACACAGGCTATCAGCGCAAATGTGAAGAAGCTACTTCGCTGCAAGTGCTGCAATTGTGACGGTGCATGGACATCTGTTTCGGCGGCACGGCTGTTCATCAGGCCCAACATCGCAACTTTCCTGCGGAAAAATGGACACGTCAGCTTACATGCAAAGCTCCATCGCAGCTTCCTTTCTGCAAAACTGCAGAAATAGACGCCGTCACCTTGATTTGGGATCAACATTTGCTGTATTTGCTTGGATCTGCAGACCACGTGCCTCGGTCGATTATCTTTGAAGGTAAGTTTATCATTTTTCATTGCCTTCGTACTTTATATTTGAAAGTTATAAAAACTGAAAAAAGTATTCTGCATTAAATGTTGTATGAGTATGCGACTACGTAATTCATTGGGGTTTACAATATTAAGCCGTCCTCTTCTAGATAATTTATTTTTATAACAAGATTTTCTATCTTTCTGCATTTCTTACAGGTAAGCCTCGGCCTAGTTATTCGGACAGAGGTGCTACACCAACTAAATGATGGCATTCGTCTCTGTTGGCGTTTTCGTAAAAATAAATATAGATGCTAACAGATCTCTGTTTTGCTTCTTGGCTTGAACAATTTATAGAACAACCATGTTCAGCATTCACTTACACAATGAAGAAATCAAAACTGTTGGCAATCTGCATCGATAGGCATGTGCGTGTGTGGTGTCATTCATGGGAATTGTGTAGCCGTGTCCTAATTTGCGATTCTCGCCCAGTTTTTTACCTTGTTCGTGAGACTGAACGTGTTTTGAACTATTGAACTAGTGCGCGCAAGAAAATATTCTCGCTCGGGCAAGTGTCGAAGGCGGTATGCACAATTTCATTCAACTTCGGCAAAGTAAATCCGAATGATCAGTCTTATGGCTAGCAACTGCTTTAAGTGGCTAGTTTTCAAGAAATCTCGCAAATAGACTACGTTCCTGAGCGTGAAGGAGCTCAGTCACCATTTTTGACAATTGCGTAACACGCTTGCATACCAGATGATTTTGACTGAACACAATAAGGGTTGAATATACACTCCCTTCAATTTTTTCAATTGACACTCAGTACACACGGTCAATAGCTGGTCAATAACTCTTTTGACTCGCACAAAAGACGCTCAATTGACACGCAAAAAAATGAGTTTTAATAGAAACACGGTGGCCAATTTTCTTGGAAAAATCAATAGAAAAAGTCAATGGGCGCTTAATTGAAACACAGTACATCCTATGGAGGAAAGTCAATTTGGCCTTAATTAAATCTCTATAAGCATTTTTGTAAGGGTTTCCTTTCTCTCCTGTTCCTTCCTTCAAATGTCATGCGTAGAGTTACTTGAAGGTGCGTTTGGATATGTGTAATATATACGATGCAAGAATAGTTGAGAAGCGGTGACGTGTTCTTTTCGTTTCGTGCTCCAACGGCGCCAACGAGAAGCGGGCGACTGAACAGCTGGCTCACTCGAGGGTGCTAATATACGACCGCTTCATGTCTCTCGCGCTGCAGAGACAGCTCCGCAAAGGCTGCGGTTTCACATGCGAACTATGAGATACTGTGTACATTCTCTGTGCACAAATAAATAGACAAAAACGTAAAAGAGTAAAAAATAAAAGCAGACCACGCTTTCCCGACAAAAGACTGGACAACCGCGATGGCACTTTAATGTCCCGCTCAAGCACGCATCGTTTTTTTTTAACACGAAATTATTTGATGCCGGGGTTCACCACGGCTCCACTGACGTATTTACATCACGGATATGACGTTGTAAAATACACGCTATCAGATGGCAAAGAAAAAAAAACTAGAAGAAAAAGATCCGTCGCCGGGAGACGAACCTACGACCCCTTGCTTCGCAGCGCTCGGCCGCAGAACGCACATTTTTGAGCTTACTAACGGCGAGCTATTTATGTATACCATTTACCGTTGGCGGTACTAAGAGCTCGGAGGCTTCAGCGTGTTCTTATTATCACTAGCGAGATGGCGCGAAGGGCGCGGAGGGCGCTCTTTAAATGTTGACGCCCCGCGCGTTGCGATGCGCGCGCGCCTCTACAGGGCGTGGTCGCTCGTGCGCGCGCGATTATGTTGTGTTTGTGGTTTTTTACAGCCTGTTTCATACTTAAGGGAAATCTCGGAGCGCATGGCATCGCGATGCGGCCGGCGCTGCAGTCGCGCGATGGCAGGAGCTCGCGCATGCGTAGACGCTTGAAGCGCGCGGTGTCGAACCTTATCGTCTGATACGGCTGCGCTAGCTGGCCAGATTGTCGGACAGCCTGCTGATTTCGTCATTACTGCGGTAACTGGGCCGATATTCTGTACTAAACGTTGCGCAACGCCAACCTCTCAGCAGTGTTGTACACGTTCCTCTACAACAGGAACGAAAGCTCGTTCCTCGTTCCTTCCCAATTTCGGAACGAGTTCCCGTTACAAGTTCCTCAAATGCAAAAGGAACTCGTTACAGTTACAGTTCCAAAATTGGAACGTGTCGTTACATTAACGTTACATTTGAGTTTTTAATAAATATATAGTGTCGGATAATCCTGAGGCGAAATAAAGCGAGAAATTTAAAGCTCCCATTGAGCTACATATATCAAACGAATTTAACATTGTCGACAGCAGGTTACACGTAGGTAATCTAAATAAACGCTCCTAGACAATTTTTTTCGAGACCACAGGCCTTACTACATACATGTAACTGCAACTTTCGTGCTCGTCTATTTCAGTCTCTTCTCTGTGTCTCTCTGCAGTCTCTTCTCTGTGTCTTGTTTTTTTTGCGCTGTTCAATATGAATCCCAACCAACTAGTCCAACTCTCCCTTTTGCTGCGTCTATTTCAAGTCCAACCCATGCAGGTTTGCCGTTGGTGGCTACTTTGCGCCAAATTGGCTACTTTTGGACCCCGTTGGTGACGAAAATGTCCATTTGGCACGAGCGACCACGCCCCTTGGAGGCGCGCGCTCTGAGGACCGCCAAAGGTATATGGTGTATATAAATAGCTTGCCGTTAGCGGGCTGAGATACGTACGTTCCCGTGGCCGAGTGGTTTCGCGCCGCGCGCTGCGGAGCGAGAGGTCGCAGGTTCCACGCCCGGCGAGGGAACATTTTCTTCTATAGTTCTTCTGTGATCTCAATATGTTAGTTTATATTTTACGATGTCATATCCGTGACGGAAATACGTCAGAGAAGCCGTGGTGGACCCCGGCATAAAACACTTTCGTGTTAAAAGCATGATGGATCTTAGTCACATGATGGGCGAGCGCCCCATTTTCTCGCCTCACACGATCGCCCATCCGCCCTATTCTGCATGATGTGGTGCGTGTGTGCGCCTGTTGAATGCTGTGGAACGTCTACAGAAGGTACGCCGTTCCCTCTACCGTTCCTGCTTAAATGTAACGAGTTACCGTTACAGTTCCACCGATCCTGAATGGAGCGGTGGCGTTCCCCCCGTTCCTGCCAAAAGGAACTAGTTCCTGGAACGTCGTTCCTCGGAACGCCGTTCCGTACAACACTGCCTCTCAGCCTTGATTGGTGATAATGGGGTTCTAGAACAGTATTTGACAGCATACTTTGCTCTTTCTAAACGCCGTGGTACTGAGTGCGTTCACGTATATTTCTTCTTTGTGTGTGCATGCACCACAGTATACGCTGCGACGAGGAAGATCATAATGAGTACGCACCGTGCATGGTATTTATTTCACGCTAAAGAAAAACGACGCATTCTACAGTGACTGCCGTGCAGATGCGATAAGGACCGGCACGTGCTTGTGGTTCTCGACGACATTTCATTACACCACACAGGACTCGCTCGCCGGCGCCGAAATGCACGCGTGAAGCTTCCAACTTCACTTTATACCTCGTCATGTACCCAGCGGCAGCGATGACGGCGCTTATTTTGGACGGCAGTGATGTACAGTGCCTCTATATGGCGATGAGCGATATCGGCCCAGTTCCCGGAGTAACGATGAAACCGCCCGCTGCCCGACAACGCGGCCAGCGTACGCCGGCGTAGCAGACGACGCGGTTCAACACTACGCTCCTCAAGTGTCTCACTCACAGCCCCAAGAGAGTGCCAGCGACTCCCTTTGCGGGAGTAAACGCTTGTCCCATATTTCACTCTCTTTTCAGGAGTGCTGAGAACTCTCTGTTGCACAGAGTAGGCACACTCTCCCGACAGAGTTCTGGTACTCTGGCTGAGCGAGAGTGAACAAGCTCTCTCGCCAGAGTAAAGTCACGCTTCTGAAATGGAGTGCATACACTCTCTGCGGGAGTTACGCTACTCTGTCACAGAATTTTATAATCTGGTCTGGCTAGAGTGCATACACTCCCTCCAAGAGTAGAATCACTCTTTCTGCTAGGACTAATGTAAAAAAAAAATTGTCGAGCATTTTTTACAATCTAACAGTGAACAGGCTGAGATTTTTTTAAGCTTACGTCACATATACGGGACAGGCATCGACACACACATTACAATCGTACACAACACAGCAACACTGAACATATACCGCTCGCGCTACGGACAACCTTATGTTCAGCAACCGGTATATATACCCATGATGTCTGGCCCCCTTCTAGTGCCGGTGGCGCAACATCTCTATTGTGCGTATTGAAAGACAAACATACGCCGAGCCCGTGTAAGTATCTGGTGATAGTTAGGATCACTGTAGGCACGTCTGCCTTTTACTATAAAACTACATAACAATCAACGCAATTTTCGTTAAATTTCAATTATCAGCTGGCATTCTTTCATATCGGCTCAATGTAGTTCAGCCGCTAATGCCTAAGTCTGGGAGCTGTAGCTACGCGCTTACAAATATAGTTGGGACAATCTTTCAGCAGAGCTGGCCGAGGAATAATCTACGAACGTTACGATCCGGCGTCCGATCCGATTTGCGGTGCTGCGGCATGTACTACAAGTACGCCAGAAAAACAACGCCGGTCGGCAAAACTACAACTCAAGCGCATCTCTGGCAATCCTTACAGTTTCGCTTACCTCGGCTACACTTTAATGGGATAGTAAGAGGCTTGAGAAATGCGCAAACCTCAACCTTCGCGAGCCACTTGCGCCGAGATCGTGCCAACCAAATACGACCCGTACGAGTACGACTCCCAGCGAAGGTAGGCCTAGCGTACCGGCCGAGTCCGTGTACGTGTCATCGGCGCTTCTGGGCTTAATCATACGCGATTCCGATGAGTAATAATGACTGTACGGTAGAGCTTTGGCATCGGTTAACCTGAGTGAACCATTGTTTCTTGCGTACGGTGTCCGCACAAGGAGCGATGAGCATCGATGCGACGTGCTCTCAGCCAGTGCACACAGGCCGCCTGCGCCGAGATCGGGCCAGTGAAGGTAGGCCTAGTGTACCGGCCGAATTCGTCTACATGTCATCGGCGCTTCTGGGCTTAATGATACGCGATTCCGCGGAGTAATAATGACTGTACAGTACAGCTTTGGTATCGATTAACCTGACTGAACCATTGGTTCTTGCGTACGGTGTCCGCACAAGGAGCGATGAGCGTCGATGCGACGCGCTTTCAGCCAGTGCACACAGGCCGCCGCAGATAGCCGCCGGGCGCACTCCCCGGCACTTCGCTGACTCATACGTCAAAACACAGGCTTGTCACTTGGTACGCCTTATTGAAGTAACATGAAGGCATACTTTCCTGTGCATTCAATTTGATTTTTAGCGATCGGTTAGGTAGTTGCAGCTATCGGTATAGCAATGCAAATCTGCACACTGACACAGCTGCTGCACTAGCATATCGTCGCTTGCACAAGCAAATACAGATTATCGCGTACTTATCGAACGACATTACAGTCGACATAAAGCTTCTGTGCACGTCAACCAACGGAAAGAGCGAGAAACGGCTCTTGTACTCGGCAGTAACAGCTGATAATCCGCCCCAGATCCTTGTAATTTTTGTATATTTTGTTTTCCATATGATTCTGAACGAAAGTTGGCGCTGTTGGCCATAGCCGCATGTCATGCGTGGCTGGCAGCAGTTTTAATCTCATGAAGACGTAAGGTTTAGTTGGGAAAGACAATCGCGTCTGTGTTGAGAATGCGACCCGTGAAGCGAAACGGCTTGTTTTGTTTTCATCAGTTTGTTTACGGTGTAGTCAGCGCTGTGAGACGTTGCGTGGTGGTAGAGCTAGTACTCGCCTGGTAATCGGGAGGTGGCGAGGTCGAATTCTGCTGGTGAAGTCTTTTTTTTTTTTTTTTGTAAGGCAGTTTTTCTTTTCTTTTCTTTTTTTTTTTTTTACGAATGTCTCGAGTGTCTACGTTACTCTAGTGGCAATTAGCCTGTGCCATAAACTAATTTTTGGCGACGGGTTAGAAGTTGGCGCTGCTCCTTGCTTCTAAGGTGCCGCTGTTGGCGTTTTCGGAATGAAACGTTCACAATCACAAAACCATACTTTGGTTATCACTGAAAGTTATTCTACTAAGTTGACGCAATAAACTTGCATCTGTGGCGTCTACGCTCAAAGGCGTATGGTTACGAGACAGTTATATTGCTTTGAGGCGTCGCCATGGTCAGATGCAGGCGCTACATTGCTAAGGACGGAGTACCAGACCCCATTCACGCCGCATCGGCACGAGAGTTGCATAGATTGGGAACTCCGTCTGAGTAGCAGAGCGTTCGCAGCCTCTTTTACTCTTCCTTCAAGGAAAGAGTACGTTCGGCGGCTAACTCTGCGCTACTCCCCCCACGGAGTTAAAGAATTCTGGCGAGAGTAATGCAGTTGCCCTGGTCTTCAAGTACTCCCTCAAGTTCTGTGAGTGCTGCGCACGCGCGCGCAGCTGCCGGCGCGCGACTGCAGAGCTGGCCGCATCGCGATGCCACGCGCTCCGAGATTTCCCATAAGTGTGAAACAGACTGTACGTCTTGTGCTTTCACCGCAAGTTAGCGTTGAAGTTACAGAGAGCACTAAGGTCACTTCGCTCGCCGCAGCGGCTGCGTTTGCGAAAGGAGCGCGCTGCTCACACACAAAGAAGTAAAAATTTAGACAGTTGTTAGTCCGCGCTCGTCCTCTGTATACTTGTGCGTTCGTTTCGTGCATTCTTCTTCGTGTTTGAGCAGAGCGCTTTAACTGTCGATCTGTGACAGTTGTTAGTTCGCGGTCGTCCTGTGTGGGGTCTTTTCGTGCATCCTTTTCTGCATGCTTGAGGAGCGCGCTGCAAGTTTCGAGCTACTGTCCGTTCCTCGCGCGACAGTACAATTTGTTGCTATAGCATCTATTTCTTCGCCCTTGTGGCTAAACAATCCTCAATAAGCGCTCATATACCTCTATTAAGGCACGTTTCACTTTCGTATGACAGAGGGATCCGCCATGTTTTTTTTTTCTTGTTTTTCACGTCACGTCGGTCAGGGGCGAGGGACAGCCAGCGGAATGAAGAGACTTCACTTTCGACGGCGTAGGCGACCGCGTGCGATGATCTAGCAGACACTTTCCAGATTTCCTTACCAGCAAGAGCGAAAGGATACCGCCGCCGTCAATTAACTCTCTCCCAACCCGACTGAAACACTGTAGACTGAAGCAGACCTTTGATGAGGACTTTATTTACGACATGCGACGCTTATTCGCGAATAAGGTGCCACGTGGTTTAAAACTATCTCCTCTGCGGTCGTCTTGAACTTTTGCAATTACAGTGGCCGAGGCAATCAGGGAGGTCGCAACCTTCAGCGCACGAAAGGGAACGCCACAGTGCCGAGCAGGCAATCGATGAACATGTAAAACAGGGCTCCCAATGCCACAACTATCACCGCCCGTTCGGAGAAGAGCCAGCCCCAACTGGGCACCAAATACGTGGAGATCGTGAGGTCGGTCAGCGCCGAAAGGAAGATGATCAGAAAAAGGCAGTAGCAGCAACTTTGAGCGGCGTCCCATAGGGGCACGATCTCCGGCAGGTCAGACAGGTCGTCTTCCTCGGGCGCCGTGGCTGGTGGTGAAGGCTCCAGCTGTCGCCTGGTACCGTCACCGTTGTCACGAACCGTCGGCTGTTCCATGTTGAAGACGAGGGAACGCGGCTGTCAGTAGACGAACGGAGGCGTAAGCTTGACTGCGAGAGGCGAGCTATAGGCGACCTGTCGAGCTCACTCTTCTGGTATCGAATCCAATGCGGCAGGCGTCGAACGTGGTATACGAGTTCAGTTGGACGGATATGGATCCCATGTGGGCGTTCCTTTTATAACGGGGGTGGTGGTGACGTGTGCGCCACCAAGCTACATTTCGGTGCAGCACTATGGCAACACCGCCAGCGCCACCTGTGTGGCGGATGCCGTAAATTTTCTTATGAGGATGAGCACACGTGCACTGCTGGAAACACCATGCATGGTGAAATTCGCCGTGACAAGGCATTCCTGAAGAGCACGATGTCATCGTCATTTTGCGCAGTCAACGACCTCCTCCCCCTCCCCCCTACATATCTATTATATTTTGCTTTTATTTTCTGAGGTGGCTGTCTTCAAGCTTTGAGCTTTCGCTCAAAAGAGTGCCTACTGGGGACCGATTGGTGCAGCCGCCCAAATCTTTTAACTATAGCGCGCGCCAGCGGCTATACTTGTCTCTGCGTTAGTGACGGTACGAAGTTCAAGAAAGGGCGAACGTAAGCGCATGTCCACAAAGCGCGCTCCGCTGGACCCATCGTCTGGTATAGGCTGTCACCCCATATATTAGCATGCTTCAGACGAACTATAGCAACTTAGCGCGGATAATGATTTTCTCGTGTTTATGTTCCGAAGGTGAGCGTTGCAGCAAGCAATCGATGAAAAAAAAAAATTTTAAGATACGTACGCCACACACCCCCCACTCGTAAGGTCTTTTCTTGCTGGTCTGTGCCGCATATTCGTTTATGTTCCCAAACCAAGTCTTTACACCTGAATATTTCGTGCAGACTTACCCGATCATTGTTTATTGGATGAATAACTAGAATATACTGCGTGGTTTCTGGACCCTCTCCACATTTTAAGCACGAATCGTTTTCGTTACATGCCTTCATCGTATCTGTCCACCACTTGGTCTCGTGACTTTCAGTACCACGCGAGCTTCACGTCTATATATAGAATACTGTCGACGCCGGGTTTCTTGACCGAAGAGGCTTTCGCATTAATTACGGTTAGATGAACGATTTGATATGCTTAGTCCAATTACGTTTAGTCAGTTTTCACTAGAGTATTAACACCTTAAACGAAATCCACGGGGCGCTGCGAAGTTGGGCAACACTGGCAAATATGGCGGATACGAGAAGGTCTATGTGCAGATTGTTGCTGTTGGAAATACTGCGTTTTCTAGACTGCGATATCAAAACGCGTTGTTTTCTCGAAGGTGAGAGTGTCCTGCTGAGTACCTCATTTTGAATGTCGCGTATTTCCTCGTCGGCCGGTATCTCATGATTACCTAACAATTCGAGAGAGCCCACGAAACCGATAAGGCAAGATTGACAATGAAATAAATGTTGCACGGTTCGTGTAAACGTCCGGTGTGAATTTGGACGCAGAAGAAATCCCAGTGCGGCTGCGAAGTGTTTTTACTGAGCCTGTGATCTCCGATGGCTAAAGCTCCTGCACTGCTGGTTTTATAGCGAAGTGCAAACACGTATTATCCGTTCTCATCCACTGCTAGGTAAGTGATGCTGCGCTGTCACAGATTGTGTCAGTCAGGAAGGCAGATAAACTTTTCGGCAGTGTTTTGCAGGTATAAGCGGCCTAACGCAATCGGTAACTGCCGGTGGGCATCGTTTATCAAATGCTGATTGCCTAGATCTTCACGGCGACGCGTTGGTATATTTTGCGGCGACTTAGTCTGCCCATTACATCGTCACGTCTTTGTATTCGTTCAATTCCAAATAATAGTATCAGAGGTTTTACGTCCCAAAGGCATGATATGATTATGAGGGACGCCGTAGTGGAGGGCTCCAGAAATTTCGACTATCTGGTGTTCTTTAATGTGCACTGACATTGCAGAATAGCTACGCGGGCCTCTGCCATTTCGCCTCCCCCGAAATGCGACCACCACGGCCGGGATCGAACCCAACGACCTTCGGGCCAGCAGCCGAGCACCGTATGACCACTGTTTCACCGTGGCGGACTTCAATTCCAAAGGCGTAGGTTGTGACGGTACACTGAGCGAAATAACATGGCATTCATGTTGCATATTTGGTGCGGCTGCAAGAAGAGTACGAGATAATCGACGACTGCTAACTGCTAAAAAAAAAAAAAAAGATTGATGACACGAAGCTGCGGATAACTTTATTGCGTCGAGTAATGCAGAGAGCCTTATATTCGTCTGTGTGCCACCCGTTTATAGACGTTTTTTTTTTTCGTATTTATGCTTGTCTAAGTCTTCGCCAATTTTTCTTATACTTCCCTTCTTTCCTCTTTCCCTCCTCCTATCTCCCTCTCCTCTATCTCTTCCCTCCTCCCGAAAGAGTAAGCAGGCGTTGTGCCCCTCCAGGTGGCAGTTGCCAGCTTTCTCTCTCCCTCTTTCCTCTGTGTCCTTGTGTATCTGTGTATGCAAATCAAATAATAATAATAATAATCTGTGGGTCAGCTGATCCGCATACGTGAGCAGAATTTTGGTGCCCACAGATACTTCTGTTAACCTGCTGCTACAACCGTGTATTGTTATAGGTACAGTGTAAATTGGCCCGTTAATAGCTACTAGGTTATACCACATACGCATGCTCGTAAGTCAAGGAAATCGAGCACAGAGCGCCTGAAGAGCAAGGCACAAAGATATGCGTTCCTATGAATGAAGGAAGGGAATTTTTAGGGCTCGCTTCTTTGTTCGGCAGTAGCTATAGCGTCCTTTGTCTTGACGCCATCCCCAGTGCGTGCACGAGACATTATCAGCCTGTTTAGAATAGGATACGCAAAGATGGCGTTCGTTGCGTACGTACGCAATTTTCCGTCACTTAACGTGCGTACCCGAGAGCATAGCGTGTGGTTCATGCATATAATGTTGACAAACGTTAACGCAACGCTTTGCGTACCCTATTCTGAAGCTCCCTACTTTACGCCACGCAACAAGCACGCTGACGTCAACACTACGAATACTTCGATTTTGTCCGCCGCTTTGGCAAAGTAGTTACGGTGCTTGGCTGCTGACAAGAAAGATGCGGGTTCGATCCCAGTTGCGGTGGTGGCATTTCGATGGAGGCGAAATGCTAGATGGCCGCGTACTGTGCGGTGTGACAACCCCAGGTGGTCGAGAGTATCCGGAGCTCTCCACTACCGAGTCTTTCATGGCTTGATATTCATTCCAACGGTGGTATCCAGGGGATTAGTGGCTGTCGTTCGAAGAGTGCAACAAACTTTTAGCACAGCGATGCATTACTTGTGCCTGAAGTGCCGAGAACAAACATATTGTCCGAGTAACTTTGCCGATGCGGAGGTTTGTTTACGCAGTTCACTCAGAAAACGGATTCTTGCGAAAATATACTATCCAATCTTACCGCCTTGTCGATGTGCATAGCGAAACGCAGACAATCTGCTTCGCAATGCAATTCTTTCATTTTTTTTTTCTGTGACGACGAGCTTATTAGGCAACACACCAAAATCTTCGCATACGCAAACCACACGAAGATGCGCGTGCTTTAGCCGCTCACATTTATGACTCAGAATGTAAGCCGTCGTACCTGCACACGTGGACGACGCCGAACGAAGCCGCGACCATGGCGACAACATCGGCCCCCAGAATACACAGCATGCCGCGGCGCATCTGCGCGAAATCGACGCAATTCGCTTACGCGAGGCGCGTGATGGCGACTTCGGTCGTGCAGAAAATGCCGACGACGAACAGCGTCACCCAGAAGACGTAGCGACTGCGTTTGCCAATTTTCCTCCCTTCAGTTTTACACCAACAAAAGCCAAATAAACGCCGCTGGCAACTCTCCCAACCTGAGTGAAACACACCGAAGCAGACCTTTGAAACGCTTTATTTACGAGATGCGACGCTTCGCGGATAAGGCACCACGTGGTGTACAATGGTATCCTCTGCGGTCGTCCTGAACTCGTGCAATAACAGTGGCCGAGGGAAACCGGGACGTCGCACCCTTCAGAGCATGCAAGGTGGCGGCTCGTAGGCGATCAAGCGCTCACTCAACACGTAAAGTACGGCAGCGATGGACACAAACAACATCGCCCATTCGAAGATGAGCCAGCCCCAACTGGGCGCCAAGTACGTCGAGATCGTGAAGTCGGTCAGCGCCGAAAGGAAGATAGCCAGGACAACGCAGATATAGCGGCTGTGATCGGCGGCCCATGACGGCGTAGACTCCGGAAGGTCAGACACGTCGTCTTCCTGGGAACACCTTAGCTGGCGGTGATGGCTCCAGCCGTCGCCTGGTCCCGTCGCCGTCGTCGTGAAGCGTTGGCTGGTCCATGTTGAAGACGAAGCAACGGTTGACAAACTGGTGCGTATTCTTGACGGCGATAGCAAGGTGACCTACTTGAGCAAGCTCCTCTGGCGTCAAATCCAATGCGGCGTGCGAGCTTAGTCTGATAGATACATGTGAGCTACGACGCCCCTTTTATAACGGGGGGCAGTGACCAGTGCGCCACCAAGCTAAATTTTTGCGCAACACAATAAATACACAACCAGCGCCACCTTTAAGGCGGATCCGTAAGTTTAGTCGTTACGGAGCATTTCTGGAAGTATGATGTCGTTTTGCTCAGTCAACCCCCTCACCCTCACCCCTACATACCTATTCCATTTGCTTTTATTTTCTGATATTGCTATCTTCAAACTTGTAGTGCTTCTCAATAAATTGCGTACTGCATGGGGTGGATCGGTGCGTGATGCTTATAAACATATTTAGTGGCGCGAGGTAGGGAACAAGTGAGGGAACGTTTCTTTTATTGCGCATGCGGCAAATGTATACGCGCCTGTGTACTCCGAAGTTGTCGCTTTTTTTCCTTCCCTCTCCTCCCAGTTTGATTTTTACTTTAAAACATTTTCATTCTGTGTCTTCTTTAGTTCTCCACCAGCATTCTAGCCTTCTTTTATGTTGAATTCCAATGGCAGAAAGCGAGCGCTCGGCCGGATCGCGCAGCTCCGAGTGAGATCGCTCTCGCCCAAATCTGCCATTGGAATGCATTCGCTTCGACGGGAGCAGTTGGTATAATCTAGCGAGGTGGCGCAGTGCTACAGGGGATCCTAGAGTTACTGTATATTCTACCTTTAGGTAGCAGAGTTGCGCATAGGTCCGCCACCTTGCCCGCCGAGGCGTCCACGTCATGCAGGAAAGCCACCCCTTTCGAATGTAGGAGCCGACGCGGCCCAGCGGCGCCGTGCGCTTTCTCGCTCGTTCATAAAGGCCACACATACCCGTTGCAGCGTGTCGGCGCGCGTCTTTTTGACGCGGCGCCGCGACCTCTCCCTATGGAGAGAAAGAGTGCTGAGCTTCGCGTAGCCACGCGCCCTCTCCATAGGGAGAAGGCGCGGCGTAGCGTCGTGCCATGCGCTGACGCGCTGCAACGGGTACGTGTGGTCAGGCCTTAACCCGTCGCTGGCGCAATGACTTTGGCTTCGAAGAAAAAAAAAAGAAAAGGAGAACTCGAACAAATAATGACTTCAGATGAAACTCAATGGCAGTCACCATCGGAAGTAATATCTTTGTTTTAAATAGCGAAAAGGAAAAGTTCAACTTAATTTGTCTAGATTCTCGACAAATTAAGTTCAGCAAATCGCTCGTTTCACGTAGTTTCTGACGCAGCGCTTAGGTGGCTCGAGAAAACAATTGCTAGAACTATCACTCCGGGTTTTACAAATAACGTAAGCAAACGATAATTTTCCGCGTATCTACGTAGCTGTGGCATAAAGTAAACACTCGGTGAGGTTTCGAATGCAATGCCGCACAGTGGCCGGACTGAATTATACTGTTTTGACAGACCTGTAAGGTGCATATTCACGCATTCACTCGCGCACAATTTTATCGTTCCGTCCCGTTCGATTCGATCATGTCAACGGCAGCCAGCCGTTGACCAGTGGACACATGATTCATAAGACCTAGCGCGTCATGACGGGGACATAAAAGAAAGACAACACACACACACACAGCGCTAGGTGTGCGTGTGCTACGTCTTATGAATCATGAATCCCAACCAACTAGTAGCGGTGGTGGCGCGGCGTTCGCCAGCACCCGCGCGGCCTTGAAGTTGGCTTTCCCTCAAAAGGATGCTTTTTGCGCACGTGAGCGCGCTTGGCGAATGGGGGGCGCGAGCGGCGAGTTCTATCAGAGGCGCAACTCTGCTACTTAAAGCTAGCATATACAGTAACTCTACCGGGGATCCGCATGATCTCAGCATTCGGTGCGTTTTGTTTCTACAGACCTTGCGACCACCTCGCCGTGGCTACTTGACGGGCACGTACACTGTAAGCAAAAACTATCCGAGATTGGGGTTTTTGCGGCTCATGACCTCTGAAAACTCCCTCGCGTTTAAAATTACTACCTCATGTTGGAGTAAAAGGCGGTACATGACATAGTTTTACCACCACCTCTCAGGAACGTAGTAAAAGGATGTCACAATCCAGTTTTACTACGTGGGGAGTTTTCTGTCACGTGACTTTTAACCACGATGTGAGAGTTTATTATCACGTGACTGGAAGCTGCAGCTGCTTCGGCGGCTTTTCCCCCCCACCGAGTGACGCTCTCAGTTCCAGTGAAGGTATGCGAACCCCACAAATGCCTTTTTTTTTTTTTTTTTTCAAAGATTGGTATGGCATTGTCGCGCTTCGTGGTTGACCCCCAGTGCACGGCCGCTCGATCTCCCCCATTTGGTGCCCAGTGCATGCACTTTCACTGGAACTGGGTGCTGCTGAAGCAAAACGAGCGAGGAAAGCATTCTGTGAACGAAAGGGCGTGCTCGAAAAAAAAAAAAACCTGCTGGAAAGCCGTCTTGCAGATTTTCGCAAATCGTTGGCGTATGTTGTTTAGTGGTTCTGGAGACTGGCGAGTGTCAGAAGCTCGCGCTGTATGTGTCTCGTTGCGCTGATGGCAAGCTCAACTGGATCTCACGTGTTTCTTCTATCATCGAGCGGCCGTGCGCGTACGAGCGCGAGCCTCCGAACCTGGACCTCGCGGATACCTCGCTTCTGTGCTGAATCGCGAAGAGCTACGAAGAACACTGCCGGCGGTAACGACATCAAGCTGGTGTGATCGTCCGTAGTTGCTTCCTGGAGAGTGACTGGTTACAACTTCGAAGCGATAGGAAAAACGCTTCGCTACGTTGTCGGCACCGAGCCGGCCAGAGGCCAGTGTGTGTGCGTCGCCGGAGCAGGTGAAACAAGCGTCGCATAGATTTTGTTTCACAGAAAACAATGTCTGCTGGAGTAAAGTACAGCCGGAATTGTCCGCAGCATGCGCCAACCGTTGTCAAACATCTCGATCGAAGGTGGGCACCGATACAAGGCGTACGGAACCAGCTATGACCACCGTTGAGCACGGAGAAAACCCGGACGGTGAGCCGTCTCGTTCGTTGTGAGTACATCGCTCCGTAAGACGCCGCGAATAGCGGAGACGTATTTTTCATTGCTGTCTAAAATAACGACGATGAAAATTGCACAGGAGGTGAATTCTGTGATCGCCAGCTGTCTTTCATCGCATAGCCGTGCTCCTCGAAAAGGCCTAGCGACGCCGTTGGTCTGAAGCCGGTACAGGCGCGGCACCGCTCTTCTTCGCCGGCGTTCCTGAATATGTGCTGCTACTGTGTTTGTGTACTGCCACTCAATGAAAATTATTGAGCTGCCATGGTTTGTGTGTGCTTAGGTATATTTTGTGGAGTTTTGCGTGAGCACTGCTAACGCGTGTGGGCCAACAGGCTGCAGTGCCAGCTAATAATTGGATAATCAAAAAAGGTAAGATCGGGAGGGTTTATGCTAAGAGGTCGGTGTGACTCATGGTGACTTGCAACCCACCTTAAGTTTACGCGTGCGCTATGAAACTTTATTGTTCAACGATGCCAAAAAGTAGCTCTCCCACCGGCACTACATGGCGGGTCAAATGCGGTGCCTATATATACATAGTTTTCACGTGACGTCACAGACAGGTTCTCTGCGCTGGGGTCTCTAAGATGGCGGCAACCGTGACTTTTTATCTTATTAGAGAACGTCAGTGCAGAGGAGGACGGTCCCCGCGTTCTTTTGTGTTCTCCCCACGTTCTTCTGTTCGTGAGCCACGCCAAGGGGGTAACATAAAGGAACGGAAGGGGCACCGGCACTAATTTGATGTCATGGTTCAGCTGGGGGGCCCTAAGATGGCGGCCATGGTGACGTCAATGCAAACTATGTATACCTGGTGGTCGAAGTACGGTTGAGTAACGCGAGCGGTCCGTTCAGTGATGTTTTATTCTGCATTGGTTGTGTGTGTGTGTGTGTGTGTGTGTGTGTGCTTGTGTATACGTTAATCTCTGTATATTTCATCAATTCCGCGTCATTTGATGTTTAATAAATGCGTTAGCTCATGGTCCGATCACAGCCGTCACTTTTTATTTTTTTTTGTACCACTAGAAATAACTCTCAGAAATCACCCTAAAAACCTTGTAACGGCAGTAAAAAAATTACTCCAACTATACTCGCTGAAAACCTCGGCGGGGTAAATAATTACTACCGTTTCTACGCTCAAAAACTCGACTAGCATGAGAGTAAATTTTTACCTCGACTGGTACGTAGTAAAAAAAACCCAGAAAAGGTAGTGCGCTAGAGGACAAGCAGTTTACTCCAGTTTTTGGTTTTTTTCTGGTTATTTTTGTTTAGTGTGTAGGTGAAGCAGCCAATCCTGGAGTGAGTTGCTCCGCTACACGTCGCGACAGACGACAGTCCCTGTGGAAATAGAAGAAAACAGCATTTCGGCTTAAAAAGAAAAAAAAGTCACAGTTTCACCGCAAGGGTGAAGCAATGAATGCGATAGCAAAAAAATTGTAATGTTATACGAAGTGAGGCTGGCAGCTAACTCTTTTTGGATCCGATCTCACGCAACTCTAGAAAACGCTTGTTTAAGAGAATTCTCTTCGCGTTGAAAGCGCAGCACGTAGAAGGGTACGCCGGCCCGGCCGCCGAGAAGGGGAGATGAGAAGGGGAGATAAAGCGCGCGCCCGCGCTCGTAAAATCGAACGTCGCTCGAGGGACCCCCCCCCGCCCCCCCCTCGCGTCTTTTCACGCTCACGAACGACGGGCGGGCCCGGTTATATATATACATATACATATACGGCAAATGACGCCGACGCCGACGGCGAAAACCAGCCGCGAGTGTCCATATAATTGCTATCGCAATAAAACATTTCTTACCGCGCTACCACCATTAGAGGTTTACGGTACTTCATTGTTCGAATATCCCCGAAGAACTTCCTCGTCGAAGCCAATCACTTCACTCCTCTTGGCAGGCAGGCGGAAGATCACGTCAAATGCCCCTCACACTCGCTGTGTGAGTTCGAAAAATTCGCTGGAGTCGCGCGTCTGAGTCCGGACTGCTACCCTCTAAGAGCAATAACACAAGCATGCACTCGGGGCGAAGCTTCTATTTTTTATTTTATTATTATTTTTTTTTTTGTCGTCGTCCATGGCGGCCCACGGCAGTAAACATCCGGCCGTGACGGGAAGAAAGGCGGGCGCACACAATACGTCACGCGGACTTCCGGCGGAGCAACGATTGTTGCTCCACGGAACGATCCGTAATCCGTGGCTGCCCCCTAGTCTGCCATTGGAACGCACAATTCATGCTCCCAATCTGCCATTGGAATGTGATTGCTCCGTATAGCAGAAAAAAATTGATCTGGATCTGCCATTGGAATTCAACATTAGTGTTCTCTACCGCATATTCGTTTACGCTCCCGAACCTGTCTTTGAACCCTAATATCTCTGGCAGACATTAACTCTGTCCTTGTTTATTAGATGAATACCTTGGCATTCGATTAAAATACGCTGCATGGTTTATGAACCCTCCCTACGTATTAAGAACGAATCATCTTCGTTACATGCCGCCATCATATTACGCTACCTAATGGTGCTCTACTGCTGACCCGAAGGTCGCGGGGATCGAATCCCAGGTCGCGGCGGGCGCATTTTCGATGGAGGCGGAAATGCTTGAGGCCCGGGTACTTATAGATTTAGATGCAGGTGAAAGAACCCCAGGTGCTCGAAATTTTCGAAGCCCTCCATTACACCGTCCCTGATAATCATATTCGCGGTATTGGGGCGTTAAACCCCAACATTTATTATTGTTATGCCGAGGATGGTAGACGCCTGTATTTTTTTTTCTATTTTTTTCCGTTCAGGAGACGTATGATGCTTTCGCCTTCGTAACGTCAGAAAAGTCTTACGGTCCCTTCTGCATTCTCCTAAGACAACTCGAAGGCGAAAACCACTGTTATTCCTTTTTCTTTTACTCAGTCCTGACGAGGTTTTCCAGTGCCTGCGGAATCGGCCCACGTCATCGTGTGACCTCATATTAACATACAAATTTGGTGACCTGTGACATAATGTGACAACATCATAGCATGATGATGATTTTTTAGCGTCACTTCGTGTTGACGCTGACGGTCACTTTTCGTGTTTGATGAGGCATCTTAGGTTTTCGGCTTAATTAAAGCGATTTCTTATGGTTAGACTAATTACGTGTAATCGTCCAGTCTCGCCAGGAGTATAGTTACGCTATGTGGCGAAGCTTACTCACTGCATTGAGGTGAAACGTCAAATGTGAATTTATAGGGAACAGTCGGCAGACCTAGTATACGCTTTCGCGCGGGCATCGTTTCCCGGGAAAGAAAGCGTATACGATGCACCGCCACGGCGCGTTCGCTACCTAACGGCAGCCGAGTACCTGCCCCAATGCACGTGATGTCGCCGATAACGACCAAGAAGCCGTTGGTGTGGCCCCCGTATAAGGCGGAGGCGCACGTTTCGAGTGGGAAGCAACGTTGTCTATATGTCTTGGGGGTGTCAGGCTAGACTATATATGTTCAGTTGTGCGACGTCTCTTCTAGGACGAGGGACAACAGAATGAAGAGACCCTCTTTTTACGACGACACAGCGACTACGTGCGACGGTCTAGCCGAGACTTGCAAATCTTCCTTTTCGTTTTACACCAACGAAAGCCAAAGTACCGCCGCCGTCAACTCCCTCCCAAGTGAAATTGTGAAACACTGTAGATCGAAGCAAACCTTTGAAACGCTTTATTTACGAGATGAGACACTTCTTCGTGGATAAGGCACCACGTGGTTTACAAGGGTATATTCTGCGGGCGTCCTGAACTCTTGCAGTAACAGTGGCCGAGGCAAACCGGGACGTCGCAAGCTTCAGCGCATGCAAGGGGGCGGCTCATAGGCGATCAAGCGCTCGCACAGCTTGTAAATGACGGCACCGACGGGCACAAGCAGCACCGCCCATTCGAAGATGGGCCAGCCCCAAGTTGGCACCAAGTACGTCGAGATCGTGTAGTCGGTCAGCGCCGAAAGCAAGATCGCCAGGACAATGCACATATAGCACCTTTGACCGGCGGCCCACAACGGAGTAGACTCCGGCTGGTCAGACAGGTCGTCTTCCTCGAACACCTTAGCTGGCGGTGATGGCTCCAGCCGTCGCCTGGTCCCGTCGCCGTCTTCACGAAACGTTGGCTGGTCCATGTTGAAGATGGGGCAACGGTTGACAAACTGTGCGTATTTTGGCTGCGAGAGCAAAGGCGACCTATTTCAGCGAGCTCTTCTGGCGTCAAATCCAATGCGGCAGGCGAGCTTAGTCGGATTGATGGTTGCTATGAACGCCCCTTTTATAACGGGGACGGTAACCAGTGCGCCACCAAGCTAAATTTTTGCGCAACACAATGGCTACACCACCAACGCCACCTTTAAGGCGGACTCGTAAGTTGAGTCGTTACGGAGAATTCCTGAAAGTATGATGCTGTCGTTTTACTCAGTGAACCTCCTCACCCTCACCCCTACATACCTATTCCATTTGCTTTTATTATATGATACTGCTATCTTCAAACTTTGACTGGTTCGCAACAGATTGCGTACTGAAGGCCGATCGGTGCATGATGCTTATAAAGATATGTAGCGGCGCGAGGAGGACAAGTGAGGGAACGTTTCTTTTATTGCGCATGCGGCAAATATATACGCGCGCCAGTGTACTCCGAAGTTATCGCTTATGGCCTTCCCTTTTCCTCCCTAATTTCATTTTTACTTTAAAATCTTTTCATTCCGTGTCTTGTTTAGTTTCCCACCACCAATATTCCAGCCTTCTTTTAGTGTTCTCTACCGCATATTCATTTGTGTTCCCAAACCTGCCGTTCAACCCTAATGTATCGGGGTTTAATTGCCTTCGTTGCATGCCGTCATCATATCGTGGCACTGGGTGGTCAGCGGCATTTAGTACGATTTAGGTTCATGTCGAGGACGGTTACCCGCCACGATGGTCTTGTACTGCTGACTCGAAGGTCGCGGGATCGAATACCGGTCGCGGCGGCCGCATTTTCGGTGGCGGCGAAAATGCTTGAGGCCCGAGTACTTAGATTTAGGTCCATGTTAAAGAACCCCAGGTCTTCGAAACGGGCGTTCTGAAAACGTGGTGCTGTCTAAGAAATAGAAAGAAAAGGAAGGCATTCTTGCTAAGTAAACAATAACTGTATTTTACCTGCGACTTCCCGGAACAGTTTAGTCTCATAGTAAATAAAGCAGCATCTATTTCAGCAAGGCAGAATGAGATAATGATCAATAAACTGACGTGCTACTTTTTACGTGGTAGCAGGCATGCGCTTTGGTTCTGTAGCTTTCTTCCACAGTGCTGTCAAGACAAAGTTGTCGCCGAGTATAGTATACGCTTTCGCGCGGGCATCGTTGCTTCTACGGCCGGTTTGTCCCTCTCGCGTTGCACAGATAGCTCCCGGAAAGACTGTGTGATTTCACATGCGAACGTCCACATGGTCGCTCCACATTCGAACTATGATATACTATAATACGTTCTCTGTATACACACGTAAATAAAAAAATAAATAAAAAAGACTGGAAAGATTGACTAAAAACAGTCTTTATTCATAGACAAATAACAGACAACTTCGGCCCGTGCTTTCTTCATAAAAGTCGTCACAACCGTGATGGCTTTACGTAAATGTCCGGCTGAAGCGCGCACTTGTTTTTTTGTTTGCTGGTGTTTCTTCACGTCACATGCAAACAAGCTCGTAGTAATGTTTTTTCCCGTGGACGAAGCAGCACTTTTCGATAATATTGTCGACGGCCAAGTCACTCCGTCGACAAAAAGCGTGCGCCAATTGAAACCTTGCACAAATGCATAGCCACTAGGCAACGCACCGAAATCTTCGCATACACAAACCACACGCAGACGCGCGCGCTTTAGCCGATCCAATCTATGACTCGGAAGGTGAGCCGCCGTACATGCACATGTGGATGACGCCGAAGGCCGCCGCGAACGTGGCGACAATGCCGGCCCCCCAGAACGCACAGCATGCCCTGACGAATCTGCGGTGAATCGACGCACTTCACGTACGCCATTCCTGTGATGGCGACTCCGATCGAGAAGAGAATGCCGACGACGACCAGCGTCACCCAGAAGAAAAGCACCATTTTGAGCGCCGGGACCGGCGATCCTTCTCGGTGGTGGCGGGGGCCGCAGGCGACGCCGGAGCTGCCCAGCGGTAGCCGAGTGCCTGCCCCGACGAACATGATGTCGCCGACGACGCTGAAGAAGCTGTCGGGAACCGTTGACGGTGGCCCCGGATAAGGCGGAGGTCCTTCGTCCACCGGAATAGTCGATTCGTCTACTAGCGAAGGAGTACGTTTCGAGCTGGAAGCAACTGTGTCCATCTCTCGGGGGTTTGGGGGGTGTCTGGATAGATCTTCGTTCAGTTTTCCGACGTCTCTTCTGGGACCGAACGACAACGGAATGGAGAGACCGGTCCTCTTTCGACGACGTTAGCTACTGCGCGCGACAATCTAGCTGATACTTGCCAGCCTTCTATCTTTACTTTTTTACGCCGACAAAAGCGCAAAGTACCGCCGCCGTCAACTCTCACCCGACCCGCGAAACCGCGGGAAATGGCGGTTTCCGCAGTTGGCCGTGACGCATTTCGACGAAGGAGGTATGAAACGAGGGGACCGCCTAAGTACTAGCTGATTTTCGACGGAGTGGTTAGGGGAGCCTGTGGGTCGAGGAAAGTTGGGGCTACAAGAACCGAGTAGCTGTAGACTTGTAGGAACACGCCGGTTTGTTTGTATCACAATAGGTGAAACGGTAGCCACGAGTAAAGAAAAGTGATGGGGGGGCGGGGGGGGGGGGGGGCGGTGGTTAGGATAAGTAGGTGGGGTAGTTAAACCTGGCGGAAGGGGCTGCTCATTGTTACTGCTTGGGAAAAAGCTGACGGACCTGTCCGTGCTCTGACATCAACGAGCTTTTTGGCTTGCCGACGCGTTCCATCTCGACGGATCCATTACTTGTAGCGCGACACCCCCCCCCCCCTTCTCCCCTACACACACAGACCGTGGTCCTCAAATGAAAAGCATGAAGTATTAAAAACTGGTGAAAAAAAAAACGAACACTCGCCAACAAGTACAAGAAAATGAAATATCGTAAAAGAAAAACAGCTTTCGTGTATAAAATTCTGGGCAAAGAATCTATGTTGGCGTACGTGGAAATTAAAAAAAAAAAAAAAAAAAAAAAAAAAAAAAAAAAAAAAAAAAAAACATGACGTCGCCAAGGGAAGCTGTTTCCGACCTACTATCACGGCACCACCAGCTACGGGGCACGGCATAGCTACCTGCGTTATAATTGTTAGAATCGTTGTTTATTAAGAAAGCGTAACGTGCGATAAACAGGACACGTGAAAGTCTGTCAGAAATATACGCGCTCGCTCTACTTTGCTAAAAGCCACTACGCTGGTTTTTATTATGACTTAGGAATTCTTACAGGTTCCCAAAGGTGTACTTTTTTTTTCAGCTCATTTCACTTTATTATTATTATTTTTTTTCACCTTGTTCTTTCCTCGCCAGACGGGTTTCCGTCAAACTTATGATTATGGAACATATTGAAAGACATAGAAAGTACGAAGCGCTAACATGACCGCTGTTCCGACGGATAAGGATATCTTGAAGAATGGCACTGTGTAAACTTCTTTTTTTTTTTTGTCAGATAACATGAAGAGATCACACGCAAAGGCGTGGGAACATACTGTTGATCTCTTAGAAATTCTATTTCCGCATGATATCTTTATCATGGTTTTCCACAAGCTGAACGAACCCGATTTCGGCACTGCGCAGCACACAAGGACAGCGTGGAATCAGGGGCGGATCCAGCCACTCATTTTAGGGGGGGGGGGGGGGGGGTCGCTTGAAGTAACAGCGGAGAGGGGCGCGGGGTATTGACTTTTGTTGTTTATAGTAGCACAAAAGCCCTGCCGGTGGCAAGTTATCTTTTCGTCCACTTTTCTTTCTTCACATTTACATTGCAGTTACTTCTAATAACATCCCCTATACTTACCTTGGCGTAATTGTCTGTTAGTTCTAATTAATATTGTGCTTAACAAAGCAAACGAGCCCTTACGTTCGCACTTCTTTCCTTAAAACCCCATCATAGCATAGATACTGTTAATGTGTGCTCACGGTGGTCCCACTCATTTGTCCTAATTGGGGATAGGAGGTGGACGACAAGCATTGAAGAGGGGGGTGGGGGGCGTGCTGACACACGCTTTGGGGGGGTTCCTCTGGTTCCGCCACCGCGTGGAATACAAATGGCTGCTACTTTCACATCACCTGTATTCATTGTGTTGGGCCCAGTAGTACAAGGCAGAAATGAAATCTCAACTTGCAATAAATACTTACGCTATTTCAAAACCCGAAATATTTGTGAAGACGGCAAATAAAGATGGAGCGCGCTTAATACAATACAAAGGGAAGTGCACACCAAATGCTCGTCATCGTCAGCCTATCTCATATCATATCCAATGCTCAACGGAGACCTCTCTCAATGATTTTTCTACAAATGATGGCCTGCGAAAGCTGATTCCATTTTTTGCCTGCATATTTATTCATGTCGTCGCTCTACCTAACCGTCTGTCGCCTCCGGCCGTGGTTCTCCTCGCCAAAAATTTTAGGGGGGCCGAATGCTTTTAGGATAAAGTAGATTACAACGACACGTCACGCTATGGCTTCGTCCGAATTCGACCAATGAAGTGCGCACGTTGACGAGATTTACTTAGCGCCAGAAAAACACGCAGCACACAAGAGAGACACACAAGGGACAAGCGCTTGTTCCTTGTGTGTCTCTCTTGTGTGCTGCGTGTTTTTCTGGCGCTAAGTAAATCTCGTCAATATGCACCAACTAGGCCCTCAAAAAGTCCTTTTAAGTGCGCACGTGTACTTTCAAAGCATCGCGAGATGAAATGCACGCAAAAGGGCGAATAATAATAATAATAATAATAATAATAATAATAATAATAATAATAATAATAATAATAATAATAATAATATCGTATATATCCGATCGCATCTATCGAGGTTTTGTTGCCGCATATAAATCTCAGTCACGTTTGCATTTTACACATCATATGAGTGGCTATAATTTCATGCGCATGAAACGTGATCTGTCAACAGTGAGAAACGAAATAACACGTTCCTCACCTAGTCGGCATTTGCGGTCCAAACATGACTACGATCAATGGATGAAAGAAACACGAGCAAGATGACACGGACAGCCCTGCCGTGTGCTACGGGCCAGAACATGTGATTAGATCCTAGTGGAAATAACCAAGATCGTTAAAGTATAGCGACAGATTGGAAGCATCCTGTTCGCGATGTGAGTAGGATATATATATATATATATATATATATTAATTTTCGTTTAAACGTCACAAGAAATCTGTATTGCGCGGCCTAGCGGAATAGCCTTGAAGCTAGATTATAGAGTCATTCACTGTGCTGTACGTAGTCACGCGCACCGTAATTATTTTGAACGATTACGCTTCTTTTATGCGTACCCTAATTAGTGCTCGAAATTAGAGTATCTGTATTTTTTAATATTATCAACCCCCGCAGTATTCTGTTTTGCTGACAAAGTAAAAGGAGTTGCGCGCCGAGAAGCCACGCGCCTTTCGCGGCAACTAGTGGAGCGTGTCGAGCGCGGCGCATGGGCGCAGAGTGCGCGCATGCGCACTGAACCGCCGCGCACAAACTCGAACTGCTGTCGCGCTCACCTCCCACTGTTTGCAGCAGACAGGCCCGTAGCCAGGCGGGGGGGGGGGGGGCGGGGGGCCCCGGTTCGGAAGAAGGGGGGGTGTTTTACCGAGAATAAATAATAAAAATAGGTATTTTTCAAGGTTTTCAACTGGTGGGCCCCCCCCCCGAAAAATATTTCTGGCTACGGGCCTGGCAGCAGATGTTGTGTTTATACGACTTCATAATTGCCACGGCTACATATATATATATATATATATATATATATATATATATATATATATATATATATATATATATATATATATATATGTATATATATATATATATATATATATATAGGTAAATGTTTCACGGCGCTTTCCGTGTTACCATTCCGTCATTGACACACTGATCGATAAGATGTCCAGTGCGCGATAGAAGAAAGGTGCCGTAGAAACTGGTTGTTGGTCCCTTTAGGGACTGTACACGCGCTTTCCGCACACCCGCATCGCACGTGGCGGGACACCTGCCGCACGCAAGCGGAGGGCGGATGAGCCTATCGGCTACGCTCTTTCGCCCTCGGCTTGCGTGCGGCAGGGGTCCCGCCACGTGCGATGCGGGTGTGCGGAAAGCGCGTGTACACCCTTAGCTGTAGTATTGACCACCTGCACTTACTTTTCTAATCCAAAACCACTGCCTTTCTGTACATTACATGACGTCTCTTCATTTCTGTTCTATCGCAGTTTGCGCGATCTTCTTCGACAATATTTTCAGTGCCTGTGTTTTCTTCTTGGATATAAGAAAACGGACGCAGGTTTATTTTTGGCATTCAGAACGCGATAAAAGAAAAAAACTGCCGACGATTACGGTATTTAGTAAATTGAAATTTGAGCGCCGGCGTACGCGTGTTTTCATTTGGCGATATATTCTCGCCTCGAGATCTTGGAGTGGCGCCCTCTCGCGTGTGACGTCAGGGAGAGGACTCGGATGCAGCTCTTCGCGCGCTCGTTCGCTACGTGAAGGCTGCTCGACGCTGCCAGCCTGTCTATCGCGCTCGAGTTATTGAAACATTGGTGGGCGAGTTGATGAAGCAATTTGTACTGAATGTTCAAGCAAAATGCCCATCGAAATTGAGGGGAGTTGCCGTCAGGAGCACGTTCTGTGTCGATTGCTCATGTTGTCGTCTGCTATAGTCTCTGTAAGACCGATATGTGCCGCATTTTTCGGAAGTTTTCCGAGTCACCGTGTTTACAAATGAAGGCTGTGTATAGGTACGGACTTGTTTATAGAACCTCGCAACAACAAATGAAGAAAGCAAGTATATCTAGACCAGCAGTTGAATAATTTAATTTTCCGTTCTGTCGTTTAGAAACAATTCAAGAAAGAGGCACGCCTTGATTAATGCGACGGATGGCGAAACAACAACGCCGTGTCTGTGCAAAGGAAGAAGGCCTGCAAATAAGTAATCTTGTTTACCGTAAGCTATTTCAACGCCATCCAGCCCAGTGAGCGACGCTACGAACTCGGGGGGCATGAACCTGACCGCGATGGCTGTCGGTACAGAAGATATGTTAAATGTTAACGTTTCTTAAACTCATGTAATGCTAGCAGTCATCTTAAGAAATATCATAAGAAGAAAATGCAGCTTGTAGTCGAGGAACGCCGGTGCGACGCGAGCGAACTATAACGAAAATGCTGCTGTTTTAGCCAGAGCGTAGCAGACGACAAAAGCCGAATCCCCGCCCTTGCGTCACCGGAGCGCCGTTCGCAGCGCCGCCATCGGTCACAGGCGAATTGGGGCCCCGTCTTCGGCGACTGCGGCCTATCGTGTAACCGCGTTTGCATGAATGGGCCAGATTGCGATGTCTGCGCGTGGCGTCAGAGGGGTGCGCTCGAAGCTTGCCAGCTGTAGAGTAGCAGAGTTGCGCTTAGGTCCGGCTAGCAACCACAGCTGTGCGGCGAAGCCGCGCCCTGTTTTTGCAGCGTGTCGTCGATCAACGTGCCTGGCGTGTCAACGACCGGCGATGAAATAAGAAACACCTCCTTTCGGGACTGTGCCACGGGAATGCAAAGGTTTCACGGTTTCGACAGTGTATTTTTGGGGGGTCACGCCTATTAAAGGTAAATGAGAAAATTCCCGACGTTTCCGGTTCAACTCGGACCCTTCTTCAGGGGGTGATTGGGGTGCATCGGAGAGCAACAGTTTATAGCGCCTTCTCTTCAAGTCGGGGAGGTCACGCTTGTTTTGACCGACGTGCCGTAGTCCGTTGTAATACACTCGGCAGCGCACCTTGCAGACTGGTTCAGGTTCCCCGGTGTTGAATGAATATACCAGGACTCCACAAAAAGCCCCTTGTGGAAACTGGCCTCATAGTCGACGACGCGGGAGTTATCAAAAGCAATGCGGATGGTCGTTGACCTCGTTGTGCTTGGCCGAATTTGTCGGTCGAACTTGCGGACGTCGTTCCGGTGTTGTCGCAGCTTCTCTGGAAGAAAGGTTTTCGTCTCCACCGCGTATGGAGCGCCACCATCGGCACAAGGGATGGAGTTGCGCTTTTTCTTTGGGTGGTTCTGTCTTTTGGGCGCGGAAAGGAGCGGCCGAGCGTAGAAATTGGCTTATGCGCCACTTTTAATGATCGCTGTAGAACCTGTAGAAGTGACAGGGAGTTCAATAAATTGGCCTGCGCATCATCTTCTCCGCAGTGCGTGGTTGTTAGGGGCGTTGGGAAAACAGGTGCGCAACTCTGCTACCTATGGGAGGAGGGGGGGGGGGGTTCCACTTTTGAGGAAGGGGTATTCACACGGGTTGATTTATCCTGTTGTTTATCCTCGGGGGGCAAAGGGAGGATTGAGGATCACGTGAACAAAGACGTCATGGATTAACGAGTAGGCGCGACTTCCCCGTAAAATCTTCAAGGGAGACGGGGACCTTTTGACTGACAGCACAAACTATCCCCCCCCGCGGTGAGGGATATAGCAGAATTTCGGGCAGGTGTTTGGCCTCATTGTTGCACTTGCTCCGGCAGAGAGCGGCAGCGCAGGTGGTTTCGTCGTCAGCAGCTGGTGAAACTGGCGGTACAAGCCACCACAGTTGTCTGGTAACACTGGTCACCCCCCTGCGTTCTCCTCGTCCTTGTGAGCGGGGGGACATTCCTGGGCAATTCTCCACGCGAGCTGACGTCACTAGGCTCCGCCTTTATCCCCCGAGGCTGAATCTGGTGCTGAGGGGTGTCGCCACTTGGGAGACAGAAAGTAGCGCCTCTTCATCGAGAAGCACCACTACGCCAATCTATCCGGACGCTGCCGGCCTCAAGAGACGGACACTGCTTCTAGGCGCCGTGCTCCTTTGCAAGTGGACGACTCGACCGCTCCGATGGATTTGCGTCCGTTATATGCTGGGCCGCCGCCTACGGTACCACACGGCTACTTCAGCGTCATCGATGATGCTGCCTTCGTCGACACAGGTAGCCGGCCACCGCAGGGTAGCGAATGCCTCACCTGCGGAGAACTCCACCGCGAAGGCTCGCTGAGCGACGAGTTCATAATGACGATGCTCTGGTTGACGCTGGCATTTGCCGCCGTGGTGTTCACGGGTGGAGTCGTCATCACCTGCCTGGCGTGCACGCGCAGAATCAGTTTTGTGTATAGACACTTCGGCATATTCATGATTCTGCTGGGCGTGGTTGTCGGCGTGGCCGCCGCGTTGGCCGTCGTGGTCCGGACACGCAGGCAAGGCAGGTCGCCTTCTGTGTGAGATGGGACCGACCGCGGCGCACGCGTCTGCATCTGGAGGTGGTCCGCACATGCGAGGATTTCTGTTCGTTGTCTGGTGTGTGTGTTCTTGCCAGCTGATCGGATCAAACGCTTCACTCGAGATGTCCGCGTCGAAGTGCACTGGTTTGTCGACGGACTGGCCTGGCCGACTGTATGACGTGAAGAACGGGTGTGTGTATGAGCCGGACACTTACGTAAAGAATCGGTGTTGTCCAAGGTGTTGTTGTTTTGTCTGTGAATAAAGTCTGTTTTTAGTGAGTCTTTTTTTTTTCTTCCGTGTAACGCCTACTTTAATGAAATTGTGGTGTTTTACGTGCCAGAACCACCGCGTGATGACGAAGCAGGCCGTAGTGGGGGACTATTTAGGTTGACTATTTACATATGTACAGAGGAAGTACGTAACACATCAATGCTCGCTCGTGGAATTACTTTCCTCGAGAAAGTTTGTCAGCCGGTCTCGCAAACCAGTAGTGCTATGTCACCCAGAGCAGCCAGCTGCCGAGGAAGTCTCATGTTTTAGGAGCTGAGGGGACGAAGTGGCCGTAGCAGCACCTAGACGCTGTCGGCTGGACAACCCGTGCGCGTGGTAGCTGCCCGCTGTGACCGGACACAGAGCGTGCGCGAACATGACGTGCTTCACTGCAAAGCATGGTTATACTATGGTGCAACTGCTACGAATATCCTTTTCCTGACCGTTATTGGGGGACGGAAAATGCGAGGGAAAAAGATTCTTGAGCGATTCCATCCTGTGTAGGTGGACGGCCAGTGAAGCTGTTCAGCAAGCGACGCAGAGGAGACGCAAAACGGAACCATAGCCGATCACATTCCCTGCAACAAAATCCGAAGTGTCATTTCAGGAAATCCTTGTCCAACTTAGCGTACGCTCTTTTAAAGTACTTTAACAGCGAACCTGTTTCGCAAATCGTTCCTTGTGAGTCTATCTATCATCGTCTTAGCCGGGTATGCGCCACTCTGCGGTCTACCAGAAAGCTATCATCATCGTAAACGAATATGTACTACAGAAATCTTGTAGATCCCAGTACTCGCCACTGGTAGCCACCCTACCACTGGTCCACTAAAAATATGAAGAAGGCAACAGTTAGCCCTCGAAATGGTTGCGAAGCGACGGCGGCGAGCCGGAAGACCCCGAGTACGTTCAACGAGAAAATACTAGGGTACGGGAAAGGCAACGCTGGCTGCGAGAAGACCCCGTGGCCTGCGCCAACGACGACCTGACCGTAGATCTATGAGATGTGCGAACACTTGGGCCGGTATTGACAAACGCTCCTCGACTCGAAACTCGACCTCGAGGGATCCTTGAGGATTGTTTCGCGATGCGATTTCTGCAACTCAAGAAGTCTTAAGGATCCCATGAGGTCGAGTTTCAAGTCGAGAAGCGTTTGTGAATACGGGCCTTGGTTTGAGCGCGAGTTTCTGTCTCTAGAGTTTGGACAACAGTGTCGTGTCTGTGGCTGTCT
>JALIZH010017042.1:0-19002 GCA_030522465.1 Rhipicephalus appendiculatus | reverse complement strand
GGCCAACTACCAAAACTTGGCGCTACACTCCCCTTGGACACGCCTGCGCAAGCTGGACGTCCTGTTGCACGAGGGACACATTGCCTCAAAATACGAACCGAGGCGCGCAAGAAGATAGTGCATGCCCAGCAGGCGCAAAAGCGACACTACGACCGCCGCCACCGTCGGGCACCGCCATACCATATCGGCGATGAAGTGTGGGTGCAGCGAGGTACACCGTCGCCTTCAAAAAAACTATGCGCTAAGTTCGAAGGGCCCTTTGTTATTACTGACCAACTGGGCGAGAACACCTGGCGATTGAGGTCCGCGGATTCTGACTCGCGCGCAGACAAAAAGGAGGCGAAACAACTTTGCGGTGCATGTGTCGCGCATGAAGAATTGTGTTCGTAGAGACATCTGAATTGCCGTTATCTGTTTTTCTTTCAGAGGTATTCTTTTCGCAGCGTGGCCGAGTGTGATGACGAAGAGCGGCAACGGGCTCGGGCGGTGGCTGGAGGAAGAGAAGAAAGACGAAGGGGAGAATAAGAACAGCCGGCCTACTGAACAGGCGTTGTCTCTTGTTCCTCTGTCTAGTTCATGACACCTTGCATTTCGCTGTCACTTCCACCATCTCAAGCATAAGACTTCGTTTGGCATCCGTGCATTGATCAAAGCTCGCCCTTTTTTTCTCGTGAGGCTTTGCTAGCATTGTATCTTGCTTTCATTCATAGTCACATTAACTACGGTATCGTTTCATGGGGAAATACGTACACTTGTCACTTGTCATCAATTCAACATATCCAAAATCAGTCAGTACGCATCATCACTGCTAGTTCCATACAATCCAATGCATCTGTGTTACTCCACTCTTACAATATTTTGCCTGTAACTTATTTGTTCCAGTTCAACATAGTCGTCTTATTCCACAAGCTGCTTCATAACAACCTCACGCTTCCATTCATGTCATATGATTTATTGCAGAACAAAAACGTGACGAGATTTGCGGCTAATAACAATTTTTTTGTTACCTACAGTGCACAGCAATTACGGCAAAAAAAACATCTGCGTTCACTGCAATTTCACTTTGGAATGACTTGCCTACAGCTATCAAATCTCGTGTTTCCCTTGCACTTTTTAAAAATGACCTTAGGCATCACTACCTGCAATAAGTGTACGCAAGTCATGGCTGTTGTCAAGTCGACTTTTTTTTCTTCTCTTTTTTGCTTGTACCCTGGGGTTGTTCTTGCTGCGCTTTTTCATGTTTTCTTGTTCTACTGATCTGAATGTTAACGTTTTATCCAATATGGTTTGATTTTGCCAATAATCCTGTTCACTTACTGTGTTAGTTATTACCCTCAATGCTTGTATAATTAACCGAGGGTCCCACTACAGTTCTTTTACTTTGGGACCCTCGCCTGTATATTTGTTGATCTTGTAAAACATTTTTTGAAATCAATAAACTGAAACTGAAACTCACGAAAAGCCTTTCGGAAACATGCCGCTGACTCTGGCGTAGTGCGAGAGGGTGCCATCGCATCGCGGAGCGAGCGAATGCCACTTCCGCTGCGCTTCGCCGGCGCTGCGTCGCCATGTCTGATGAGAAAAACAACCTGACAGAACTCGCTGCAGACGACGCCTATCTCACCTGCCGTAACGAGCAGGAAGTCGATAAAGCGAAGCAAAAGGCAGCGCACCTGTCGCACACCGAGTTTGCGAACCTTCCTGACATGATTCTACTCGTGTCGGGGAAACCCCACATGCCAACATCAAACAATGACGTCATCGACGCTTCGGTAGACGGAGGAGTGGGAACTCTACGAACGGGAATTACTGGGGGCCCGTGCAACGCACTTCATCAGGTTTCACAGTAGTGGAACTGCCAAACTGCCATACGTTCTTTTTTTTTTTTTTTAGGATGTCACTTCTGAAGCCCAGCGCAGCGTTTTTGTTCCAGAAAATTTCGAAGAATCTACGATTGCGCAAATTATTTCTATATATGTATTTTTTTTTCTTCTCACTTAATACTTGTAAAGTATAAACCTCCTCATATGCAGTCGCTAAGTCTTAACTCTCCGATGTTTCCATCTGACACACAAGCACTGGTGGCCACCCCTAGAGATCAGTATTTTGGTTTTATCTTTTATCCTCTGCAAGCATAGTACTGCTATCTATATACAGCAAGCCGCATACGAAGTTTAGTAGCACTGAGAGGTCATGAGAAATAACATCTTCTTTTGAAAACCATTATAGAGGGCGTTTTTTTCGCTGTCACCATTATATACTACACCGCCAGCCATGTTATACACGATGTGCTCAGCACATGCGGCGAAGGGAAGTCAGGATGGATGGAACCACCCGCGCGGCGTCATCATCAGAAATAAATACCTCTTATACTTCAACCGTTCATTGAAGGACCGCATAGCAGTGCAGTGTCGCACGCCGCGTTACGTGACGTCATAAGAGCCCACGTAGGACGGTGAATATAAATATGCGACTAATAACTCTGCTGCAGAACCTTTTTTTTTTCATTCAGTACTCTGCGCACATAAAAGTCAACGTGAGTAGAGCAACGAGACAGAGCAACAGAAAGGAACAGACGAGTCCAGGCACAAACGATCAACTGGTCCATAACACTGTGGCTTCCATCGCAGCTGCGGTGGCAGTTGTTAGTTTGCGCCTATGCTCGTCTGTTGCACCTGGAGTCCTGTCTCGTAGCACTACTCACGATAGTTTTTGATGTCCCAACACCAACTCTTTCAAACTCTGTGCATACAGTTTAGGTCGTCAGTTAGAAAACGCTGTATGTTTAGTGTATCTAGTTATTCGTTGAGCACATTGTCAGGAATGTAGTGCTGTCGACCTCTGTGGTACAACCGCTGCGGTACTCGGCTGCCGCACCGAAGCTCACGGGTTCCATCGCAGCTGCAGTGGTAGCATTTCGATGATAGCGAATTGCTAGTCCTATGATCGGCCCGTTAAAGTACGCTAGACGTCAGAAATTTTCGAAGTTCTCCACCCTGGTCTCCATCATAATCGTAGCGTGATTCTGAGACGTAAGGCCCCAGGTATTATTATTATTATTATTATTATTATTATTATTATTATTATTATTATTATTATTATTATTATTATTATTATTATTATTATTAAGCTGTATCTAAAGGAGCTGAAGAAATGTCTCAAGTACGACCGCTTGGAAACTGAAAATTAAGGCTCAGTGCGAAGGTGATGAGTAGTGCGAGCTGCTAACCCCCGCCCCCCAAACCCTTTAAAGTTTTCATCACTCGTTTTAATGGGTGTTCATTTTTTTTTCTCGTGCCATTTCGCGTCGTTTAACGTACGTGCTTAAAGAGCAAGCTTCACCGAAAAGAAAACGTCCTCTCCCTTTTTGAGAAGCGATCTCTGCAGATGACGTCTGCCGTATCTCTTGAGCGCCCTGCTTTCTTCTTCAATAGCGGCGTTCACGCGCGTATCAGCGGAGGCATGACCCCACATACTATAGCTGTCTTTGCCTGTTCTTTTTGTCGGGTTCCAGTACACCCTCGAAAAGAATGCAGCAGCAGGGACTCCGCATGTGCCGAATCTTCGCTCAAAAGAACGGTTGTCGAGAATGCGAGCGGTGACTCACCAAGAGCGTCACTTTACAGGAAAGAAAACGGGTCCCTGTGGATGATACGGGCCGGTTTCGGTGTTTCTTTCAATTTTTTTTTCTGCGTTCCCGCTTGAACACTGTTATAATATCTATGTGTAAACAACACGAACCGTTACAGAGGACAGTTAAAGGAGTACTGACACGAATTTTTAATGTTTTCGGGTTGCTGCTCTAAATAAAAACGCGGATGTAGAGAACCCTAAAAAGAGTGCCGTGGTGCTTCGGAATGCATTACTTATATTTATAATACCACTACCTTAAAACAGCAATTTCGGTTCTGGTATCGAGAGGGTGACTTCGCAGTGACGTGTCAAGAGAGGTGTGACGTCACGGGAAGACTGCAACTCGCGACATACTAGCAACAGCTGCCTGTTTGCTGTCAGTCGCACGTGGTTCACGTAAACAACGAAGAGCCAATTGTTGTCCAGAGACTCTGAGAGCGATTTCTGCGATTTAGGCTACATGCAGGACGTAAATTTCGCAAAACCAGTGAACTACGTTGACTTGTCATTTTGTACGCGTTGTCTGGCTCCGGTGGGTGGAGAGCGATCAGAGTGCACACCATGGAAACGAAAGATGTCCCTTTTGGTGTGCCTCAAAATAGTGTCAGTGCTCCTTTAAGTGGTTATATCGTCTTCAAGCCCAGTGACCCCATTTGGTGCCATTGCTTCGAGCAAGCGCAGCTAATTCTGGAGCAAATATTTCTGACCTTCAGCTTGAATTTCTCGCGTGGAAAGCGTTACCTTACTTTAAGCTCAATGAGACAGTGCTCCATGTCGGGCATCTGTGACGCACGGAGACTTTGAAAACAGCATTTCCCAGCAAACGTCAACTTTTTTCCTCCTCGCGGATCTTCCTGTGGTTCATTTTTACCCAGTATGCGAGACAGAACCACTGAAAAGTGTGCAATGAAGTTGTAGTCAATTTTTGTGCATAATATTTGTTGTACATTATGGTTGTCAGCGGCTTAACGTAATTAATGCAATTGTATTGAATTAAATTTTATTTGTAAGAATCCTTAAGTGTCGACAGCTTTTTTTTTCAATGATCATCCAAAATACTTTTTTCCCCTTGTATTGTACGCTCAAGGACAAAAGTTTGGAAAAAGTTAACCTGCACGTCCATTTCTTCTTGTGTCTGAGAAGGACATGGTGGTACATTAAACTGTTAAAAATATTAAAGAGGTGCTTGCGACGTCTTTGAAGAGGAAGGGGCTATTCGTGCCCCTTAACATCAATTTTAGGTGCTTCGTAGAGGCACTGAACGAGTGGGATCACTCAAGCTGCTTGGGCCAAAACCTAGTGAGCGTACATCAGTGTACAAGAGCGCTCCTCGATGGGGTCAAATACGGGGCCACCTCGTCGTCCTGCTAAACAAGGCTCCGAGCACTTCCTCCAATTTGAGAGTGCAGGCGCAGAAAATGCCATATTTACACGGTGGAAAAACTTAGCAATATAGGTTTCTCTTCCCTGAGAAGCGCTGACCACAGGCCGTAACCCAATGTGTGTATATATATATATATATATATATATATATATATATATATATATATATATATATATATATATATATGTATATATGTATATATATGTATATGTATATATATATATATGTATGTATATATATATATATATATATAGCGGGCGGGGGATGGCCGCCGCGGTGGCTCAGTTGGTATAGCATGGTAAAGCATCGGACGCGTTATTCGAAGGTCGCAGGTTCGGTCCCTGCCCGCGGCAAGTTATCATTTCGTCGGCTTTTCTTTTTTCACGTTTACATTACATTTACTACTAATAACAACCCCTATACTTTCCTTGGCATTATTGTATGTTAGTCATAGGTCGGCAAAATAAATGGAACTCACTCAGACTCACTCAATAAATACATTTTTCGCTTAGGACTCACGCGGACTCAGACTCACCAAAATTTTGCTGAAGCAGACTCACTCGGACTCAGACTCACGAAATTTCTCTCCAACCAAACTCACTCGGACTCAGACTCACCGGTGTTTTCGTCGTCCAGACTCACTCGGACTCAGACTCACTAAACTTTTCCTCAAACGGACTCACTCGGACTCATACTCATGAATATTTTCGTCAACCTGACTCACTCGGACTCAGACTCATGAATATTTTCATCAACCTGACTCACTCGGACTGAGACTCACCAAAATTTTCCTCAAGCGGACTCACTCGGACTCAGACTCACCAAAATATATCTCAGCCGGACTCACTCGGACTCAGACTCACGAAAATATTACTCAGCCCGACTCACTCAGACTCCGACACACGAAAATATAACGAAAATATAACTCAGCCGGACTCACTCACCAAAATATTTGTCAGCCGGACTCACTCGGGCTCAGACTCACCAACATTCTCCTGAAGCGGACTCACTCGGACTAACAGACTCGCCTAACTTTTTCCCAGCTAGGCGTACTCGGACTAAAAATTAGCAATATTCGATTTGGCCCGGCTCATCCAATAAATGTCGAAGGAGCGCCATAAAAAAGCTTATGTATAGAATAACACATGTAAAGGGTTCGCAAGTGCCAGGCGACCTTCAAAATATATGTATGATAGCTTTCAACATACAAAAAGAAGTTATTTCCCGTGCATCGCGATGTCTATCGTAAAGAGAAATTCAACATTACACGCGATTTTTGCAATATTGAGAATGTTTTCTTTAAATATAAGAATGGCTCTACGGACCTTCGAGGAACATTAGGTTTTCATTTTTGTTACCTTTGAAATGCGCTATGCGCACGCGCCGTTTGTTTTCAATGGGCGAGCGCGTACGTGCGTTTTTTGGCAGACCCAATTATAAATGAAGTCATTTCTTACGCTTTGCCGCTCGAAGGCCTAATCACGCTACTTGGGAACGAAGAAAGCTTGACATTACGTTATGGCGTTTTTCTAAACACGTTCATGAAACTGTCAATATAAGGCGGCCATCTTTTGCAGAATCGAGCTCACCACCCTTGAAAAATTTTGGAAACATGGTTATAGGTTGCATGGTTATGCCTCTCTAAAGTTTCGAAAACACCTGCCATGATAGTCTAGTGGTTGTGGTGCTTGACTGCTGACCCGAAGATCACGGCATCGAATACCGGCCGCATTTTCGATGGATGACGAAACGCTTGAGCCATGTGTGCTTATATTTTGGCGCACGTAATGAACCCCAGGTAGCCAATATTTCCGTAGCCGTCGACTACGGCGCCCCTCATTATCACATCATGGTTCTCGGACGTTAAACGCCAATAATTATTATATTAGTGTTTCGAATTATAGAAATGCTAAGTTCGGTTTTAGTCGATGTCCTGCTTTCGCAAAGTGATTGCGGATAATAGAGGTTGGTATTTTACGTCGCAAAGCCAAGATGTGGTTGTCAGAGACGCCGTAGTGGAGGGCTCCAGATATTTCGACCACCCAGAGTTCTTCAACGTGCATCTTAATCTAAGTACACGGGTTGTGACTGCGTTTGCTTCTAGCAAGATATTTTTCTGAGCCGGCTAAGAACCAGTTGTAACTGTTAATGACTACTCTATCTCGTGGATAATGGTAAAGAGTCGCATCAGTACCACGCTGGATACGGACACAAGGCAAAAAGGAACGTGCATAGGCGCGCCGATGAGAGCCGGCCAGTGTGTTCAAAGGTATGGTCGAAGCTTTTTTGCATGGTCTGGTACAGACTACGCAAAACGAGGTGGCAATTTTCTAATTTCCAAAAACCCCAATTGCTGACAGTCAAGCCGATTGCAAGAATGCCGCATTGAAAGGTGGGGACGCGGACGCCGCTTCACAGTGATTGTACTAGTCCCCAGAAAGGACAGGAATATTCATTTCTAAGAACAAAGTCACTGGACAAGGCGCTGAACTGACAACTGGAGGGTTTACTACAAACCAGACGCAATAAGTTCACATAGCTAACCCTGCGCTATTAGAAATTTTATTTCTTTTTTATTTTCACTGCGTCGCTATTATACCTAACCTTAATTAATTATTATTTGTATTGCTTTTACTTCGGTGTAACTGCTAATCTCTTACGCATTCTCAAATGCACAGTTCCTCTCTGTAATTCCTTTGGGCCTTCAGGGTACTATTAAATAAATAAATGATTTAGGAGCCTATTTTCAGCGGGTAAATGTGGCAGTGGAGGTTGCCATAATGTACTGTTTTTCTTTGCAGAATAACAGACTGATGGGCAATTGGTGTGGATTCATAATGACATCTAGTGATTCATGAAACATATGAGAAATGCGCTAATTTGTCTCCCATGAGGGGACACCGCTCAGCGAGAAGCGTTTGTTGGGGGGGCTAGTTGGTATGACATACTTCTTAATAACTGAACTGCGCTAGAGACGAGAGACCAGAAACGAAGTGAACAGGACGATCGCAGACTAACAACTGGTTTATTGAAATCACATACACTACCCTTATGAAACAATGCGCGTGCGCTGTGACAGTCATGACCACGTAACAGAATTGCACCACCCCCAAAACTCCTATCTACAAAAGGAAATCACGCTCTTTCCTGGAAAGATACACAGATGTGTCGCTGACGCACTTATCAGGCCCGTGTCTTGCTATCCAAGAGGCCTCCAAGATTTCCCTTGTCCTTTGGCTCTTAGCTCGCCCTAGTACCTTGGTGTTACTAAAGATGGGCTTGCATACCTGCGCGCATGCGCCACAATGCATTGGTAGGTGTTTCCCACTTCCGTCTCCTAATGAATTAGCATGCTCCATCAAACGCTTGTTAATGCACCTTCCGGTCTGCCCAACATAAACCATTCCACAGGTCAGGGGGAATTCGTAGACGACTTCAGTTGTACAGGGTACATACGCACGTCTGTGCTTAAAGGGGGCCCTGCAACACTTTTTCAAGTACCCATGGAATGGATTCACTAAAGGAGCTTATTGCCTCACGAATTCACTGCCGCAAAAATTTTTGGAATCCGTCCAGTACGAGTGGAGTTACAAATATTTCTCGCACGCTGCAATTGCATTCTCTCTTCTCTCGTCCCGTCGAAAGCGCTGGAAGCTAAGCAGGGAGGGATGGCACGGGGGAAAGAAAATACGTCACGCGCGCCTCGTGATCTTGAGCGCTTTTTCTCTTTTTTTTTCTTCGAATACGCCAATTTTCATTGCGATCGCGCGCGCACGCGTGGACAAGTCGCGGCCTCCCGCGGCGGCCTCTGTAACTACCGAGCGCGCCATGCTCAAATCAGCCAATGGCTGATGCGAGTGATACTCTCGTCGGTGACGACACTGACGAGTGATTTTTGAGAGAAGAGAAAGCAAGTTCTGGCTGACTTTGAGAATTTATTATGAATTCCACGCCGCGTGCTGCGCTATAATATTTGGCTCGCGTGTTCTCGAGAGCCTGGACTACCGATAGGCAGCGTTTTCTGAGCATGCTCAAAAAGTGTTGCAGGGCCCCTTTAACATCACATCTTCCATTGTTAACTTTGCATGCGTTAGACATGGCACACAAACGCGACAACTTGCAAGGCGCTGAAAAAACCATATCAACGCCGAATCTTCCCGCCACCCTTTTATGCCATGCGACACCTTGTGTATGTACGGCATCACTTCAAACTTCCGCCTTTCACTATTCTCTGAATCGTTTTCATCATTTTCTTTTTCGTCAGCGGTCGTGGTACGGTGGCAAACGTCCTTCAATAGTGATTCTGCTACAGACTGAAGTAGCGTCTGCGGGAAACGTGCATTTCGGAGACGACTCACTTGGCAAGAGAAACTATCTTTGGCGTTATGGTGACATGACTTGGTCAAAGATGACCTTAAGCATGACACCGCTATGCCCCCTCTTCACAAGCTTCGAGTGAGAGGAATCAAAAGGTAAAAGGGCCTTGTTTGTGAGTGGCGAATACGACCAGCACAAGTGTTTGCTATCTTTGAAACACAACTTCAAATCTAAAAACTGCAGAGATGCATTGTCAGGCAATTCAAAAGTAAAATTCAACTTAGTTGCTGTGGATTTAAAAGAATGAAGAATACGCTTCAATATCTCTTCTAGGTCATGGTTAGGGTCAGTATTTACAAGTACTAAAAAGTCATCCACGTATCTACAGACACGAACAACGTAATCATCGGTAAGCACCTGAGACAACGAACAATCTATATCCGCTAAATATATCTCAGCGAGCACCGGCGCCACGCAGGACCCTATGCAAATGCCTCGTTTTCGTACGTAAAAGTTCTCCTGGAAACTCACAATCGTTGAGGTAAGGTAAGTCTCCAGCAGCTCCAGGAATCCCCCCTACCGAGACACCACTCGAGTTCTGGAACGCCACCGCACCAGAACGTTCAATGGAATTGCGAACTGCCTGGAAAAGGTCCTCGTGGGGAATCGAGTAGAAAAGCTCCTCAATGTCAATCGAAAAGCCAGAGTTCGCTCCTGGTAGGTTCCCTTGGAGCAGCCCTACTGGTCGGTCTGAACTCGAGATCTTGTACGGGTCCTCAGAGGCCAGCCCCTTAAGCTGTCTCTGCAGATACCGGCTGACAGTAGCTTGCCATGTTCCACGCTCCGTGACGATGGCTCGGAAGGGACAATCCACCTTATGGGTTTTTGCACTGAAGAACACGGTGAGCGCATGAACCTTATTGTTCTTCACCTCCCTCTTCATCCAGTCGAGTTTTAAACCTTCCAGCAACGCCACTGCCATCTTCTTTGCTTTTGGAGGTTTTACATCCGAAATCTGAAAGTTCTTCTTAACAGCGGCTAGGGCCTTGTCACCAAAGAGCCCCTGGGGCATGACTACAAAACTTCCGTCCTTGTCCGCCAACATGAGTGCATGGCCCGAGTCCCTCATAAATCCTGCTACTCTTCGCATAATGCGGGTGCCGTCCTTCTTCCTGTAGCTGTTCCGCACGGTCTCAACGCATTCCTGACGACAACACTCCCTTTCTTCGGTATCCACTTTGTCTGCAATGCTATGGGCAGTTGCCAGGAGTTCATGCTTGGTAATTGGAGCTTCAACGCTGTAGTTCGGTCCCCTGCTCAACACTTTTTCAACTTCTGGGGGGCAACACCGTGTCACCCAAACGGATCACTGGCACTTCTCCACCCTGTCTCTTGGGCGTTCCTTGCAGGCCCTGTCTTCCTTTGCAGAAAAGAAATTCGCTTGTTGACTCTACCAGACGTTGGTATTCCTTAAGTGCCCTGTACCCCGCTGTACCGCAGCCCTTCCAGATGAAGCATAAGAAACGCATAAGAGGCCTCTTGGATAGCAAGACACGGGCCTGATAAGTGCGTCAGCGACACATCTGTGTATCTTTCCAGGAAAGAGCGTGATTTCCTTTTGTAGATAGGAGTTTTGGGGGTGGTGCAATTCTGTTACGTGGTCATGACTGTCACAGCGCACGCGCATTATTTCATAAGGGTAGTGTATGTGATTTCAATAAACCAGTTGTTTGTCTGCGATCGTCCTGTACACTTCGTTTCTGGTCTCTCGTCTCTAGCGCAGTTCAATTATTAAGAACTGCTCAGCGACTTATGATTGAAAGCCAGTGCTACAACAAATACAAAATGAGTGAGATGAAGGCAGGACATGCGCTTTTTTTTCTTTCCTGCTTCAAAGGCTACATTCTTGAAAGATGCAGGAAGGAGGTAAGGGATGAAGAGCAGTGCTCGAGTCTCATATATTTCTGAGACCGCTCCTTATCTTCATACCAGCGCATACTCCTCCCCCCCCCTCTATCTTCCCATTGAAGCTCTGAAACAAAATTTTGAAGGCTAGATAACATTTGGGATAGATTTGTGTATACACACGCGCATGATCTACGAAATATCAACAGATAATATAGCCTAGGACGTATTTAAAATCGATTTTAAAGTTCCTATCGCCCTACTGCAGCGAAACGTGCCTTCGTTTATTGTGTAAACAACCAACCACTCGCTGCGTCACGAGTTTAAAATATAAAACTCCAACCAAAATCACCAATCGTCGCCACAGCAGTGGGTAGAAGAAAGGAAGACAATAATTCGTGATCTCTGCACCGACGGCTACACAAAGGCGTTTATTGGCAGAGCCCTCCGCAAGAGAAAAGACGGGGGAAACGTGACACCAACGGCGCCGCAACGACGCCGCGTGTCGATCCCCGACACTGCGGGCGCCAGCGAAGCAATAACCCGTATACTAAGAAAGGCAGGGGTCGACGTTTCCCACAAGCCATCCACCACCATCGGCAGTTTCATCCCTCGGCCCAAAGACAGCGCATCTGCGGAAAAAGCGCAGGGCGTCGTGTACCGGTTCACGTGCGCCGACTGCCCCGCTTCCTACATTGAGGAAACCAAGAGCTTCCATGAAAGAATGCGGCAGCACAAGAATGACCTCCGTCACTTGAACAGCGGACGGAGCGAAGTGACAGAGCACTGCTAGCGGTTTCACCACCATACCAGTCCCGACGGTGCGGTGATTTTGGAAAAAGAAAGGAACCTTCGCCGGCGGCCCCTCCTTGATTCCTGGTACATTGAGCAGACAGCGGGAAACGTCAACCACACCACGGGGGCACTGCCTTCCCTCTACTGCCAGGGTGTTGCGACGACTCACGGCAAACAATCCCGCCTGGCAAGAAGGCGTTGCACATCTCGGGCCTTCTCACCCCTGAACAAGAAGCCGATCATGCTTCGGAACGTCCCGGTTTAAAATAAATTTTGGCTGGAGTTTTCCCTTTTCTCCCGTTTTCTGTTATCCCAACCAGACAGACTTCTGCCGAATGTTCACTTTTGAAAGAATAGAGATATTTGTGTTGCAGGCCCCAAGCCTAGAGTGTCGAGCTCGTTGCTTCGTTTTGTACTTTCCTTGCATTCCTTGGGGGCGTATTAGGAGCTCGAAAGCAAGGTACGGGAAACGAGCCTGGGAAACGCCCGTGCCATGAAGCTTTTTGCCGTGTGGCTTGGACGAACACAATGACGGCTGAGGGACCACCGAAAGTGCTTCGGCGCGCCAACGCTGTCTATGAATGGAAAGGTGTTTGAATAGGAAAGAAAAGAAAAAATACGAAAAAAAACGGGTTTTGCTTGAGTCGGCAAGGACTGAACTTCAGGCGTGCTGGGAAAATATGGCAGCAATATCTCCCCAAAGAGAGTCTAGAATTCGAAGAGGTCATTGAAGTTTAAAAGCTAAAAGAATTCTTTGACCACATTGGAGCCCGAAGAAATTTGTTTTTGCGAGTGATGAAGCGTCGCGTATGGCATGAATGGTGCGTTTCTACCCCCTTCCTCCTTGAAATCGGGTCGCTACAACTTTCCAGGTACCACGGGGGCAAGCTTTATCTAGCCACTTTAAATAACGCAGCCGGTGTTTAATTGGTAGCCAATGACATGACGAAAGCCGATGGTCTGTGTCGTCGCTACATTTTTAACAGAGCTTGAAATTCGGTGAGATGGTGCATAGCTACCGGGAAATTTTTGAGCGCGAAACAATGTATTCACAAGGCATTCAAAAGCGCCCGTCCCGTCTCTCTCGTACTTGTGAATGTCTTGTTTGGCGCTCAAAATTTCCCAATTGCAACATTTATTCATGGAAAAACCGAAGCGGCATCTAAAGACACAAGCGGTTCAATGCAACAGAGAGCGAAGGGGCGCTCTATGCTCGCGAATCGGTGCTGCTTTGTCGTATTTGAATCCACATGAATGATGAAGCTCGAACATTGCACTCATTCTCCGTTGATTAGGTACACAATTGTTGATCGAAATCAATGTGGATCACGATATCGCTTAATAAAAGTGGCCTGGAGTTGTACATGTGTCAGAACATGCTGCACAGCCCACTTACATGCCCTCGCATATGAGGGCATGGACAGCTTGATAATTTGAAAAATCATTTCTAGGGCTTTACAAGACGGTACATCTATACGATTACAAGGCACGCCATAAAAGGAGGCTATAAATATTTGTAACCATAGGTCGGCAAAATAGATGGAGCCCACGCAGACTCATTCAATAAACGTTTTTCGCTTAGCACTCACTAGGACCCAGACTGACCAAAATTCTGCTGAAGCGAACTCACTCGGACTCAGACTCATTAATATTTTCTTCAACCGGACTCACTCGGATTCATACTCACCAAAATTTTGCTGAAGCAGACTCACTCTGACTCAGACTCACGAAATTTCTCTCCAACCAAACTCACTCGGACTCAGCCTCACCGGTGTTTTCGTCATCCAGACTCACTCGGACTCAGACTCACAAACATTTTCCTCAAGGAGACTCACTCCGACTCAGACTCATCTAAGTAAAACTCAGCCGGACTCACTCGGACTCAGACTCACCAAAGTATAACTCAGCCGGACTCACTCGAACTCAGACTCACCAAAATTTTCCTCAAGCGGACTCACTCGGACTCAGACTCACCTAAGTATAATTCTACCGGACTCGCTCAGACTCAGACTCACGCCTCGATCTGAGTCTGAGTGAGTCGACTCATGAGTGAGTTTGCCGACCTATGATGTTAGTTCTCCTTAATATTGTGTCTAATAAACAAAAACGAGCCCTTAAAATTGCCACTTCCGACCTTTACACACACACACACACACACACACACACACACATATATATATATATATATATATATATATATATATATATATATATATATATATATATATATATATATATATATATATATATATATATATATATATATATATATCGAGTCGCTTATAACCACTACAACCCATGTTACTCCTTTTTATCTTCTAAACTAGCACTGGAAAGCCCGGCAGAATTGGATACAACTTTTAGTTTGCACGCAGAATCACAGCTGTGAGCCCATTTATACTTTGTTTTTAATGCGGGTCTGTCACCCAAACCTTCAACAGCACCACGGAAAGATTATCAAGATACGCACTCAAGTAGTTCTCCTCAACAAGCCTAAGAGGATATAAAATTCAAGGCCCTACTACGATCTTTACAACAAAGTACGAAATTTGAATATATAAAGCTCATCTTCAACTTTTTTTTTACTATTAACTAAGCAGAATCCAATAAGGTAAAAAAAAACTGAATAAAAGTACTCTGACCTGTTAGGTAATGCGGTTGATTTTGCAAAAACATCTATGCAACCGTTATTTTCCGTCTTGTGTACAATTCTTAGCGTCGTTGAGTGCACAGAGACAGTTGGTTCTTTACACCGGTTATGCTCGAATGTTCAGAAGTTCCTGTCAAGCCTTCCGTATAACATAAGGACATTCTTTTTTCTTTTTTCAAAACACGACTGCCAGGCTGCTACGTCTTATAGCTCCTTGTCTTAGTTTATTTTTTTTTACGTGCTTATGGATCATTTATTCTTATTAATTCTACTGAAATACTCAAGGCTTTCAAATATCGAAGCTACGACGGGCCCCCGCGTGCCGTGCTAACATCCCTAACCTTTCTTGAGAGTCCCGGATACCTGAAGCTTAAGAGCCTACATCGGGCTCCCGCGGGAGTAGCGCGTAAGGAGCAAAGGAGAAGGAAAGCCGCCCTGGATGGTGTAGATGTGAGCCCCGAGGGTGATGACTAGAGGCCGGATTTTTAGGCACTAAAAATCGTGTTTTAGGCGCCAAAAATAGGCAGGAAAAAACACAGTTTTAGGCCCCCCAAAAGCGTAAATATAGGCACAATAAATTTTTACAAAAGCTCAAATTTTCGAATGAGGACTTGCGCGGTCTGGTCTACGACAGGAAAAGCAAACAAATGTTATATTTTATGATTGTACAAGGGGGTTAATGATTTAACATAGCCATGCAATGGTCCCTTTTTTGGGCACGGTTTCCAGAACACGGTCTCTCCTTTTATTGTCCAGAATGGTAAGTTAAGTGTTTACCATCGAATAAACACACTCTTTGGGTCTGCTTCTTTTCGCCATGGCTGGGAAGGGCAGCACAGGGATTGAATAGCCAGACCGCTAAAAGGCCAGAACGGTCTGTTAGCCTCGTATTGGCCGGATCTAATAGCGCAGGGTCAATTTTTCCTCTTTGTGTGAACACCATAAAGGGCCCCCTTACCAGGTTTGAGCGTTTCGAGCTAGAAGTGAAATGCATGCACTGCGCTAACGATCACGTCTGCCAAGATTTGCAATGCTATGCTCCCCCGGAAGGTGGTGAAATGTCAGACTGAATGCCTCGTGCCCTTTATCTCACGGGCGCGCGCACCAATGTGGGGGAGGTGAAGTTCAACAAGGAATGGTCCTGTGTATGTCACAGTATATAATAGTACATGAAACTGCGAGAATTATTCGAGGCTACATGTGTAATTTGTGCAATCTGTTGCTTGAATAGAAGAATGAAAGTTAATAGAAATATTAAAACATACAAACGGAATGTGTGCGCGTTTTTCTTGAGTGAGTTTTTTCTTCGAATCGAGAGCGATGCGAGACTTAGCTGCCTATATTTCTTTTGTGTTCGTGTACTCGCCGTTCCCGCGTCGTGCCCGCGCCAGCCCTGACAACGCTTAGCATGTTTTTGGTGTATCGTCCCTTACAGCAGTTCCAGCTGTGCGACGCGCTGTGTCGTGGTAAGGATACAGGATCCATGCCAGCCTCTCCAAACGCATAGACGGATCCATCCCACAGAAACAGGCAGTACACTATAGAGCGAACGCCGAAACAATACAACACCGCTTGTGCGCACGACCTGGCTTGGGCATGTCATGTGCACATAGTGTAATCTTGCGTGCGCATGGCGTGTTGATGCGTCAACGTCGTGTGATCTTCCGGCTCCGAGTTTCTCTGATACCGAAGAGGGCAGGGAAGAAATTTGGCTTGCGAGTGGCAAAGGTTTAAAGCTCACCTACCGGCATCATGCTTTCGCGGCTCGTAATGAACTAATTAAAAAGTTCTTGTGGTACAAAGCTCTTCATTGGGCACGCGAACACTTCCAGTATCTGACTAGAATTTCACATGTGACCTGGTGAAGCGCCCTTAAAGAGTAAATTACAAACGAAACAAAAGCCATCTGCACATCTCATTTTTTTTTACCTACTTTACACTTTCCCCCGACGGCACCCATGGTTTCGCATTCGCTCTCCATATTCCTGGTGCTGCGCGCAGGCACCTCCTGTTTTCTGCCCCCCCCACCACGCCCAAGTCTTCAAGCGCTTGTCCTCGTCGATTACTGTCTCGTGTTTTTTTTCTTGCGCTTAAGTGTATCGATATGGAATACCAACTAGCCCGCTCCCATACTTTACTTTTCTTCAAAGAGGTGCTTCAATTCCATGGGAACACTGGACTGGAAAACCGGTGGTAAAAGCCGCCCGCCACGTCCTCGGCCATAGACGCCACTCTCCTCTTCTTCCCCTCTCCTCTTCCCGGCTTATTTTCCTCTCTCCATTCCACTGTACACGCGGGACGTGCTCCCATTTAGGGTTGCAGAAATAGCGTCTTTTCCTCTCCCCTGCTCCAACTGCTCGCGCCATGTCAGTGCGGGGGGGTAAGGTGGCCGGCGCGTCCCATTTCACTGCTGCTACCGGTTGCTTCCCGGATGTTTGCTAACTAGGGAACTAGGTTGTTGCACCCCATAAAGTTCCGAAACGTCAATTTTGCCCGGTAAACATGAATTACGGTCTCAAACTACTCGAAAGCAAAATTTGAGGCTAAATAGCGTTCATATAGGCACCAATTTTGAAAATAGGCCTTTATGGGCACTTATAGACATTTAGGCACAAACCCCAAAAATAGGCATTTATAGGCACTATAAAAAAAAACACTATAAAAGCCCTCCCTTTACCCCTAATTCGTGCTCATGTATCAAAGTGGCGCGATAGGAACGCAAGGAAAAAAATAGGCATTTGCCTATAATCCGGTCTCTAGTGATGACTAATCCCCTGGCACTTGTTATAAATGACGGCGGGGTTTATGTCGAAGTCATGACCTTCGAATGCTTCAGAGAGCGCCACTGCCCCTTCCGTCCCCCCTCCCCACTTTCCCCTGGATGACCGGAGTGATATTCATTTCCCTCATCGCTTCTTTCTTTCTTTCTTTCTTTCTTTCTTTCTTTCTTTCTTTCTTTCTTTCTTTCTTTCTTTCTTTCTTTCTTTCTTTCTTTCTTTGTTTCTTTCTCTCTTCTTTCTTTGTTTCTTTCTCTCTTCTTTCTTTCTTTCTTTCTTCATTGTTTCTTTCTACTACATTGTTTCTTTCTTTCATTCTTTTTCTGTCTTTCTTTCTTTCCTTTTTTCTTTCCTCCTTCTTTCTTTCATTATTTTCTGCCTCTTTCTTTGTTTCATTTCTTCGTGTTTTCTTTCTCTGTTTGTTTCTTTTTTTCTCATAGCGGGACAGCAGCAACCTGTTCTCTGAGATTTCGTTCATTACTTCCTATCATACATAGGTAGTAACGAGAGGCGCGCGGGAGGCTCCCTGACACGCTGTGCTCCGAGGCAACTTTGCAGCTGCTGTGCCAGTAGTCACATGATCATAGATGGCGGTGGCGATCTTGGGCTGGGCGGAGCCTACGCGCCACGAAGTCGCTATAAACGCCTCTCAGTATGTGGACAACCGCCTACCCCTGTTTACAAACATGGAATACGTCTATATATGGTTGACGTGCTTTTGCGAAAATAAACAGTTGAAAGTTCGCGCTCCACTTGTCCTGTTCTCTTGTTTCGTTAGTCGTCCATGCAGTTCGCTGAGCGCAGCTACATTACAATTTCAAGAGACGTAAGATTCTCCCTCGGAGTTCGTGTCACTAGTAAAACCAACACAGTTCCTCAAGTGGACCGCGGAAACCTATATGTCCTTTCAGAACTCACAACGTGCTATGTCCAGTGGCCGCCATGAGAGCCCTGGGTTGAAACACGACTCCATAAGAAAAAGAAAACAAATAAAAATAAATTAAGGCAGCTTCGCCCTGGTGGTGCCAAGCCTGAAGGAAGTGCGGAGCTGGGCAGCCTTCTTTGTTTCTCTTCGGTTTTCTCCTTATTGCCTGCTCTTTTTCTTTTCTGTTCTCTCTTCCAGGTTTTTTCTGCGCTTTCTTCTGTCTTTACTTCTAGTTATTTCTACTTTTATTCCTACATTTTTCCTTTCTTTGGCTCTCTTTTTACTGCTCGCTTGCTCCCTGTTTCAATTTCTATACGTGGTTTGCGTTGCCGTTTCCCCTAGCCATAGTAATAATGTCCACACTTTAGATCATCATGAAGGCTCTCGAAGAACAAGAAGACTTCTTTTTGGCGCGAGCATCACCTCAATATGCTTCAGTTGGCTATGCTATATGTACTTTTGACTGCGTTAATATCATCATCAAGGCGCTCGAAGAACGAGATGAAGAGGACTTCTCTTAAGCGCGAGCGCGAGGTCAATATGCTACAGCTGGCTATGATATGTGTGTTTTTGCCTGCGTTACGCCAAGTGACGACGACAGCATACGACAGCTGGG
>JALIZH010017041.1:0-44322 GCA_030522465.1 Rhipicephalus appendiculatus | reverse complement strand
CCTTGCGTCTTGAGCTGCGGAGATGTTGGCAAAGGCAGTGGGACAGTCAAGTATCGAATAAGCTACGTACAATCAAACCAAAAATAGGGAACTGGATATTTGAGAAGACAGCTAGATATAAGGAGGTACTTCTTTGCAGGTTAAGGATAGGACACACCTATGGAACACACTCATATCTTATAAATGGAAGTGATCCCCCGACATGTGACGGGTGTGGCGACACCCTTACGGTCCTCCATGTCCTTATCCAGTGCCCCGCATTAGAAAGCCAGCGTAAAAAGTACTTTCGTCTCGCATATCGTGAACACATTCCTCTTCATCCAGCATTTTTTCTTAGCAATGAGCCGCTTTTTTGATTCTAAAACAGTCCTAGAGTTTTTAGATGATGTAAACAAGTTACAAATAATCTGGCCTGGTCACCCGTAGCGCAGCCTCGCTTCGAGAGCTTAAGCTCCAGTGACAAGTCCTCACTTCTAGACTTAATTAAGTACCTTCTCCAACACCAGTACTTCCCGTGGATTTATGCCATCACCTCTTTGTAATAGACGTTTCATCTGCATAGCTCGCATTATTGATCACTCTCATTGTTTTATTACTTGGATAAATTCCGCCATTCACAACCTCTTTTAGGCCCTTATACAGCCATGTCGCACCTACCATTTCCAACTCATCTATTCATGGCATAGGCTACACTGCAAATTCACCACCACATGACATGGCGCTCTTTGGCCATAACTGGCCCTTGTGCCATTAAACGCCACACATCATCATTGTTGCCCGATTGTGCGCACTGCCGGGCGCGCTCGAGGGAACTAGACCCATTGAGTGCGCTGTGGTTGCCAATGATGGCTGGCTGTTTGATGAGTTCATGAGGAAAAACAGTGGTAAGAAGGAGGGTATAACTATAATTGCCCGTAGCTGCTTTGATAGGTGGTGCTTGGTCGATGTGTTGCTTCGATTCTGACCTGTAAGACGAGTGTTAGATCCCGGGCGCGGAGGTGGCATCTTGGTGCAGGCATGGTGCTAGAGAAGCCCGTGTACTGTGCGATGGCAGTGAGCGTAAATGGTGCATTCAGACGACGGACTGAATCCGAATTTGTCACGGACGCGGACGGCTAATCCGCGGACGATCCTCTAGCAGGTGCATCCACATCATATCCACATGACGGGCGGGCTCCTAGCGGACGGGGAGGCGGATTACTCTCGACTGCAGCCGCTTCAACTGGTTGCCAGGAGACCGGTTTGAGAGTATTCGACAACATGGCGGCCGACAGCAAACGACGCTTGGCTGCGATGGCTGTCGGGTCATGTGAAATTGACGAGGAGTGCTATTCCTTCCAGAGAAAACGGAGTTGCTGGCAGAAGGACTAGGTGGGAAGGAAAGAGTTAGGCGTCCAAAATATTTTATACAAGGAGCTTTCGAAAACTGACCATCAGCAGAGAGCAATTTCTGGAACTGCTGTCACGCGTGGAACCTCGAATTCGAAGGGAGGACAGTGTGATGCGCCGTCTAAATCGGCAGAAAGACGGCTGCAAGCCACGCTGCGATATCTCGCTTCAGGCAAGCGCTGCATGTTTTCATGTTTTTGCGGAAAGCACCGTGCATGCGACAGAAGGAAGAGCAGTGCAGACAAGTTTTGTGTGACCGAGCTGCTGCACCAAATTTCGGGATGAACACGCTCGCATACCTGCCAACTCTCCCGAATTTTGACATAATCTCCCGATTGTACGAATCCTATGTCGAATCTCCCGAAAAGTGGCCGCCACAGCAGAGGCGCTTTTTTTTTTTAGATCACGCGCGCACGTCAGCCTTTCCTGCTGCGACAGTTGCGGGGCTCCGGAAGAGCACTGGCAACTACACTTCTAGTTCATTGTAACCATACCGTAGAGTACCGCTAAGTATATTCGCGAATCTTGGCGAAGGCCGGCGGCCACGAGACGCGCTCGCCAACGTACCAAAAGAAGGCGAGGGAAAGGGGTACCACAATTTTTGCGTCTGTTTGTTTTGGCCCCCGCATTTTGTACGCTAGGCCTACGCCGCCTGCCAAGGCGTCAGTTGTGTTTGTTACGTGGTTGTGGGGATTGCGCGTTTCCCCGAGTTCAGTTGGAAGGTCGACGGTGGTGTCAAAAGCCAAGAAGAGGTACTTGCAAGTGTTTCTGGACTCATACACTGCTGAGTTTCCGTGCTTTGCGGCTTCGCGCAAAGGTGATAAGCACGAATTCTGTACCACGGGCGCCTGTGATGTAAGCGTTTCGCACGGCGGCAAGGCCGACATAAAGGTGCACATCGCTTCACAGAAGCATCAGAACTACGTTCATGCTGCGGAAGGGCAGGGCAACATCGTAAGCTTCTTCCAAAACGGCTGCGAAGACAGTGCGATCTGCACAGAATTAATGCCTATTCACGGGATTTCTTATGGAACACAACTTGCCGCTAAGCGTTAGTGATCACGCAGGACCGTTGTTTCGGAAATTGTTCCCGAATTGCGAGGACGCGAAGCGGTACGGGTGCGGACGTACGAAAACAACTGCCATAGTCGGGGAAATGGCTGCAGATGCCGAAAACACCATGGTGCAGACTCTGAAACGCCGTGCTTTCGCAAGCGTAGTGGACGGAAGCAACGACAGCGGGTCGCAAATGTCTCAGTAATTTCCGATATGCAACCCCCCCCCCGCGCGCGCTGCGGTCTCCAGAATTTTCAAGCTGCGACGTTGGCAGGTATGCGCTCGAGATCACATCTATTTACATGTACCTGTAACGCTGAGCGTAAATGTTGCCAATACTGTATTGATTTGCCTCTCTCAAACAGCTGGATATCAGGTGGATTTGTACACTTCGGAGCTTTTGTCGTCTACCGCAAATAATTGTCTGAGAGCGTTGGCTTTTTTTTTCGTTGCATGACAGAGCCAGCATTCGCTCAGCCGCCAATTTAGACTGGGCCACTCTAGTGCCAGTGAAATTATTTATAAAACATGCCGCGCCATTTACGAAGAGCTGGTCCGCCGCGGTGGTATAGCGGTTAGTGTGCTCGGCTGCTGACCCGAAGGTCGCGGGTTCGATCCCGGCCGCGGCGGTCGCATTTCGATGGAGGCGAAATGGTAGAGGCCCGTGTACTGTGCGATGTCAGTGCACGTTAAAGAACACCAGATGGTCCAAATTTCCGGAGCCCTCCACTACGGCGTCTCTCATAATCATATCGTGGTTTTGGGACGTTAAACCCCAGATATTAATTATTATTATTTACGAAGAGCTGCGAGGAGACTTTATAAGAACACCCAGCATCAAGGAAGAGCGGAAGAATGTAATGATGGCTTCAGTCAGAAATGAAATTTTCCGAAGTGCATTGGAGCAATTGACGGAAAACACGTGCTCATAAAGAAGCCGCCGAAATCGGGAAGAGTCTACCGCAACCATAAGAAAATTTTTAGCGTTATTCTTTTTGCCATCGTTGATGCAAATTACAAGTTTCTCTACACGGATGTTGGCGCACCAGGATCGGAAAGAGATGCAGGTGTCTGGCAAACGACATTCCTGCAGAAAGACGTGCACAACAAAATAAAATAGAGGAGGCGCGGCGCGAGATATGGACGCCATTGAAAAACACGAGCTTGTGCTGAACCAAGGGCATTACACCGTGACCAACGGCCACTGCCAGCGGCAGCACCTTATCGTCGGCACAGGACTTTTTTCGCGCAAAGCGTCGCAGTTCGTGCACAGCGTCGCATATTCAGCGGAGCCTAAAAAAAAACAATAGGGTCTTTAGAATTGCGTACCTATGTATTTTCCAATAAAAGAACACACGCCCTGACACTTACATATTAATGTTGCGCCTCAGGCATGCGTAGTATTTGCTTTTTGATCGAATTGTTGACAAGTATGTATGCAAACACCAGTTCAACATAGCTGGGCGTGCAGAAAGTGGTTAAACTTTGGCCGAGTAGCTGAATCAGGTTACGTACAGACAGACAGCCAGACCAAAATTTTTGTGTTGAAGTATTCCAAGAAAGACTATCGTCTTTAAAAGCAAGCCTGCCAGAACATGCGAAGTTGTCCAGTTCACCGGATGTGCACGTTCCACCTGTGTTCGTAGCGGACGACGAGTTCCCAATCGGTCGAAATTTACTGAAACCTTACGGGGGGCTCGAATCTAATAGAAGGCAAGAAGATATTTAATTACATCATGCATGTGATACTGCACATATGACATCAAAGCTCGGAACTGTAACAATGCGTTTTCGCAGCTACTAAAATATCAAAATTTCCATAGCTCGTAGTGCTCAATTCTGTGTTGAAATTAGCTTATGGCAACTCCCGCGTCTGACTTGATTGCATAAACACACTTATGACGTAAGCAACTTACATTATGGATTCGCGGCTCCAAATATTCATCACCATCATCAGCCTGACTACGCCCACTGCAAGGCAAAGGCCTCTCCCATTTTCTGCCAATCAACCCTGTCCTGTGCTTTCTGCTGCCACTTTATACCTGCAAACTTCTTCATCTCATCTGCCCACCTAATTTTCTTTCTCCCTCTCACGCGTTTGCCTTCTCTTGGAATCAAATCAGTTACCCTTAATGACCAGCGGTTATCCTGCCTACGCGCTACGTGCCCGGCCCATATCCATTTTTTCTTCCTGATTTCAACTATGATATCCTCAACCCCCGTTTGTTCCCTGATCCACTCTGCTCTCTTCCTGTCTCTGAAGGTTACACCTATCATTTTCCTTTCCATCGCTCGCTGTGTCGTCCTCAATTTAAGTTGAACCCTCTTTGTCAGCCTCTAGGTTTCTGCTCCGTAGGTGAGTACCGGTAAGATGCAGCTGTTACATACCTCCCTCTTGAGGGATACTTGTAGACTACTATTCATGATTTCAGATTGCTTGCCGAATGTGCTCCACCCCATCTTTATTCTTCTAGTTATTTCACTCTCATGGTTCGGCTCCGTGGTTACCACCTGTCCTAAGTAGACGTACTCCTTTACAACTTCCAGTGTCTCGCCACCTATCGCAAAGCGCTGTTCTCTGCCGAGACTATTGCACATTACTTTAGTTTTATGCATATTAAATTTCAGACCTACTCTTCTGCTTTCCGTGTCCAGTTCACTAATCATTAGCTGTAATTCGTCCCCTGAGTTACTCATCAATGGAATGTCATCAGCGAATCGCAGATTACTAAGATACTCTCCATTAACTCTTATCCCTAACTCTTCCCAATCTAGGGCCCTGAAAACCTCCTGTAAACACGCGGTGAATAGCATTGGAGAGATCGTGTCGCCCTGCCTTACACCCTTCTTTATTGAGATTCTGTCACTTTCTTTATGGAGGACTATGGTGGCTGTGGATCCGCTGTAGATTTGTTCCAGTATGTTTATGTAGGCTTCGTCGATGCCCTGATTCCGCAGTGCCTGCATGACTGCTGATGTCTCCACCGAATCAAATGCCTTCTCGTAATCTACGAAGGCTATGTATAGGGGTTGTTCGCATTCCGCGCTTTTTCTCTATCACCTGATCGATAGTATGAATATGGTCGATTGTTGAGTAGCCTGTATGAAATCCTGCTTAGTCCTTTGGTTGATTGAACTGTAATGTCGTCTTAATTCTATTAGCTATTAGTTTTGTAAATAGCTTGTAGACAACGGACAGTAAGCTGATCGGCCTGTAATTTTTCAAGTCCTTGACGTCCTCTTTCATATGGATTAAGATGGTGTTGGCATTCTTCCAAGATTCTGGTACCCTCCCCGTCAAGAGACACTTCGTATACAGGGTGGCCAGTTTTTCTAACACAACCTCTCCACCATCTTGCAACAGGTCTGATGTTACCTTATCCTCACCAGCGGCTTTGCCTCTTTGCATTCCCTCTAGAGCTTTCTTTACTTCCCCTGTCGTTACTGGTGGGATGTCGAATTCCTCTGGGCTATAACTGCTTCTTGCGATATCATCCTCCTTGTCTCGGCCGCTGTACAGTTCTCTGTAGAACTCCTCTGCTTTTCTCAACTATCCTATCCATATTGGTGGTGACCTTGCCTTCCTTGTCCCTTAATGTATACATCTGATTTTTGCCTATGCACAGTTTTGCCTTCAGAGCTTTTAGGCTTCTTCCGCTCTTTACAGCATGCTCATGTCTCTTCATGTTATACCTTCTTATGTCGGCTACCTTACACCTATTGATTAACTTCGAAAGCTCCGCCAGCTCTATTTTGTCTGTTGCGTTTGAGGCTTTCATGGTTTGACGTCTCTTAATGAGGTTTTTCGTCTCCTGGGACAGCTTGCTGGTATCCTGTCTAATGACTGTACCCCCGACTTCCATTGCACACTCCTTAATGATACTCGTCAGATTATCGTTCATTGCGTCAACGCTAACGTCCGTTTCCTCGGTTAGAGCCTCGAACCTATTCTGAAGCAAAACTCTGAATTCCTGTGCTTTCCCTCTCAGCGCTAGCTCATTAATTGGCTTCTTGCGTATCAGTTTCTGCCGTTTCTTTCTCAAGTCGAGGCGAATCCGAGACCTTACCATTTTATGGTCACTGCATCGGATCTTGCCAACTACTTCCACATCCTGTGCAATGCCCGGGTGAGCACACATAATGAAGTCTATTTCAGTTTTAGTTTCGCCATTAGGACTCCTCCACGTCCACTTACGATTAGCCCGTTTCCTGTAGAAGGTATTCAAAATCCGTAAATTATTGCGTTCTGCGAACTCTATTAGTAACTCTCCTCTGGCATTTCTAGAGCCGATGCCATATTCCCCCACTGCATGGTCTCCAGCCTGCTTCTTGCATACCTTGGCATTAAAGTCGCACATCAGTACAGTATACTGTGTCTTTACCTTACTTATTGCTGATTCTACGTCTTCGTAGAAGCGTTCAACCAATTGATTATCATGGCTGCATGTAGGCGTGTAGGCCTGTACTAACTTCATCTTGTACCTCTTATTAAATTTAATAACGATACTTGCCACCCTTTCACTAATACTATAGTATTCCTTCATGTTGCCAGCTATACTTTTATGGATAAGGAACCCCACCCCTAGTTCTCTTCTGTCAACTAAGCCCCGATAGCATAGGACTTGTCCGTTCTTTAGCAGTGTATAAGCGTCATGTGTCCACCTAACTTCGCTGAGCCCTATTAAATTCCATTTAACACCCTCTAATTCCTCGAATAGCACAGCTAGACTCGCCTCACTAGATAACGTTCGAGCGTTAAACGTAGCCAAGTTCGATTCCAATGGCCGCCTCTCCGGACCCAGATATTCTTAGCACCCTCCGCTGCGTCCAAGGTCTGACCGCCGCCTTGGTCAGTTGCTTCGCAGCCGCTGGGGACTGAGGGCCGAAGGTTAATTGGTGTATTCTTGTGGGAGGTAGTGGCCAAGTACTGCACCAGGGTGGCCAATCCTGCTCTGGTGAGGGAGTGCATTACCGGCTGTGGTCGCCAGTGAGGCCGCACCCCAGGCCTTGAAATTCCATCACGCGGAACCCGTCCGGCACTGGGATTTGAACCACGGACCTCTTGCATGCGAAGCATATGCTCTACCTCTAAATAGGGTGTGTATCGCACTTTCTTAGCACTTTTGAATTTTACATTGACTGCGGATCAGTTCTTAACTTGACCTTCCTCGCAGCTCGCGTGGCCTTCCCGTAACTCTATGGAAATCAATACTTCTCCTTGGAAGAAACAATTTGCTTCACTGCAGTGCTTGGAACGCTGAGACGTTGCTTTGAATGCGGATTCAAGATCTGCTCCAGGTTGACCCTACCCTCTGTCGATTATTATCCTGCCTGCCTTAGGAAAAATCTCGTTCACCTAACGAGTGCTTGCCCGCAATGCTTGGAATACTACCGTTTTACCTTGATCGCGGATATGTACTCAGTTCAAAGTTGTCTCTACTATGTGCGCAATGGCGTGTTCAAGATGGCTGCCTCCAAAGATATTTTTGGGTTGAACTACCCCTCATTAAAACGGAAATTTATGCATAATAAACACTCAAATATGCCAAAATAATGGTTTGGTTACGGCCTACGGTCTTCAAACTTAAGTTTCTAACTCTATTTTACTTTTATATAAGCCGATTTTGCGCAGATGAAAGCCGATTAGAATGGTAAGTTCCCTTTTTTCCAGAGGGTTCTTCCTTTGTTTTATGATATGAGGTACGCCAATTTGAAATGCAAATGACACTAGTTTGGACTTCAAACAGAAGAAAATAATTGTTCAATCCTGCCTTTTAGGCTTCCATCTAGAGATTGTAATATATATTTTCCTGCACTAAAGCTGGTTAGCCCGGATGGCGCTCGATTAAAACGTTCTACTCGGCTTTGTCCTGTATGGGCTTCGTTTGTTTACATTTTGAAAAAAAAACTCTAAATTATTTATGCAAGTTCATTTCAATAAAATAGTAATATGTGCTCTAGTGACTTCCTGGGACTCGCCGACAGCGATCGTGAGAAGTTACGTCGCTTTTGATTTTCGATTTGAGTGGATTTAGTTCATGTGGTCCCACTTAGAGGTGTGCACGGGCTTCGGGTAGCCCGAAAGCCCGAGCCTGGCCCGGCCCGCGGGCCGGGTTCGGGCGGGCTAACGTCTTCGCGTTTGGGGCCCGGGCCGGGCTTGGGCTACATTGTTTGTTGTTGGGCGGGCCGTGCCCGATGCAAAGCCCGAATCAAGACCAAAATATAGACGTTGTCCAGCAACTGTTTTCCAACGCGTAGCGCCTTCTCCGCCACCGTCCCCCCACCCCCTTTCTCAGTTCTCCTTTCATTTAGCCACTTTAAACAAAGGAAAGAAAGTGAAGTTACACACGATGAGCTTTGTGATGATCTATACACGGAATATTCCTCTCTCCAAATCTGAGGTACTAAACTTCTGGAAGAACAAACAGTCTAAATATTCAAGCTTACTATGCTTGCGAAAAAGATATTAGCAATTGCGGCTACCAGCGCGAGCGACGAACGGACCTTCAGTTGGGCGGGATATGCGCAGGAGCGCCGCACTTCACTGAAGCCCGAATCATTGGGCAGCTTGTTTTTACACGACAACTTGTAACCGTTGCATATAGTGACTGTCACATGTCGTTGCCTCATGTTTCACTTTGATACATTGAATAAAATGCCACATTATCAGAAAACGACGCCTTGTCTCCTCAACAAACCTTCATAATGTCAGGCCGGACCGGGCCGGGCCCAGGCTTTTGTTTTTGTACGTCGGGCCGGGCCGGGCGGGCTCGCAACCTTCTAGCGTCGGGCTCGGGCGGGCCTTCGACGCAGCCAGCGGGCCCGGGCCGGGCTCGGGCTTGAAAATTCGGCCCGTGCACAGCTCTAGTCCCACTGTGTTGCATCGATGCATTTGCAGCACACACGTGGTCGTACTTAAAAACCAGTTCTAATGAAATATTTTTTAGCTTCAATTGAACTAAAATTGGTGTCCTCGTGTCGCGGTGATGTTCCGATACACGTTATGATATCGCAAAGTTGGAATAAAGAAGACTTACTCACTCTTTTAGCCGAAAAGTGCAAGAGCCCGGTACGCGTGGTCCGCTCCCTTGGCCGCCTGGTGGCGCTCCCACTAAATGTCATTTAATCACTTAATGCCTAAGTGATCAAAAACCAGAATATGCAGCCGTCCAGTTTTGAAGTACACAGCACTCCAAAAAAGGGAGTATGCAATGATCCTAGACTTCAATTGAGAGTTACAACATATTTTACATGCTGACCTGCCGCGTTTCTATGAATAAAAAGTGCTTATACTGAAACACGTGTACGTCCAGGAATGTACGCAAAGTATGCATACTGACAACAAAATGAAGAGATTACTGCAGACGTACCATTAGCGGTACGCATATGCGATATAATGGCGCTCTCAGGCGAACATAGCGAACACACAGGACACACGTATTTTGCTCTGTTCAGCCATAAAAAAAAAACGAAATGCATTTGAAAGCCCACTGATGCCATGACCCTCTTAAATCGATGCACAGGCACTAAATGAACTTCCATTCGTGCGCACAATAGGTGGGTGCTTCAAAGTAGTACAACCATTGCTATCTACACAAAAGTGGTTTATCCGTAACTGGGCAAAAGTTGCACTCGAATACCCATACTCTGCAAATGTACATCACAAAAACAAAGTCATTTCCGGAAAGGCAATCATCATAATTTTGGGCAGCTTCAATATATTAAGATTATATACTTTGATTCAACCGCGTTTCATCGGCCACTTCTTCGGCAAATGAAACACGGGCTATTTAAAACTATTTTCACATACACCGGCACAGATTAACAGTACCCCACCATTCAACACCCACCATGCTGTTAGTTGGGGCACAGGTTGATGGAAGTGAAGAAGGGATTCAACACGATGGTGTCGAAGGCGCTCAGAATCACGTAGCGCCAAAAGCTGCCCAACGCCAGGCACACGCGTAGGTACAGGAGCCCGTAGGGGCCCGCGGGTGGCATGCACGAGAGAAGAGTAATGTGTTGGCCAACCGGCTAGTCCAGTTAAAGCCGTTTCATCCTCGCATCCCGCATGTTATTATGCGTATTGGATCTACGAATCTTGGCAGCAATGCGAGATTGAAAGGCTGTACATCATTCAAGCCTTATCACAATGCCAGGGGTGACGATGGCAAGATTGAGCAGCTTCAAAACGTGCCACATTAACATCTTTTATACTGAATTCCTCAAGATTCCACTCGGCCGTCCGTAGGCAAGAGCTTAGCCTAGCTCACGGTTTGGCTAGCAAGCCACTCACCTATTGCAAAAAGCTACTAGCCTGAGAACTCGCCGACACCTTGTTGATAGCAGGCAATAGTCAATTGTGACATCACATCAAGCGGTATCGCTAAGCAGCAAGCAAAGCCGGGCCGACCCTAAACGTCGAAAAAAGAAATTGGAAAGGATCAAAGGGAAGTTAAGATCAACTTGCAACACACCACGCTCTGTGAACCAACCTTTGTACACAAGCTCCTTGCAAGGCGCGCGAGTCTACTCTTATGGATGAAGACTTTCTGCTGCACATTGCCAAGTTCGTGTGCGTTGCCGTGGCTCGGGTCGTTACGACAACTCAATGCTCAGCTAGAATAACGACAAGCGATTATCTTTCAGATTGATCGCTCGAATATTTGAATCGGCACATTAAACCGCAAGCTTACTGCAAGAGCAAAATGGCATTGAAACGATACTTTGCCAAGCACAGTTGCATTCGAACGTCAAATGTGATAGTGATCGTGAGACGCTTTCCGAACAGCGTTCTTTCATCTGGGTCAAAAGCTTAGTCTGTCGGACGCGTTCTCGGCGTTCGGGTTCTGCGTGGATTCGGTGACGAAGAGCAGCTTTCGCACGACGTCCTTGCCGACTACGTTCTCGAACCCGGCCTGCAGGAAGGTGTCGCCGCTGATGGTGAGCTTGAGCTTGTCGCGGTTCCACACGACCACGCGGCAACAATCCATCGCCGTCACGGTCACCTGGAATTTGTCGCCGCCGCTGCCGCACAAGCCGTACCACTCGGGCGAGTCAAGCAACTCTAGGGTTTCAACAATCAGCAGCGGCCGGGTCTTGTGAGACACGACGAATCTGCCGCTCGGCACGAGCGTGAGACAGTCTGCGCGCGTGACGTGCTCCCCGGCGTACGTGTCTTGCGCCTCGACATCCCTGAGCGTCTTGATGTACAGTCAACCAAGAAAGTTTGCGGACCACGCGAGCGCGTGCCAAACTGCCTCTCCACGCCACCTAGCGGTGCGCCATCTACCGTCGGCCACACTGCTAGGCCGGAAACGGGTCTTCTTGTTATTCACTGGCCTTACAATTTTCTACTGCCGCGTGGCGCATAGTCAGTTCGCAGTTTTCGCGCGAAGCGCTTATCTGCCGTATGACCGTCACACTTCTATTTTGATAGCAGGATCAAAGCTACCACGGTGGGCCTCGAACGGCGTTCCGTTGGCTAGATATCATTTTGTGATAAAGATAGCGGCTGATAACAGTTATGCTCATAGAATGCCCTCGAGACAGAAGCACGAAAACGCAGTTGCCAAAAAGCGCGCCGCGTTAGAAAGTGAAAGGTGAAAATGATTTGTACCCAGTCAGAAACCAGACAGGCCATAGATTAAGGGAGGGATGCGTCTTTGGCACTGCAGTGCTGTTGATCGCCGCTGACGTAGCGGAAGTGTCGCGAAGAGGCTTTTGGCCACGCGCTCGCGTGGTCCGTAAACTTTTTTGGTTGACTGTACGACGCGGCTGGCCATGTGGGGCGTCAATCGCACTGGCCGCAGTACATACTGTAGCACGCACACACAAAGCTTTACAACCACGGTGTCGAAATTACACATAATCACCTATAGTACACATAATCACCGACACCATGGCGTTACCACGGTGTCGAAAGTACACATAATCACGTAGCACACATAATCACGTATAGTATACATAATCACCGACACCATGGCGTTACCACGGTGTCGAATGTACACATAATCACGTAGCACACCTAATCACGTATAGTACACATAATCACCGACATCATGGCGTTACCACGGTGTCGAAAGTACACATAATCACGTATAGTACACATAATCACCGACACCATGGCGTTACCACGATGTCGAAAGTACACATAATCACGTATAGTACACACAATCACCACAACATGGCGATACCACGGTGTCGAATGTACACATAATCACGTAGCACACTGTTATAATTGAATCAGTGTGTGGGCCCAGGATCCGTAATAAAGGACACGCCAGTCAAGTGGTTTGTGCGCACAACACAGACTATATTACAGGAAACGATACGACGACGCTTCACACTCACACGGAACACACTAACAACCCCATCTACAGTCAAAGTCTTACGCGCCTACACAACCGCAACTACAAAGTCAAAAGATTCCTGCGCCCATGTAACCGTAACCACTCGCCGTCTGTCGTCGTCGTTGCGATGGGGTTTCTCGTGGACGCTCGACGAGGCAGTCGGCAGTCAGGCACGTCTCCAAATGACGTGGCCAGGCCGTGACAGGGTCGTCGGACAGCAGGCCGGCAAGACCACCGGAGTCAACGGCCAGTCGCTGGCCCGAGCTGTGGCCACCTTAGTTGGTCCGCTGTCGGTTGCCCTTCCGGTACGACGTCATGAACTCTCTTAGCCCCGAGGACCTCAGGCCAGGAACGTCGGTAGCTGCCGGTCACCAGGAGCAGTGCGGACATCGAGGTCGCCAGGTCCGCACATCTGCAGGACGCCTGGACGGGAGCAGCAGCTCCGAGCGGGACCTCAGTTTCGCCAGGTCCGCATGGCTGCAGGACGCCTGGTTGGTGATCGCCGTGACCTGAACCGTCGATCAGCGAGCTGCCGTTCCAACTCGTGTCACGCACCACCCGCTCGAGCCGCCCACCTCTTCTTTTTTCTCTTCTTCCCGTCAGCGCTCTTCGACGAACTGCCGTTCCATCTTCGCCTTCGTCGCCGCCACACAATCCGCATCATCACACACACATAATCACGTATAGTACACATAATCACCGACATCATGGCGTTACCACGGTGTCAAAAGTACACATAATCACGTAGCACACATAATCACGTATAGTACACATAATCACCGACACCATGGCGTTACCACGGTGTCGAATGTACACATAATCACGTAGCACACATAATCACCGAGACCATGAAGTTACCACGGTGTCGAAAGTACACATAATCACGTATAGTACACATAATCACCGACACCATGGCGTTAGCACGGTGTCGAATGTACACATAATCACGTAGCACACATAATCACGTATAGTACACATAATCACCGACACCATGGCGTTACCACGGTGTCGAAAGTACACATAATCACGTAGCACACATAATCACGTATAGTATACATAATCACCGACACCATGGCGTTACCACGGTGTCGAAAGTACACATAATCACGTATAGTACACATAGTCACCGACACCATGGCGTTACCACGGTGTCGAATGTACACATAATCAGGTAGCACTACAGGGCGAAGAAAAAAGCTGCCCGACATCAGTGTAGTAAGAAGATGGGATTTAGTAAGTGAGAACGAAACTGAAGAAGACGACGGAGTGCGCGCGAGAGAGGCCAACGTGAAGCGCGTGAACTTCAGAACGTTGACGGGCAGAGCGTGCGTGGTTAGCGGAGGAGAAGCATCACGTTCGATCCGAGGAGCAGGCGGACCGAGCTGGGGCCATCAGACCAGCCGGGACGAGCCCGACGTTTCCTGCGCCGAACAGGGTGCTCTAGACCAGGCCCTGCGGCGCGTTCCTGTGGTGGACGTGCGAGAGGGCCAGGCCAAGTTGCTGATCGTGTGCCAGATGGTGTGCCCGAGACCCACCAGCTACCGGGTTGGGCCATGGTGCTGAGGCTGCTGGGTCCGGCACTACCGATTGCTGAGGGCGTGGTCCTGGTGCCACGTGTGTTCCGGTACGGCACAACCGATCGCTGAGGGGACTCGGTTATGCTCCAGGTGCATCGGAAGCCGGTTCTGCCGCTTCGACGGCTCATCGCGCCTCTCCTGCTGGGAGCGTGCGTCAGCTACATGGTCGTCGGCCCCGTGAGTGATGTCTACGGAACTATAGACACCGTATTAGGGCGCGCGGATACTCGTGTAGACGTAGAGGACTGCAAGGACTAAGGCTTAGAGGAAGAGTCATTGTGTATGCCAGTGTTCGCAAGTGTATGTGTGTGTAGTTGTCTTTTGATGAGTGTTGTCTATCAATGTTTTCTTGTCCCTGACTCTGTCTGTGTCTGAGGGCCCACGAACCCACTACAATCAGGCAGACGCGTAGGTACAGGAGCCCGTGGAGGCTCTAGGGTGCCATGTACGAGGGAAAGAGAAATACCAATTTTTCGGCCCGCGTTTATCTGCTGATCGCCAAGGGCCACGAGCCCTCTTCAGCGAGTCGGTGGGCGGTCGTCCTGACGTGATGTCATCGGCTGTGGGCAACGCGTCCGATATGGTGCACGCGTACACCTTGGGCAGCTTCTTCTCGACGGCCGTGTGCCCGACATGGCTACCCACGAACCACATACTCTTCCAAATATTCAGTGAAACCTTAATTTGTGCTATCCTAAGTAAGGCTGATTACTAGGTAGATGTATAATATTTATGAAACTTCCTCTGTCATGCAATTTTTAAAGTGGTCTAACATTTCCTTTACTTTTCAGGTTATCCAGGACCCGCCGTGTGGTTGAAAATGCCTTCGGTATATTGGCGAACGGCTTCCGTTGCTTTCACACAGTTATCAATGCGTTGCTACAAAAGGCCGGTGACTGCCATCGTGAATGCGGCATGTGTGCTGCACAAATCTCTTGGTAGTGATGTCATCAGTGCTCCAGATTCATGCGCTGAAGCAAGCCCAGTAGGGTCACTGCTATCCGGGCAGCCAACATCGCGTGGTAGAATTGGTGCTGTTGGTGCTGCAGTGCGTGATAGGATGGGCTGTTTTTTCATCGACATAAGAGCAGTACCGTGGCAGCGGCAGTATGCGCACTTGGTTGTGAACATCTGCAGAAAACCCCGGAAGTTAACGCAAGTGCCAACATTGAAATGAAACGAGCATTTATTGTACCCGTATGTTATTAAATGTTTATATAACTGTCCATAAGCCTGAGTATTTCTGCTCGGCATTACAGATGCCTTTTTTTTTCTTTTTTTTTAATTGCGCGCATACTTGCAGTGAAAAGCCTGCCGAAGTGATCGCACGCATCATCAGGCTGCGAAGGTTGTGTTGGCTGCATGTTTACAGCTATCTTTTCCAGTACCTTTTGCCGCTCTGTCCACATTTCTTCTGGCGGCAAAGATAGGTTATTCGTCATTTCTTGTTTGCGGCTTGCATTGGGTTGGATGTACTTGGTGCGGAAAGGTTGCCGACAGGTACACATTCGGTGGTACAGCTTCTTCGTCCACCGTAACAGTCTAAACAACTTTGGGAGCCTCATCTACTGCAGCCGCTTCCGGTGTCTCAGTATCTTCAGAGAACACAAGAGGCTACAACATAACGCCACATCAGAGTCACAGCAAGGATTAACATACTACGATGTATATGTACTTCTAGGGCTCAAGGGCTTGAGTGAAGCACTACATTCCCAAAATAATATATTCAATTTTCAGATCTTGTTTTTAACTTCTTAAAAACATATTCCCAAATTAATACGAGAATGTGACCTGGGGTATTTTGTTAAATTATTGTAGACTACGTTCACAGCATCACCGTGCCCCTACCCACTTCCCCACTTAAAAAGTTTTTTTTACTACACTAAAAGCAAATGGTGAAACCGCATATTCGGATTCACCCGAGTATGGCCACAAAAACGTAGTCCATACTGGACACATGTAACCCCATGACGAGCACAAGGTGCAGCTTGAAGTATAGTTTGAACAACGTGGTAACGGGTTGTCAGCTGAAATACCATGTCTCTCTCGGCGACCTCTTGCTGAGCCTGCCCATTTTTGAACGGTGCACTTTAATTTTCGCGTCATCCAGGAACTTCAACTCCTTGTAAAATTTCCAGTGGCCTACGTACACGTCGCTGGCGGGTTGGCCGCTCTTTGTGTGGTCCACTTCTTTTCTCTCCAAGCGGTACGTTCTTCGCTTACTATCGAAGAACCTCTTCAGCACCTCTGCGAAAAAATAGCCCAATCAATAACACTAGCGCGGAACCATGCATGACTGCAGAATGCATCTTAGTCACTACTGCGACCGAAGCACTTCTTGCAGCCTGGGCCGATATTTTGTTCTGATGCTTTTATCAATGCTGCCTTTTCCTGCTCTTCGTGATTCGCTAGTGGTCAGAGATATGGTCCGCCCACGGTGTTATGGTCGTAACGCTATTAAATCGACTTAGCCAGGGTTGACAAGAACGGCGTGCGTTGGAGCAGAAGCACCGCTCCAAAATAACGCCCATGCATTCGCTATAACGACAGACATGAAATGAGGAGCATGTTGTTTTAAGTCATCTTATATTGCGTTGCCTTCACACGCACTAGTAGAATATGGAAAGGTATCTACTGACGCTGTAGGGTCCATAGTTGGCCAAATTTTCTTCATTTCTTCGACGATGTGCTCCCAAACAGACTGCTTCTTGACAACGTCCGCATAGTCTGCGCGGCTGAACACCGTAAGTCAAAACGAGGGCGGGCGTGAAAGCAAGTGGAGGCGATGCGCACTCGGAGGAACAGCCAAGCTCTCTCCTGATACCTCGAAAACATGTCACAATGGGCGCCATTCTACATCCTGATAGTGCGCTTGGCCACGCGCTCCCGCTGTATAGCTCATACTGAGCACCATAGCACGTGACCAGCTTGCCGGCGAGCTTTATTCACACGATCGATGATGGAGATCGGCAGTCGTCTTTCAATTATTTGTCTGGCCATATTGCAGGATCGCTTGCGTTAGATCGGCCGTAAAACTGGTGCTTCAGTCAGTGATTAGGACTTCAGGAGCGCCGTGAAGTATCAGCATGTTCTCAACACAAAGCTATGGTGGCTGTAGTGGAAGCGGTTGAGTTTGCGCCGCCCCGGCCTCATAATTGCTAACTATGTTCCATAATGCGCATTTCACACACCCCTAATTATTCCGGTTGAGTTTTGTCCATTTGGCTTGTCAGGGATAGAAAATTTTGGGTGTCTGTAACACATGTTTGAAGTTGTTTGTCAATATTCTCAACAGAAAACTGTGGTGGTTGCAGTGGAAGCAATTGAGTTGGCCCCACACCAGCCTTACAATGGTTAACTATGTCCATAGTGCGCATTTTGCACAGCCGCAATCATGGGTCGGCAAAAGTTGTGGAGCTCCCACAGACTCACTCATGAAATATAATTTACGCTCAGGGGGATCACTCGGACTCAGACTCGCCAAAATTTTTCTGAGCCGGACTCACTCGGACTCACACTCACGAAAACTTTTCTTCAACCAGATTCACTCGGACTCAAGCTCACCGAAACATTACTCACCCGGACTCACTCAGACTCAGACTCACGGCTCGATCTGAGTCTGAGTGAAGTCCGACTGAGTCGACTCATGAGTCCGTTAGCCTGGAATTTCCTTTTTCGACCATGGTCTCAATGCTCTATAACCCCATTATCTCACGTAATCGGTGCTCTTCTTGGCGCATTTTGATATAATACCTTCGAATACAAGTTACGAGCGCTCGTAAACCAGTAAGGTCATTTTTCTTGAAAGAGATGACAAAATAAGATATTTATCACGAACTTCCTTGAAAGAGTAGGCAAGGTGGGGAGGTCAAGGCGCTTCCCTACGTAATTCGCGCCCCTGATCAATAAATATTGAAATGGTGTATGAAGGACACTACTTTGGAATATGTTCGAGTAGTAGACGTGAGTATAAATGTCAATCTGGTGAAGGCTCATAGTAATGTTGAAGATGAGTAGATATAATTCCCGCAATAAATGTGGTGGCATTTTGTCCATTTGGCTTGTCAGGGACTGAAGAAAATGTTGGGTGCCTGTTACACGGGCTTGAAGTTGTTTGTCAGTGTTGTCAACACAATACTGTGGTGGCTGCAATGGAAGCAGTTGAGTTGGCGCCACACCGGCCTCACAATCGAGCGTTCAGTGATAGAATGTAGCAGCTTTCAGTGACAGAAAACACACTCAAACTCCTGCGAGATCTGCATGCTGCCAGTGGTAAATGGTATCTATGAAAAAAAATTCGGCAGATCCCAAGTACCATGGTTATCGATGTTATGCGAGGCATGCGTAGGCGATGTGACTGGGTTGTTAATTTTTATTGAGCAAAACTTTACGAAATGACGCTAAGTATATGTACAAATGTTGTACGCACAGACATAATATGTTGAACAGTCGTATAAGTGTCTTATAATCAGTTGTTCGCAGTTGCGTAACGATGCCAACTGAATTATGAGTATTACCAACACCAGAAGTGGTAACCTGATATGTAGCACTTCTTCTTGCGAGGATGGTAGCCCTGGATAGTGCTTCGTAGACCAACTACAGTGGATGGCGCTTAAGTATACAATTGGCTTTAACTCGACATCACACCTGCCTCATAGGGGTATACATGTAGCGTTTATAAAGTTAGATAGCCAGCACTGCAACCACAATTGAGGTTTCACCAACATTAAGCCTGCATAGGGTCTTTTTCCAAAGCAGTTCCGAGACCTGGCGTGGCTCTGTGGTAGAATACTTGATTGCCACGCAGATTGCTTGCGTTCGATTCCTGCTGGGACCTGGTATTTATTATTTGCGTTCGTCGGATCAACGCTGCCGACGTCAGTTTTTCTTAACGCTCTCGTATTTAAGTTGTTCTCGCCATTCCTGGGTAGATCGAAATTGTCAAACACCTGTGGCTCATACCTGCATACTGCGGCCAGTTGTATACGGGTATGAGCCACATGTGTCTGGAGAAATGAGTTTGACGACGTACGTGACAAGATTTTCACGTTATTCATGTCATGACCAGCCAGACATATTCGTCACTACATCTTACCCGCTGATACAAATTTTGGTCTCCCCCCAATTTAAGAAGCCGATCACGAGAGCACCCAGACGTAGGCGGCTAGATAGATAGATACGTAGATAGAAACGCAAAAGTGCTTACAGTACGCTAAGAAATGGTTCGCATTTAATATCGTGCCGTTATTATGCCGGCGCATGCACGGCGTGTGGCTCAGTGGTCTAACACAGCGCGCTGCGGAGCTAGGGGTCGATGGTTCGAATACCCGGTCGGGTGCCTTGGAATTTTTCTTCTGATTTATTTTTCTTTGTGCCTTTTTTATGTAAATACATACATATACGTATCCGGGCCATGACGGCGACGGCAAAAATCAGCCGAGAGTCCATATAATCGCTATCGCATTAAAAACACTAACCGTACCCGTTTTGCATATGAAGTTTTGCTTTCACAAGTTCACTAAAGCATAAATTTTTTTTCACTTACAGCTTTTTTTATTATGAAACTTTATACCACCCAATCTGAAGTCTTCGCCAAATCTGTGCACTGGAAAAAAAATTCAATCATTCCTTCTGTAATCGCTAATCATTTTATTTTGCACTTTTAGAATTCTAGCGTAGGTATTCTATTGATATTCTTGTTCTTATTACTATATTTGTAGTTTAGCTTTTATTGATATGGTTGTTCTATAACATTGCTCTATTGATATTGCCTTGCCAATTGCCTATGCATTTTTAATACATGCATTCGTCACAGGTCCCCCCCTGCACTCTTCAGAATATTGGGAACCTACTTTGTAAAACATCTTCAATTTATGTATCGTTACCCCGCTAACGATCGATAATCTTGGAACCTAAAAAGGGCCCTGGAACACTTTTTGAGCATGGTCAGAAAACGCTGCCGATCGGTAGTTGAGGCTCCCGAGAACACGCGAGCCAAATATAGCGCAGCACGCGGCCTAGAATTCACAATAAATTCTCAGTCAGCTAAAAATTGTTTTCTCTTCTCTCGACAAATGACGCTACAAGCTCAAAAATCACTCCTCTCAGCCATTGCATCAGCCATTGGCTGATTTAAAGCGTGACGCGCTCGGTCGTTACCGGGGCCGCCGCGGGAGGCCGCGACTTGCCCACACGTGCGCGCGTTATCGCCCTGAAGAGCCGCGTATTCGAAGAAAAAAAAAAGAGAAAAAGTGGTCACCAGGCGCGTGACGTATTTTCTTTCCCCGTGCCGTCCCTCCCTGCTAAGCTTCCAACGCTTTCGTCGGGACGAGAGAAGAGAGAATGCAATTGCAGCGTGCGACAAATCAATGTAAGTTGTGTGGCACTGCCTGACGACGCACACGGTAGGCATAGCGAGGACTAAGCTACCCAAAACACGCCGTAAAACACAACCTAACACAACCAGTAAGAAAAACACTGGGACTCTGCGCCGAACGAGCGGTGGCAATACGTGACGGAGCCCGGATGTACTTGAAAGCGGAACCGAGCAGATCACTTGCTGTACTTCCACAGTATACACAGCTCAGAGCTCAAAAATTGCTGTGTTATTGTAACACGAAAGTGTTTTATGCCGGGGTTCACCAAGATTTGAGTGACGTATTTCCGTCACGGAAATGACGTCGAAAAAAGATGCATGATCAGAAGACAAAGAAAAAAAAGTTCCGTCAACGGGAGTCGAACCTACGACCTCTTGGTAAGCGACATACGTGCCGGGCACGCTATCCACTGCGCCAGGGCCACATTCTCTGAAGGCTTTCAAAAAAAAGCCTTTTATATCTACCACTGTCCTCTCACAGTGCTCTTGCTAAAGTAAAGTAATGAATTATGATCATGAAATACCCAATTAATACCTTCAAAGCATCGTTTCTACGCGTCCGTCCCATTCGGCGCGTTGACGCATTAACACACTGGCAGGTGGCGACCATACCCCTAGCATCGGCGTCCCTCATAGCATCCGTCCATACCAAAAATATCTCCGGGACGCGCGAGTGCTCTGCGTTCCGAACTTCGCGTTCCGAACTTACGCTCGCCCGCGAAAAATCGCAGCCGGCCAACGGCGAATACACGACGCGGGGTGCGTTTCCCTCTGGTCGGGCAGCGTTGTTCAAGAACTCTAATGTGCCGCGAGTAAGTGACCTTAGCCCAAGTTCAGCGTACAATCAGTGACACTCTTCTGGTTGTCACCGATTTCTATGATTCCGCTCTGACCGTACAGCTACCACACGCATCTATGACCACAAGGGTTTGTTTAATCATTGATCATGGATATTAGTAGTCGGGATACAGATGCACCACCGAGCGTCAACGTGGATGCATCCACGTTAAACGGTGCTATAACTGTCAAACACCAGCAGACATTGTGCAAGCTCTCTTGTATCAATGTACAGTAAACATTCAACTATTTCTGTAAGGACATGTTTCACTTTCATGTTATACCGATTCCTATGACGGAGGGATCAACCATGTTTTTTTATTTCTTTTCTAGGTTCCTATAAATATATTATTTTGGAGCAAGAAAAAGCTAACGCTCTGTTTATAACGTCTCTTACCGTGACGTTTCACTGACGTCACACGTTAGCGCCTATGGCGGCCAGTAGTGCCGCATAGTCGCTTAGGAGCCCAAAAAAAAACTGCGATTTCAAACGGGCGTCATTAATTATAGACTGAATATTGCGCCGAAATACTTCGGAATCGTCTTGTCTAATCCTTACTGAAGCAGGGAAAAGTACAACCGGGCAGCTTCATTTTCGTTTCACGACCCCTTTAAGTGAATGTTTTAAAGTATAAGGGATCCCCTACAGTTCATTTACCCAGGCATGTTTGAAATCTTTAGCAACCTAAATAAGCCTCTGGGCATTTGCTAGTATCCTACCCTTACTAGTTGTCATGACTAAGAGCCCTTCGGAAGAAAGAGAAAGACGACGACGAAGGGCATACAACGTAACGGTTTGAGTGCGCGCACCGTAACGTAAGGCCCGAGGCGCGTGACCCGAGCCGTGATCGGGGCGCAATCGAGGATGAGCTGGCATTGTCGACGTGAGCTTGCAAGAAGGTCGTCTCGCCGGCAAGTGCACTGGCGATGGAAGCGGCAGGACATCGACTCCGCAGGCTGTGACGCTGGCGTCCCGAGAAGTGGCCGGAGACCGTAACCCGGTTCGAGTGATGCTGCTCGGGTTGCAGCAACCGCGCACAGCCATCACCGACGTTCCTGGCTCAAGCCCTCTTCGAAGCAAGCCACCGCAGACAGTCCCCGGTGGGCCACGTCAGCTTCCAGCACCGGGTATCGCCTGCCGCCACTATGCCTAACCTCGGAGGCCTCCGCCACGTCAGCGAGGACGTCACGCGAGACGACGGACGTAGGCAGCGGCAGGGACGGCGACGTACGTTGAAGAACTCGAGAACCCTGACAGCGAACTGACACGACCGATTGGGACAGTGACGGAAAGCGCGCATCAGAAACACCACACACAGCGCTTCAAGCGCTGTGTGTGTGTGTGGTGCGTGTTGCTTGAGTGCAAGCGTGTGTGAGTGTGTGAGTGTTTCGAGGGATTACCAAGTTGGGCTAAATTACTTACAATATGACAAGTTACCAGCCAGCCCAGCAACAATTTTTATAATGTATAAAGCAACAAACATCTGCAAAAGCGACATTATGTGCATCGTCTATCTCTGTGTCAGCCAAATGGAACAGTGGTGTTACTCAAATTGCATAGTGCTGCGCAAACAAAAGCTATCTTGTCTAACACAGTGGGGTCATTCTCCTCTGATGCAAGCATCTCCACGGGAAGTGTGTATTTTAGTGTTGAGGAGCAATCCAATCACCCTTTCAACATGAATTCTCACATCTGCAAGCTCTCGTGTCTTTTCCACTTCGCAAGCCGAAAGGTGGGGCTTCCCTTTGGTGAAAGCAGGAATTGCAGGCTTCGCACAATGAAGTCCAACATTGTCACCAATGGTGAAGCTTCCGCCAAAACATAATCTCCGGCTGGAGATTATTCAGCACGCCACACTTCTCTGTAATCACCTTATCACTTGACCGACCACACCACCCACGAGAAATAAATGTAACAACACCCTGTGGGGCAATGCCAATCAGACACTTGAATATGATGTTTATAGTTCGACCACGTGTGCGATCTAGGCAAGAGAGATGACGGTTGCTCTATAAACACCTCAAAACAGTCAAGTATTACAGCTAGTAATACTTGACTAAATGCCATGGGCATTGTTTGTTGCAACTCTTCGGATCCTGGCCACCTCACAGCACGGGAGAGGCGGACAGAGGCCTCAACAATTCACTTGTTGACGACCCTTGACACAGTCGATTGGGATACATTGAACCTGCAGATAGCAACAAATATTGTAAACACAACACAACACTTCCCCTGACAGAGTAGACTGATAAAAGAAAATATAAACACAGTGCAGCACTTATCAGAACAATGTAAAAAGGAGAGTACCTGTAGGCCAGGTCCTGCATTGGCACATTCAAGCGAAGGCGGATGAGGAATATCAGCATTTCCTGGAAAAGGGTGAGGCTATTGCGGCTTGTTCGTGTCATTCCTACTTTTAGCACTTCTAGAAGTCCCGTGTACAACTGCAACATGTCTTCATTTTCTTTCAGGCAGTCCTCGGTGATCATCTGCTTCTTCAGTTTGTTTCTCACTTCCCCGACCTCTGAGAGCAGGTGCCGATTCTCATTCTCGAGATGTTCAAGTTGCTCCATTGTCAAGTCAGCAACTTGAGAAAAGTCTGCCTTCCCTGAAAAGTGCAGGAAACAGTGCGCAATTTGCCTAACAATGCACAGTCAAAAATAAAGCGGTCTAGTATGGCAGTCCAAGAATTCTGTTTGCCCCTTTTCATTAAAGGCCATATGAGCGCTGTTACCGCATTCAACTAAACGTATGCATACAATCAAACACTAGCAATTTTAACTTGATGCAAACACGCACCTCCATCAGTGCATTCTTGATCAGGAGTCTCCTGGATATGAGGCTCATCAGCAACAAGAGGCAGTTCATCGTCTTCGAGGGGTACAAGCGAATCTGGTACAGCACTGCTTTCTTCGTGTGCGTTCTGACGCAGTTCTTTTAGAGGGCTTCCCGACCGCTCCGCTCGTCGCCTTTTCCTCGCGTACCTGGAAACAAGCTCGCATTCAGCTACTTGAGAAAATCAATGTTATCAATCTGCTTTTAAAAAATGGTGGCATTAAGAGCTTTTCTGAAGTCAGCAGCATGTAAGGGCGGACAATATGTCATAACAACGAGCAGTCGTACCGCTATAGTGAGGCGTTGCCGACCGTTTCTTTACCATGCCCTAAATGAAGCGACGGCGCCCAGTCGGGATTGGACTCGTCCATCATGTATAGCGGACTACCTGCGTAAAGTAGCGAAGTTTGTACGAGCTATCTCCTGAACGGCCAACAGCTGTTTACGGTCACGAACAGCGACCGCAAACGAACGTGGTACTACGATCTGCGAATGAAGTGCTTCCCGCAGACTCTAGTGGTCTGCACAGCGGTCCATGTCCTTGCGGTTGATTCGAGCAAGCCATTCAGTCCTCCTCCGAACGGACAATTCCTTCGTACGCGCACACTGGTGAGTGATCACTTTTGGGAGGCAGAAAAAACCAACCTCCAGCACATTTTCGTCGTTCCCACTTTTTTCGCGAGCGGGAACTGCATCCATGCACAGCGCAGTTGACCATTGTGCCCGAAAAAGCGAAGTTTAAAGAAAAAAGAACACGTTTCCAAGCACCATACAGTGACTGCCAAACACCCGACTGTCATACGCCGTACAACTGAACCAACTGAAGGACCACGGCAATGGCGACCGGAAGTAGCCACTCGCTGTCGCCACCTGGCGGGCCGGTCTCAGTGAATACCTCCTATAGCCGTGCCGTACTCCTGGCAGAGGCCTAGCGACGGCGTCGGCAAGGACACGGTAGCGGCGGGGCGCCTCTGTTCTTCGCCGGTGTTGCTGAATATATGCCGCTGAAGTGTTCGTGCACGGCCGTGTCGTGTTTCCGTGACGAACGACACCGCATTGAACACGAACGGGAAAAGACGCGCCCTTCTTTATTCGCTCGGTGATATACTGGATGTTCAAAGTTAAGCTTTATGGTTTTCTTAAAACTCAGCCCTGAGAAGAACATGAAAACCACCTTTGCAGGTAACTTATATATCCAGGGGGGACACAAAGTGAGACAATGAGTATCGCTCTCAGGTGCCCAATTAACTCAGATTCAATTATTAATTTTTTAGTGTCTGCAGCAAGCAAGCATGTTTGTATTGAAAAGTTGGAGGCAGTCGCGTTTATACACAGTTCCACTTGGAAGAATTCTAGCACGTCTGTGCTCCGAGATATCCCGCTGCAAAGTTTAATTGTGGTTTACGTGGTACTGTCTGAAACATGAGTGAACCAGCACCTCCACCAATGGTCACGTGATAGTGACGGTGATTTTCAGTGGTAATGACGAAACTCTTTATTGGGATAACCTATGCCCAGAAAATCCCAATTCAGAGTACAAGCAATACGCACTGTGCACTGATAGCGGCGCGCACAGTCGTCGGCTGCAAGTAATCTTACCGCCGGCGGAACGTGTTAATGACAAAACATTGCAGAAGCTGGTATGACCTAGCATGCCAAAACCGTAAAGTGAGAGGCCAAAATCCCCTGACATGCTGACAAGCGGTCATTACAAAATTAACACATCACATATCTTGATTCCATCTACAGGTTATGCAACTAGAATCCGACATTCACAAACAATTCAGCCTTTAATGCAAAGAGTCAATTCTTTTAAATATTCTTTCTTTCCTCGGACAATAAACGATTGGAATAACCTGTCTAACGAGGCTGTAACCCAAAAATCTTTGGTATCGTTTGAAGAGCATTTGATTTTAAGTGTTCTGTAACCTGTTCGACTGTTTGGCATTGTTTTGTTGTTCTTCTTGCCCAAATGTACGTTTTTTTTCTTGTGCTTTTGTACCACTCTGCTATGGTCTAAGTTAGAGCGCAGTATTTATAAATAAATAAATAAATAAATGCTGGATAGGTGGCGCCATCTAGCGGGGCTAAGATGAACCAGGCAAGCACAGAAAAATTGTGCATTGCAGAAAAATCGTGCATTCTTCTTCTCATCTGAATCCCCTTGCAGCGGCGTAATTACGAATCAGTTACCTTTTTAATCATTTTTTCCCTCGAAAACACTAAGCGAAAACAGACGTGTTCATGACTGTAGTTGCAAAAATCGTCACAAGATGTCGACACCATGGTCCGCTATACGGCTAGCAGTGTGGGCGATATGGCAACAAGGAGCATTAAGAGAAAAGTCAGAGAGGCGGAGAGGACTTATTGGATGACAGCGATGGAAAAGAAGCCGGCTCTCAGTAACTACCGAAAGGGAAAAAAGGAAATAAGGAGGGAAAGGTTTTAGGATAATTCAAGGGGAAGCGCTTTACTGTTTGAAGCAAGGTCGGGTTGCCTTAGAACGCGTAGTTATAAAGCGAGATTCAGTAACGAAGAACAATGTACATTCTGTGGGGGAACTAAGGAAACGATGGAACACGTACTGATTGAATGTGGCGATATCCACCCCAGGTATACGTGTGGGCACGAGTCTACATGAAGCCTTGGGTTTTAAGGACAAGAATGGAAAGCTGAGCACGTCCGCGATAGAAGTAAGTAAGAGGCGGTTAGAGTATTGGTGGCAGAAAAGTAGAGATGAAGGACAAAAATAAATAATGGGGAAAAAATAAGGTAATTCTGCCTTAAGAGGCAGAGAGATGGCCCGTGAATTTATATTTTTCTTTGGTATAATAACATAGATTTAATCAATGTAGATAATGCATTAGGCCAACATAAAAAAAATAAAGTTTTCTTTCCCTATTTTTTTTCTAGCCTGGTGGCAGACATGTCACCGCCCCGTTATAAAGGGGACGCTCATAGCATGCATCCATCCATACATCCATCCAATCCGGTATTTTGACACTCCTTCGCGTATGTTGGGATACTTTACACGCTAAAAACCTCTTTTATGATTTTGCCGCAGTGGTGATTCAATCTTATCTAAATTAAATATAGTTTAAATGCAGTTATCATCACCATGTAGTGGCTTGCGCAAACGTAAAGGTATACGTTTACGTACGTACGTAAACGTTTACGTATGGGAGCCAGAACTTTCCTAAAACATGCGTTCCGGTAACACGGTAAATGCAATACGGTATTCCGGTAACATGGTAACGTTAACAAGTATACGTACAAGCTAAAAGTCCCTAATAGATAACTTTTCGGTTACGGTTTCGTTCCAGTCAAAAATATCGTTTTTTTTGTTCGTTTTTCGGTTTTCGTTCCATTCCGATACATTGGCGAAAACTCAAAAACATGTGCGGAATGCCTCATGCTTAGATACGTGAAGATTTTTTGATCCCCGAATTAATTTGGACCACCTGGGCTTCATTAAAGTGCACCTAAATCAAAGTACAGGGGTGCTATTACAATTAGCCACCATAGAGATGAGCCGCCGTGGCTAGGAACTTGACCCTGCGACCTCGGGCTTAACAGCGCAGCACCTTAGCCTGCTAAGCTGCCACGACAGAGAAGCTATGTGACTAAAACGCAGACATCCTCTGCGTGGTGAAACAGGACACATTTCCGAGCATTGTACGGGTGTCATAACTATATTTGTAGCGGCATGGTACTGTTTTTTTTTTTCTTGTGTGATGGCTATAACGTAAGCAAAGGCACCATATATAGCTAATGCCCTACATACCATTGAACACATAGTGCTTTGCCCAACAGAACAGCACAAAATGAGCATAGCGCAATGAAATAACGACTCATGACACCGTTCTCTTGTGCGCGATCATTTCGAGCGATTTTTTACCAGTGCATTCTTACCGAGAAGCTCCGCATTCGTACCCTTTTAGTATACTACCGAGTGTTTACCGTTGCGCGTCCTTGAGAACCCCTGGAAGGTGAGAGATGAGGGCACGCAAATGTAAAGAATCCTTGGTTTATCGCCGGGCGTTCATCCGCTTCACAACCTTGAGGGCCCAATTTGCTTTGGGCGCAAATCACTGAGCAATCAAAACGCGACGCGAAGGGCGATGCAGGTGCACTGCGCGCCGGCTGGAGCTTGAGATAGGCGTGGCGTGCAGCAACGCAAGGTGGTCGACGGACGATTGCGCGAACGCGTATTACAGATATTTCGAAAACACGAGCAAGTTTTCCGCCTATTGCAGTTCATGACCGCAGCGTCACTTTAACCTTCGCGATGGCACTTATACTTAGCAAGTGGCGGTTTCGTTTTCCCTCTCCGAGACGGTGTCCAGCGTTCGCGGGCGTTATTGGAAGCAAAAAAGCATTTGCTTTGTGGTTGTCGTCGGTGCTGGCGATATGCCATGTGGCTGCATCGGGATGGGTTTTCTGTAGATATGCGCGAAGAACAATCTTGCCGCCGTCGCACAAGAAAAATCCAGTCATCTAGTTGTAGGAGCAGCTATAAGAAGAAAGCGTCGACATCCGTTCGGTCCTCTGCGACCACGTTGGCTTACCTGCCGGAGGAAGGGTCCCAAGAGGAATAATCTTTTTCAGTGTAAGTGATTTACTCCATTCGTTTCAAGGTGCCTAAAACGGGGCGATATTGGATAATAATGGCTGTTGCGGTTATACTTCGCTGACTTCAAACTGGGCACACACCCTTCACACTCAGCCTATTCACAAAGGACGCAAGATCTGAAAAATTCCAAGAACTGTTACCACTCACATATTTATGTTAAGCGCTTGTACTTGTATTGAAAAAAAAAAACTGAAAAATATTTGCCCCAACTATGCAATCTACTCATACCTATTCGCACCAGTCCGATTATTGAAGATTATTCACTTATACCCCTGCCTCAAATTCTTAAGTCCTTTTTTTTTTCACTGGAAATTGGCTGTATGAGCTTTATAACCACGCAGCTTGTAGTGCTTATTATCTAATATAAAAGCTCGTTAATACGAACTTGGTTAATTCGAACTGACGCCCTGGTCCCTGCACAGCCCTGTGTATTTCTATGGGGAAAACTCCCAATAATAAGAGCGCGTTCGTATCCACATCGGTTAATTCGAAGTTGGAGCCCCCTGGTTGTCATCGCTCCTTCAGAAGACGGTGCAGAGTGAACACAGTGTGTTGCAAAACCAAAGCAAACCAAGTTGACTGGATGCAAAACAACAAAACAGCAGCATTTTTCAGCAGACAAGAATTCGGATGCTGCGCTGGGGCTCTTGGGCAAGCTTCAAACGATGGACATGGAGTCGCGACGGAAAAAACGCGAGAAAATGCAGATTGCTCATTACTAGTAATTTCGATTGCGTGTAGATAAACGTGTTTTGGAGCATAAATGGCGTCACATTTTTCGACACTAGGCTCACTGCTCATATGAATGCATGACGGTGCTTGTTTTCTGGCGTTCTGACTGCTCATTTAATTCTGTTCGCTGTTAGAGTTCCATGAACTTAATTTACGAAATCAACTGTCACAAACGTGTAGTTCGCGATAACGAGTCCAGAGGTGGCTTGTTTGGGATCTACCCTCGCAGCATGGCGGAACGTCCGTCATTCTACAACCTGCCCGCTAATTCGAACTCCGCTTAATTCGAACAATTTCATAGTCCCCCTTCGAGTTAGAATTTACAAGGTTTTACTGTACTTTGAAACTGACGCCGCGTAGCCGTAGTCGATTTTGCGTCAAAAAACGTCGATTTACCTAAGATTTAATTAACTATTGAAATCTTCATGCGGTAATGACAGCTAATGTGCCTCATTAACATCGACAAGAGCTTCGTGCTATCGCGGTTTGACTACGCTGGCGCAGTTTATTGGTGTACTGCGCCCAGCGCTATTGAGATGCCGACTTCACGTCCCGATAAATTGAAGATGAATAGAGCAGGAAGGGAAAACACCGTTCACTAGCATCGAGCAATGTACCTAGGAACAGATTAAATTCATTCTTTACGATAAATTGGTTTTCAGCTGTTAAGTAGAAATGCGCAATGCTTGTTAAGTAGAAGGAATTCTCAGAGCGTCCCCTGCCCGCATGCCGCAGCGAGAGTAAAACTCTACATAGCACGTGCCTCTGTAAGTAGTAGTAGTAGTGGTTTATTAAGGAAATGACGCTTATTTCTGCAGTTCAATAGGGAGCACGGTGCAGCGTCAGGGGAAGGGGAAGTGGGAAATAAAGAAGATAGTAGGAAAAGAAAGAACATTGCATTCAAGGGTCATGGAAAGGGAGCGTCATCGCTGGCATTGTTATGTTTTAATGCACCGCTGCTGCAGCGTATATCACTCATGGATGCACATTGTTATCATGCGTGTCATGTAGAACTCATCTGCTCAGACTCCTCACGCGCGCTCGGCTTCGCGAAGCGCAATCTAAAAGAAGTACATCGCCACCGGTAAGAAAACTTGCCTAAGCGACTTTGATCCGGCCAGAATTAGGACAGACAACCTCCGTGTTACAGCCATCACAGTCTTGCTTAATTACTGACTTTTAAGCGATTAAGCAACTTAGAAGGGGAACTCGCAGTTTTCAGTTTATGTATCCACGTGCATAGCTGCTGCGGTAGTTATATTAAGTAACCGCACGTGCCTCCCGGCACTTAGGCTCAAGGACATAGACGAGTCACTAGTGCTAAGTACGTTCTCTCGCTCGCCTACTGTAGAGGGTGATTCACGTAACTGGAACCAAACATTTTAAAACAGTGGCCAATCGCAACCGAATAAAACCAACGACATGTGGTTTCCCGCCATGTGGCGCTCCTTAGGGTATTTTCGGTGGCTCGAGCAACGATCATTGAAGCCATAGCGCTCGAAAGACAGGGGCCAAGGAAGAGGACAGTACGGCGCACGTCCTGCCTTCTTTCTCGGCCCCTGTCTTTTTGAGCTATATAACCATATATGGCTATAGCGCTGGAAAGCCATATATGGCTTCAGTGAACGTAGCAAACCAACTAGCCCAAAAGTCTGTTCCCTCGAGCACCGAGTGACACTTGCTTCTCTTCCAAGCGCTTCCGGTCGAGCACCTTACTTCCAGTTTTCCGAATATCGAAAAAAATGCGTTGCAAAAAAAAAAAAAATCAAACTGATACGAAATCGATTGCGCTGGTTCAAAAGTTATACTGGATGTAACTACATTACGGAAAGCACCTGTCTCGCGGGCCTTGGACAAAGGGCGTTGACGAGGTATTCGTGCTCATACCATATCTCCATAGTTTTACTATGACGACCGTTCGCCACTCATGCTCACTGCACCCATTTCATGTCCCTCTCATGATTTTAATACTTACGTTTTACCCGCCTTTAGCGCGTGGAATTTGAGGCCCCTGTACAGCCACTTAACACAACCATTGTTCACATTCATCACCACGTCCTGGCGCTATTTGGCCATCGAATGGCCCTTGCGCCACAAAACATAACATATCGTCAAAAGTTATATTGGATGCATATGACATTGGAGCGTACCTTTACCTAAGATAAGGGCCAATGAATTGTCGCGATGATTAATGAAAATAATTGAGTGAATTCTGGCGCCTGGCGGCGCAGATATCAACCACGCGCTTGTTTCTTTGTTAACCTAAGGAATACAGCGGGGCACACCAACGCAATCAGACACCTACGTTAAGGGTTAGGGTCGCCTCCAGTTTCTTGTATTGCGCTTAGCTAACTTAATTAACTAGGATCAATTGTGCAACATTTTCAAGGTTCAGGTAAAGGCCAATTGCGTTCTTCCTTTTTTTTTACGTTGTAGTGGGCATTGCAAAACGACCGATGGAATTTTCTGTGGCGACGTACGTGCTGCGTGGTGATTTTTTAAGGTCTTTGAGGAAAGCCCGCGAAATATGAAAGAAAACCACGTGACTGCGCTCTTTCTTCGCTACCGCACTGCAGCGCTCTCCAACCCGTCTTGAGCGAGACAAGAGAACGCTAAAAAGACAAGATAATAAACGAGAGGAATACAAACGGGACAAAACGGGCGGCAAATATGCCATGCAGGAAGAACCAACTAGGCCAGGATGTTCCAAGCACTGTGTACATGCTGTGACAACATATCTGGAAGTGGGAAAGATCCTCTTTTGGAATTGAGGTCGCAAGATGAAATGTAATGCTCGCACGCAACCGGTCGTTCACCCTTCTGCGTTGCGTGAACACATCAACAATGTACGTCGAATGAACAGCTGGCACTTTGCAGTTTGCACTGTCACACCTGCTGCAGTGAAAAAGCTAACCGCTATTCGATATGAGCCAGCGGGGGTGTGTGTGTGTGTGTGGGGGGGGGGGGGGGGGGGGTTAAGCGCATCCTAGTGAACGCGGGAAAGAAATGAGGCAGTTCATGAAGGCTGTGAGAGACCGCCCAAAAGCTCTACTCCTGTCCGCATTCAACAGAAGAAACGCTGTCCCACTGCGTATGTGCGAACGGTAAGGGAGACCTAATTACAGATACTATTGATATAACGTTGTGGTTGCCAACGTTCTGTGCGAAAACTGAGGCATGTACATGTGTGTGCCTTTCCGTAGTTTACAAGATCCCTTGTGTGGACTGGGAAGTGTTAACATGAGGGAGGTGGGCAACATTAAACAGCGGCAGCAGCTTGAAACATCTTACCACGTTACGTTTTAGCTGGTCAGCGCACGTATTACTTTTGCCCCGTTTCATACCGACCTGACGGGCTGCGGTTACACACACAGACACGAGCGCGTATATATATATATATATATATATATATATATATATATATATATATATATATATATATATATATATATATATATATATTGATGTAGTAGTAGTAATTGTAATGTAAATGTGAAGAAAGAAAAGTAGACGAAAAGGTAACTTGCCGCCGGCAGGGGAGCTGAACGTGTGACCTTCGAATAACGCGTCCGATGCTCTACCAACTGAGCTACGGCGGTGGTCATCCCTCCGTCCACTTTATAGGGTATATATGTCAATTTAAACATGAGTGTCAGTCAGCCCCTGCAGTAGCCATTACGGCGAGTGTGGAACGCTCGTTTTTGCCTGCTGGCGTCACGTAGCACGTGATCTTATTGCGAACTGGCAGCTGACCAATAATCACTCGCATACTACCTGAAGGCATCAGGTCTGCCAGAACGAGACCCTCGCTAAGAATGAAGAAAAGTGTAAATTTAAGAGCTAGTTTTCTTTGTTAGACACAATATTAAGCAGAACTTGTCTGTTAGTTCTCATTAATATTGTGTCTAACAAAGAAACGAAGCCCTTAAATTTACGCTTCTTACCTTTATGTCTCTGTGTGTTTGTGTGTGTGTGTGTGTGTGTGTGCGCGCGTGTGTGTGTGTGTGCGCGTGTGTGTGTTTGTGCGCGCCTGTGTGTGTGTCATGTAGTCCAGGTTACGACGGAACACCACCCGGCGCTTAGTCCGCCCCTCCTTCTTGCGTCCCACAACACCACAGCGCATGCTAGTCCCCCTCCTCCCTCTCTCTCCTCTCCTACGCTCACCCCCCATTCTCTCCTCTAGGAATCGTCTACTCAATGGAGCGGGCCCCGCGTTCCACACCCCCGACAGCGGATGCGCGTCCCCTCCCCCCTATCTCTCCTTCCTACGCTCACCCCCTTTCTCTACTCTAGGAATCCTCTACTCTACGGAGCGGTGCCCGCGTCCCACAGTGCATGCGCGTCCTCTCCCCCTCTCTCCTACGCTCACCCATTTCTCTGCTGTAGGAATCCTCTACTCTACGGAGCGGCTCCCGCATCCCACAGCGCATGCGCGTCCCCCTCCCTCTCCTCTCCTACGGTCCCCCCCCGTTCTCTCCTCTAGGAATCCTCTACGGAGCGGCGCGCGACAGGTGGTACGACAGTTGAATACTCCACTGGGGGGCACTACGGTAGTTCCGCGGTATAAAAATGACGGAGCGCGCCTCATTCTCTCTCCTGTGCAGCGCCGCGATGACCGCCCGGGCCGCTGCCGCGAAACGAGAGGCGGCGACGTTTCTCCCGCTCAAGCTAACCATCTGCCCGCTGCTTCGCATCCACACATGATTCCCTTTAGCGGGAGATGGGGAAATTTTTTTTCTTTTTTTTTTTACAGGTCACTTTCGACCACTGTCGTTCCTCCGTGGTAAAACTTCTCTTTTCAGCGCAGAAGGCCTACGTTCTATGCTCACTCGGACCGAAGGATATTAACGCGATAGCGTTAAAGAGCTCGTTTCGCAGAAATTCCGGCGTCGGTGTCCGCGTCGTTGTTTGTGAGCGAAGAATCATCATCTTGTTCGTGACTGAAAAATCGAGAAAGATGCAAATCAAATAAATAATAAAAATTTCCGGGTCCGAGTGAGGATCGAACCCAGACCGACTGCGTGGCAGGCAGGTGTTCTACCATAGAGCCACGCTTCTTTTTTTTATTACTTTCACTTGCACATCATACAGTAATATTGCAGTGCATGAACAACGGGTACAGAGGTAAGAGGCAGTGTAGTTTACATAGCCATTATAATTCCTTTATGCCCATAAGTGGTTCAAGTTTCCCGAGCCACTCTGGTACTGGGTCCCTAATTTTACATGGCAGTTCGTCATGCCGATATCAATACAATGCCTATTCGTGAATATTTCCACCTAATGATCTCGAACGTTGTTGAAAATTGTAAAACACAGCCACGCTTCTGCTTGGAATTACATTGAAAATAACTTCCTCTGCTTGGAAATGCAGTGAAAATAAGTTTCATGCTTTACAAACACACGCGTCCTGTATACAGGCGTCACAATAAAACATGTAATATCGCAGTAATATTGCCTGGTACAAGCGTACATTGCCATCGGGCGTCAGAAGATGTGAATATGATAATGACATCGTGGTTCAAAGCCGGCCAGGGTTGCCGTTGGTGGCTACTTTGCGCCAAATTGGCTACTTTTCGACCCCGTTGGCGACGCCAATTTCCAGTTGGCGCCATGGCTCTTTTTTAAACTTGTGGTTTTACTTATTCAAAATGGTTTTATTTATTCATCAATAGTAAATACTCTGTTGATAATACCACTGCTGTTCTATTTGGCTAGAAATTTGGCGATAATATCAAGTGACATGCAGGGGCGTAGCCAGAAATGTTTTTTCGGGGGGGGGGGGGGGGGGCACCATTCTGACTTCGGGTGGGGCACCTCCTTGAAGTGGTCATTTTGCGCTCTGTATGCCATGGCGAAAAACATTTCGGGGGGGGTGGAGGGGGGGGGGGCACGTGCCCGGTGTGCCACCCCCCTGGCTACGCCACTGGTGACATGGCTACTTTGGCTATTTTTGGCGTGAGTTCTGGCGCCTTTTCATGTCCACCCAACGGCAACCTGAAGCCGGCCACCCATTAAAAAAGGCACCCACGTTATTGCGCGTATTCCCTTAAGACCACGTAGTGGGGTCCTTGGCAAGTTTGAAAACATTTCCCGCTCATACTTGCTCGTGGTTTAAAGCATGCTACCCATTACATAGTATGCACTAAGTGATTGAAGTACGCACTAGGAACAAGATATCGCTATCCCGTTTAACTCTTAAAGGCGGAGCTGAGGGGTCCCCCATTTTTTATTTATTTATTTATTTGTTTGCATTTATCGCGAATATTCGCTCACCGACAACCTATATTTTTCGCTCACAACCAACGATGCTGACGCGGACAACGTCCCCGGAATTTCTGCAAGCCAGCTCTTTAACGGCATAGCGTTAAAATTTGAATATTTCTTTTTCCTCTGCCTTATCAACGTACCCCCCAACTGTCATGCCCTGCAGTGCCGCGAACGGACGCGCTGCAGCTTTCCGACTTCAACCGGTCCGGCTGGTATCATAGAAACAATAGCAGCAGTCCCGTGGCAGCGCCTCGCCCTAGAGCTCCTCTTTTTTGATTCACAGTAGAGCTGTTGTGGTCGAGGTTTGCCGTGTGTCGTAGACAGAAAATTAGCATCATGTACCGGGGCGTGCTCTCTTCGTCGCGTTCCTCTTCTGCTCCGCTCCCAGAACGCGTGCGCCGATTTGCCCGGCGTGATACGCAATAACCTCGATGGGCGAGAGATCGAGCACAGAGAGAGAGAGAAAGAAAGACGGAGAAATTCCTGGCGAAAAATTTTTTTGCAGAGGCGTGACTCGAACCTGCGACCCCACGATCCGAAGGTGAGCGTCGTAACCACTCGGCTATCCAGGCACGCTGATAGAGCATAGCATAGTCTTGTATAGTATAGTATACCAAGGGAGTGGGAAAGGGAAGTGAGGTTGAGGAGGTCAGATGTGGGGAAGAGGAGGAGGGGGTGAACGAGTACAGAGAGAGGGAGAAAGAAAGATAAATAGCGAAATAGATAGAAAGGGAAGACAATCCGTGACATGACGGCGACGGCAAAAAATTCAACTAGCTCCGCTTCGCGGATAGTGATGAAACAGCGAAACTGGTGGCTTTCTCTTCACTAGGGCTATCGTATTTCCAAGTTTCGCAAGTATTTCAGATGTGTTGTATCACTTCTCTTTATTAAACGCTCTTTGTTAAGCTTTGAGGTGATAGTATGGCCACCACCTTTTATAACCACAAGTATCACGTGGCAGTGGTGTGAGTATGGTCACGCGTACGCCATTTGTTGAACTAACTGTTGCCTTGTTCCTTTTTAGTGAAAGGTGTGTGTAGTGGGTCGCGCGCGACCTCGGAGGCCATGCATGAAGCAACAATCTAATCCGAAAGGAAAAAATTAGCACGCAATTAGTACGTTGTTGAAAGTAGCGCAGATAGATGTCATTTCAACATGCCCACATTTGCCTCATTGACACTTTGATAATTAGGTGAGTATTTTCGGAGTTACGAAATTAATTAGGACTAATTAATTAATTCACATTAACGAAAAAAAATAGTAGCGGCTACTGCAGTATACTGGGAACATTATGCACTAGGTCTGCTTCGCGCATAGGTCGGCAAAATAAATGGAGCTCACTCAGACTCACTCAATAAATATATTTTTCGCTTAGGACTCACTCGGACTCAGACTCACCAAAATTTTGCTGAAGCAGACTCACTCGGACTCAGACTCACGAAATTTCTCTTCAGCCAAACTCACTCGGACTCAGACTCACCGGTGTTTTCGTCATCCAGACTCACTCGGACTCAGACTCACTAAACTTTTCCTCAAACGGACTCACTCGGACTCAGACTCATGAATATTTTCGTCAACCTGACTCACTCGGACTCAGACTCACCAAAATTTTCCTCAAGCGGACTCACTCGGACTCAGACTCACCAAAATATAACTCAGCCGGACTCACTCGGACTCAGACTCACCAAAATTTAACTCAGCCGGACTCACTCGGACTCAGACTCACGAAAATATTACTCAGCCCTACTCACTCAGACTCAGACACATGAAAATATAACGAAAATATAACTCAGCCGAACTCACTCCCCAAAATATTTGTCAGCCGGACTCACTCGGACTCAGACTCACCAAAATTCTCCTAAAGCGGACTCACTCGCGGACTCACAGACTCGCCTAACTTTTTCTCAACCAGACGTACTCGGACTAAAAAATTAGCAATATTCGATTTGGCCCGGCTCATCCAATAAATGTCGAAGGAGCGCCATAAAATAGCTTATGTAGAATAACACATGTAAAGGGTTCACAAGTGCCAGGAAACCTTCAAAATATATGTATGATAGCTTTCAACGTACAAAAAGAAGTTATTTCCCGTGCATCGCGATGTCTATCGTAAAGAGAAATTCAACATTAGACGCGATTTTTGCAATATTGAGAATGTTTTCTTTAAATATAAGAATGGGTATACCGACCTTCGAAGAACATTAGGTTTTCATTCCTTACCTTTGAAATGCGCTATGCGCACGCGCCATTTGTTTTCAATGGGCGAGCGCGTACGTGCGTTTTTGGCAGACCCAATTATAAATGAAGTCCTTTCTTACGCTTTGCCGTTCGAAGGCCTAATCACGCTACTTGGGAACGAAGAAAGCTTGACATTACGTTATGGCGCTTTTCTAAACACGTTCATGAAACTGCCAATGGTATTGCAGTCGATTTACCGCTCATTGACAACGCGAAAAAGAAAATAATATGAGGCGGCCATCTTTTGCAGAATCGAGCTCACCACCCTTGAAAAATTTTGGAAACATGGCTTTATAGGGTGCATGGTTCTGCCTCTCTAAAGTTTCGAAAACACCTGCCACGATAGTCTAGTGGTTGTGATGCTTGACTGTTCACCCGAAGATCATGGCATCGAATCCCGGCCGCATTTTCGATGAATGCCGAAACGCTTGAGCGCTTATATTTTGGCGCACGTAATGAACCCCAGGTAGCCAATATTTCCGCAGCCGTCGACTACGGCACCCCCTCATAATCACATCATGGCTCTCGGACGTTAAACGCCAATAATTATTATACTAGTGTTTCGAATTATAGAAACGGTAAGTTCGGTTTTAGTCGATGTCATGCTCTCGCAAAGTGATTGCGGATAATATAGGTTCGTATTTTACGTCGCAAAGCCAAGATGTGGTTGTCAGAGGCGCCGTAGTGGAGGGCTCTAGATATTTCGACCACCCAGGGTTCTTCAACGTGCATCTTAATCTAAGTACACGGGTTGTGACTGCGTTTGTTTCTAGCAAGATATTTTTCGAAGCCGGCTAAGAACCAGTTGTAACTGTTAGTGACTACTTTATCTCGTGGATAATGGTAAAGAGTCGTATCAGTACCACGCTGGATACGGACACAAGGCGAAAAGGAACGTGCATAGGCGCGCCGATGAGAGCCGGCCAGTGTGTTCAAAGGTATGGTGGAAGCTTTTTGCATAGTCTGGTACAGACCATGCAAAACGAGGTGGCAATTTTCTGCTTTCCAAAAACCCCAATTGCTGACAGTCAAGCCGATTGCAAGAATGCCGTATTGAAAGGTGGGGACGCGAGCACCGCTTCACAGTGATCCTACTAGTCCCCAGAATTTATAAGAAAAAAGTCACTAGACAAGGCCCTGAACTGACAACTAGAGGGTTTACTACAAACCAGACGCAATAAATTCACATACCTAACCCTGCGCTGTTAACAATTTTATTTCTTTTTATTCTCACTGCGTCACTATTATATCTATTCTTAATAACTTATTATTTGTATTGTTTTTACTTCGATGTAACTGCTACTCTCTTACGCATTCTCAAATGCACAGCTCCCCCTCTGTAATTCCTTCGGTCCTTCAGGGTGCTATTAAATAAATAAATAATTGAGAAGCCTATTTTCAGCGGGTAAATGGGGCAGCGGAGGTTGCCATAACGTACTGTTTTTCTTTGCAGAATGACAGACTGATGGGCAATTGGTGTGGGTTCATAATGACATCTAGTGATTCATGAAATATATGAGAAATGCGCTAATTTGTCTCCCGTGAGGGGACATCGCTCAGCGACTTATGATCGAAAGCCAGTGCTACAACAAATACAAAATGAGTGACATGAAGGCAGTACATGCGCTTTTTTTTTCTTTCCTGCTTCAAAGTCTACATTCTCGAAAGATGCAGGACCGGATCACGTGCGCCGACTGCCTCGCTTCCTACATTGAGGAAACCTAAGAACTTCCATGAAAGAATGCGGCAGCACAAGAATGACCTCCGTCACTTGAACAGCGGACGGACCGAAGTGACAGAGCACTGCTAGCGGTTTGACCACCATACCAGTCCCGACGGCGCGGTGATTTTGGAAAAAGAAAGGAACCTTCGCCGGCGGCCCCTCCTCAAATCCTGCTACATTGAGCAGACAGTGGGAAACATCAACCACACCACGGGTGCACTGCCCTCCCTCTACTGCCACGGCTTGCGACGACTCACAGCAAACAATCACGCCTGGCAAGAAGGCGTTGCACATCTCGGGCCTTCTCACCGCTGAACAAGAAGCCGATCATGCTTCGAAACGTCGCGGTTTCTTAAAATAAATTTTGGCTGGAGTTTTCTCTTTTCTCCAGTTTTCTGTTATCCCAACCAGACAGACTTCTGCCGAATGTTCACTTTTGAAAGAATAGAAATATTTGTGTTGCAGGCCCCCAGCCTAGAGTGTCGAGCTCGTTGCTTCGTTTTGTACTTTCCTTGCATTCTTTGGGGGGGTATTAGGAGCTCGAAAGCAAGATACGAGAAACGAGCCTGGGAAACGGCCGTGCCATGAAGCTTTTTGCCGTGTGGCTTGGACGAACACAATGACGGCTGAGGGACCACCGAAAGTGCTTCGGCGCGTCAACGCTGACTATGAATGGAAAGGTGTTTGAATAGGAAAGAAAAGAAAAAATACGAAAAAAAAAAACGGGTTTTGCTTGAGTCGGGAAGGACAGAACTGCAGGCGTGCTGGGAAAATATGGCAGCAATATCTACCAAAGAGAGTCTAGAATTCGAAGAGGTCATTAAAGTTTAAAAACTCCTTGAATTGCCGAGAGGTAACAGAATTCTTTGACCACATTACAGCCCGAAGAAATTTGTTTTTTCAAGTCATGAAGCGTCGCGTATGGCATGAATGGTGCGTTTCTACCCCCTTCCTCCTTGAAATCCGGTCGCTACAACTTTCGAGGTACCAAGGGGGCAAGCTTTATCTAGCCACTTTAAATAACGAAGCCGCTGCTAAATTGGTAGCGAATGACATGACCAAAGCCGATGGTCTGTGTCGTCGCTAAATTTTTTAACAAAGCTTGAAATTCGGCGAGATGGTGCATAGCTACTGGGAAATTTTTGAGCGCGGTACAATGCATTCACAAGGCATTCAAAAGCGCCCGTCCTGTCTCTCTCGTACTTGTGAATGTCTTGTTTGGCGCTCGAAAATTTCCCAATTGCCACATTTATTCATGAAAAAACCGAATAGACATCTAAAGACATAAGCGGTTCAATGCAACAGAGAGCGAAGGGGCGCTCGATGCTCGTGAATCGTGCTGCTTTGTCGTACTTGAATCCACATGGATGATGAAGCTCGAACATTGCACTAATTCTCCGTTGATTAGGTACACAGTTGTAGATCAAACTCAATGTGGATCACGATGTCGCTTAATAAAAGTGGCCTGGAGTTGTACATGTGTCAGAAGATGCTGCACAGCCCACTTACATGCCCTCGTATATGAGGGCATGGACAGCTTGATAATTTGAAAAAAAATTTTTAGGGCTTTACAAGACGGTACGTCTATACGATTACAAGGCACGCCATAAAAGGAGGCTATAAATATTTGTAACCATAGGTCGGCAAAATAAAAGGAGCCCACGCAGACTCACTCAATAAACGTTTTTCGCTTAGCACTCACTAGCACCCAGACTAACCAAAATTCTGCTGAAGCGAACTCACTCGGACTCAGACTCATTAATATTTTCTTCAACCGGACTCACTCGGACTCAGGCTCACCAAACTTTTGCTGAAGCGAACTCACTCGGACTCAGACTCATGTTTTCTTCAACCGGACTCACTCGGACTGAGACTCACCAAAATTTTGCTGAAGCAGACTCACTCGGACTCAGACTCACGAAATTTCTCTCCAACCAAACTCACTCGGACTCAGACTCACCGGTGTTTTCGTCATCCAGACTCACTCGGACTCAGACTCACTAAATTTTTCCTCAACCTGACTCACTCGGACTCCGACTCACCAAACTTTTCCTCAAGCGGACTCACTCGGACTCAGACTCACCAAAAGATAACTCAGCCGGACTCACTCGGACTCAGACTCACCTAAATATAATTCAGCCGGACTCACTCAGACTCAGACTCACGCCTCAATCTGAGTCTGAGTGAGTCTGAGTGAGTCGACTCATGAGTGAGTTTGCCGACCTATGGCTTCGCGTAACACCGTTCCTCTTTTTTTAAATCGTGCTGCGTGATAAATGGGACACCCTGTATATCTGAGTGCCATGCCATGGTGTCCTCTTCTTGGTTGCCCTTGGAGGCATCTCTGACGCACATATGCCCCAGAACGTACTTCCTAACAATGGCGTCCGCGACGGAGACTTTCTCCTTTGTTTATAAAACATCAGAAGGTGGGACCAGTACAGTCAGAGGGCATAGCGGAGGGCTGCACGGAAGATAGATATCGTAGAGCTAATTAAAGCAGGCGAAAAGCTTGGTTTGCAAGGCGCGCAGCTTAAGGCATGGGCAGAAACGCAAGCAAACAAGGTCCTCGAGGAGAGAGCACAAGCACACGAGTTCAAGTGCAAGGTACTTATTGCTCGACGAGACAAATTGGAAGCTGCTATTCAGAGGCTTCAGTTGGAAGGCGAGGTATGCGACGCCTAAATGCGCGATTTAGAGGTAGAACTCCATAGCTCTGACCCAGAATTGCGTGCAGAAGACATACGGAAGTAGCTGGATTCTCCACAGTAGCTCCGCGTCTGAAAGCCGATTGTAGGGCTATGAGCGCTGTGAACTGTGAATCCCGACGACTTTCTGCGCAAGGAAAAAAAAGCCGGCAGATCCCACGCACTGTGGGAATCGATGTAATGCAAAGCAGCCAGGAAGGAGCAAATCATGCTTTACATAATTTGCATGTCATGTTTTACATGTTACGACCTGTCATTTCTGTATGTCAAGCTAGCGAACTGTACGCAAGCGCACCATGAGCGTGGCATGTAAATGGCATTGTAGATGACATGCATGCCAAGATTTTCATGTTACCACCTGTCACTTATGTTCGTTATACAGTCATGTCACTCAATACCAAATTTGGTGTATATCAAGCAAACGAAACGGCCGCGAGCGCGCCATGAGCGTGGAATGCAAGTCATGTCGCTCATGACATGTCATGATTTGCATATTACCACTTGTCATTTATGTTCGTCATAGAGTCATGTCACTCAATACCGAATTTGGTGTATCTCAAGCTAACGAAACGGCCGCGAGCGCGCCATGAGCGTGGCATGCAGGTCATATCGCACATGACAAGTCATGATTTCCATATTACGACTTGTCATTTATGTTTGTCATACAGTCAAGTCACTCAATACCAAATTTCGTGTATATCAAGCTAACGAAACGACCGCGAGCACGCCATGATGCAAGTCATGTCGCACATGACAAGTCATGATTTCCATATTACCACTTGTCATTTATGTTCGTCATAGAGTCATGTCACTCAATACCAAGTTTGGTCTATATCAAGCTAAAGAAACGGCCGCGACCGCGCCATGAGCGTGGAATGCAAGTCATGTCGCACATGACAAGTCATGATTTCGATGTTACCACCTGCCACTTATGTTCGTTATACGGTCATGTCACTCGATACCAAATTTGGTGTATATCAATCTAACGAAACGGCCGCGAGCGCGCCATGAGCGTGGAATGCAAGTCATGTCGCTCATGAAGTCATGATTTTCATATTACCACTTGTCATTTACGTTCGCCATACAGTCATGTCACTCAATCCCAAATTTGGTGTATATCAAGCTAACAAAACGGCCGCGAGCGCGCCATGAGCTTGGCATGTGAATCATACTTTTCATGACAAGTTAGTCATGATTTTCATATGACCAGCCAATTATGTTCGCATACAGTCATGTTATGCCACACCAAATTTGGTATAAATACCATTAACGATACGGCCAGGAGAGCACAAAGTCGTAGGCGGCTAGATAGATAGATAGATAGATAGATAGATAGATAGATAGATAGATAGATAGATAGATAGATAGATAGATAGATAGATAGATACGCTCAAAGTCGCCGAAGTTCGCTAAGAAATGCTTCGCATTTAACAGCCATAACATTGTGTGTCTTATGATGCTCACCAATGAGCACAGCATATATCTTGATAGATTTTCTCTCGAGAAAGAAACTGCTGAAAGTTCAGTTCCTGATCACCGTGTTACCTCAAGCGATGCAGGTAAATTTCACGCTGTCATAGCCACAGCAGAATGCA
>JALIZH010017040.1:0-29290 GCA_030522465.1 Rhipicephalus appendiculatus | reverse complement strand
GAGCCGAGGAGTGGGAGGGGGTTTCGCAGGGGGGTAGGGGGGCGACCTTTCTCCTTTTTTACAAAGAAAAAGTAACGAACAAAACCCATTGTATTCAGCTCCGCCCCTCCCCCTCCCGCCCCGTTTCTCTAATCCAATCACATTTTACTAAACGCGGAATTTGTGACGTCAGGGATAACCCCTTGGTGACTATAAAACTGGGCACGAACAACTAGGCGGCATTACTCACCTGAGTTTCCAAGCGAGACTTCACGTTGAGCTCATCAGTTCGGCTCCACATCTTTCAAGCGTAAGCTTCGCCATGTCGGACCCAAGAGCCCACTGCTACGCCAACGTTGTCACCGCAAGCAAAGTCCAACACACGACTGCCGAAATGCCAGCCTGTGCCTCCTTGCAGGAATCCTCAACACCATGCACCAACGGGGAGACTTCAAAGAAGGCCGATACCACGGGTACGGAGTCTGCGTTGCGGTCACCCCTGCTGTACCCCGGGAACCATCGCCCAACTCCATATGTCATCGGTGGATTGGACAGCTCGTTGTTGAGCCGACGGCCGATCTGGTTTCTCCAGCCATTGCCTTCAACTCACTTCTGCGCAGTCTGCAATGTGGTCCCCAACCGTGCTTCGTGCTTCCCTGTCGCGACATACTATGCGAGCCTTGCCGAGACGACATCATCGCTAAAGCAAGACTGCAAGCCGTTCATCCGGAGGACGGAGGCAACCCCCGAGACCGCGTCTGTCCTTTAGACGGTGTCCCGTTCATGGTGTCTGAGCTCGCTACCGGCACCGGATACCTGGACGATGTGCAGGAAGAGCTTGTGTTGTGTGCGAACATCGAGCACGGCTGCCCGTGTCGCGACGAGCTGCGACGTCTTGAGGAGCACCTGCTGTACGACTGCCGCTACAGCCCAAAGACCTGCAACTTCTGCAAGAAGAAGAACATCCCGGAGTGCGAGCTTCTACTGCATACCTTGAGCTGCGCGTTGAGACCCAGAAAGGCCCGTGTGCTGCGTTGGCGATAAACCGTACAGAAACATGGTTCTTGTAATGTCCAGTGACTTCTACGTGGTTTAAATTTCTAATAATTGTAGTGAAGAATAAATAAAATATTTTACTTGGCTTTTTGTTCCGGTGTAGTAATTCTGTGGTAGCGGCGGATGCCACGCGAGGCCTCGACATCTGCTTCAAGCGTGGACGTATTGATGGCGCGATGATTTTTTTTTTTGCTGCCTGTTTATTTGTTCAGGGCACTGCTTGTTGCAGATTTTGCTTTCTTCGTATTAGAATGATCTAATGTTTAATGTAGCCTATTTTGCAATGGACACGCATAGCATAGTTGTACCTTTTTTCCTACTACATGGGAAGCTTATGGGTCAAGTTACAATCGTGTGCACTCTCGTTTTACTCATAGCGGCAGCACTTTGGGTACCCCTGTCCTTACCGCGAATGAGATAATCCTACAGCCACGAAGCTCAGAGATAAGAGCTTTTATGACAACAGCATAGGTGTGCGCAGGGCTCCCCTTCAGGGGGGGGCAGGGGGGGGGGGCGAAGGTTCATCGCACCGCCCCCCCTCCCTATTAAGTCAATGTATGGGGCAGACTTTGCGGCCCCCCCCCTCGTGCGCACGGCTATGGACAACAGGGTAGCCAGCCGGTCTAAGAACTGGCTAACCTCCCTGTCCTTCCACTTATTTCTTCCTTCCTCCTCCATAGAGATACGATGGTAGTTGAATGTCAACCTTTAGTTTATACTCATTGTTAGTGTTGCCAAGTTAGCGGTTTTCCCGCTAAACTTAGCGGGTTTTTATTATGTTTAGCGGGCGAAATTGTTGCATTGCGGGAGGCGGGATTTTTGGCGGTTTGAAGCCTTGCTAGTGTTTTTCCCGGTGGTTTTCTTTCCTCCAAGAAAAACATGCCTGTGTGTGCCCACATGACTTCAGTGAAGCGACCGTGACCGAAGACACGAAACTAAAGCTTCAACAGAAGGCCTGTCTGCATCACACGCAGATTACTTGCAAAAGGATTACATGCAAAAAATCACTCCGACAACAAAAAAGATATTAATTTCGTAGAAAAGTCCGTGTGTGTCGACCTGCCGAAGTACCCAGAAACAAATATTTCGATCTCCTCGGCCAGTGAGGCCAACATAAGATTTTAAAGGAAATACAACAAATGAGAGAAAGTATATATATATATATATATATATATATATATATATATATATATATATATATATATATATATATATATATATATATATATATATATATACATTCTGCAATAGACAAGGATCTCGTTTCACAACAGAAGGAGTCCAATGTGCCTTGTTTTTCTCCTATTCACTGCGGCTCACACTCATGTGGGGGGATTGGCCTCAACTGCGTGGTTTTTCTGATATAAGTACGTTTACAACATTGTTCTGACGTAATTTACTAGCTGTACACTGTACCCTCTCCCCTTCGTCCTGTTTCTGCGCTGTTTCACTGTCTAAGTTTAAAGAAATCACTCATAGTAGGGCAGATAGTTTGGAGTCAAGATTTTCATTTTTTTTTCCTGAATTTTTTAAAATTCTCTGCGAGTTCCGTCGATCCTTGAGGACTCGCCGCGGCGGTGACGTGTATGCGTACGCTGTGTTGTTCAATATTTCTTCATTACGGTCAAAGGTGTCGTCCCCCGCCATATTGTTTAAGGAAGCCTTAAGGTAGGTCATAGGCTACCTTAACCGAGCCTTACTTAAGTACAAGAAAAGTTCCGCGATAAGTACAAGGTTGGTTCTTGAAACGCGTTAAGGGCGCACTTATGGCTAAGGTTGACTTAAGTCACAAGTATAAGGTTAAGTTAGGTTAGTGAATACAGGGGTCACAGACTGCTGGTATCTCTAATGAGTCGCATGCCTTTTGGTAATCTGTGAAGGCTAAATAAAGGTGTTTGTTGTATTCAGCATATTTCTCTATTACCTGAATGATCGCATGAATGTGATCCATCGTAAAGTAGCCGTAGCCGGTATCGAACGCGCCTCTTTCGGTTCAGCACCCAAGCACCGTAACCAATGCCAAGGGGGGGGGGAGGTTTTATTGAATACATTTGGGGGTGGACGGTGTGGAAGTCGCACTAACTGGAGAGTGAAGGGAGGAGGCCACATTCTTTCGCACTGACTCGCAGTCATTGAAAGGCATGAAGACTTCCAGGAACGAAGACATTGACATGCTTTTCTTTCTATGAATATTCCGCCGTCGGTTCGCCGAGATATACCCTCTGTATTCTCGGCAGCGTTACAATGGTAAACTTGGGCTTTTGGAGACCTGCTCTGGCAGGCCACGCTCACTTGCCAGAACGCCTCTATCAGGTCAGTTTACCCCATCTGCATCAGTGAATGTACCGAGTGGGACGACTGGAAGTGGAAGACTAGTGGTTCGGGCTAGGTAAATTTTTGTTTTTAGGGGCGAAGCTCCTTAGGGTGTGGGTCTGTCCCTCCTCTGTAGTAGTAGTAGGTAGATAGGTAGGTAGCCACGTGTAGTTGAATGTACCCACTCCACGTGATAAAGATGACGATGACGCATTATAGTGGAATGTACCCACTACACGTGATAGCGATGAAGTATAAGCGCGTTCCAGTATAGTGGAATGTACCCACTACACGTGATAAAGATCACGATGACGCCGAACAGTGGAATGTACCCACTACACGTGATAAAGATGACGATGACGCCGAACAGTGGAATGTACCCACTACACGTGATAACGATGACGCTGATGACCATGAAGTAAAAGCGCGTTCCAGACCACACATTCTCTTTCTGCCATGGATGAAAACGATCGAGCTTCGCCCACTCATCATCATTCACTTTGTGGATATGGCGTGATTTTAACGCGATAGCGTTAAAGAGCTCGTTTCGCAGAAATTCCGGCGTCGGTGTCGGCGTCTTTGGTTGTGAGCAAAAAATCATTATCTTATCCGTGACCGAAAAATCGAGAAAGATGCAAATAAAATAAATAATAAAAATTTCCGGGTCCGAATGAGGATCGAACCCGGGTCGTCTGCGTGGCAAGTAGGTGTTCTACCACGCAGCCACGCTTCTGCTTGTGATCACATATAAAATAACTTCCTCTACTTGGAATTGCAGTGAAAAAAAAATTGAAGGACACTTTGTACATTCCAAAGTGTGTTCGGCGAAAGCGTGTGGCCATTCCACTGACGAAAAGACGGACGGAAAGACCGACGGACGGACAGACGGACATCCGGACGGAAGGACGGACATTCGGATGGACGGATGGACAGACGGACATCCGGACGGACGGACGGACGGTCGGACAGACGGACGGCCGGACGGACGGACGGACATCCGGACGGACGGACGGACAGACGGACGGATGGACGGGCAGACGGACATCCGGACGGACGCACGCACGGACATCCGAACGGACAGACGGACATCCGGACGGACGGACATCCAAACGGACGGACGGACATCCGGATGGACGGACGTCCGGGTGGACGGACGGACGGACATCCGGACGGACGGACATCCAAACGGACGGACGGACGGACAGACGGACAGACGGACATCCGGACGGACGGACACCGGACGCCGGACGGACGGACACCGGACGGACGTGAGCATGAGACATTAAAGGCTTTCGCCTTAATAACTTTCATGCTTTGCAAACACGCGCGTCCTGTATACAGGCGTCACAATACAACATGTAATATCGCAGTAATATTGCGTGGTACAAGCGTGCATGGCCATCGGGCGTCAGAAGATGTGAATATAATAACGATATTGTGGTTCAAAGCCGTGTACCCATTACAAGAGGCACATACGTTACTGCGCGTATTCCCTTAAGACCACGTAGTGGGTGCATAGCAACTTCGAAAAATTACACCATCTCCCGCTAAAGGGAACCATGTGTAGATGTGAAGCAGCGGGCGCTAACGCTTGCACTGGCGGCGGCGTTGACGCTGGCGCGCATCGCAGCGTTGCGCAGGAGAGAAAACTGGGGAGGCGCGAAGCAGGCAGTGATGGAGCAGTGTTTCCTACTGGAACATGCCAATCGCTGCTAATGGGCAATGAGAGACAGAAGACTCCGACTGCACACAGAAACCCGCACTCCGCTTTTAGTTAACGCGCACGCTGCGAATTTTTATTGTTCAACAACGCACAGGAGAAATCTCCCACCGGCACCACCTTGGAGGTCAAGATCCATTGCCATATATACGGGGTGGCCAGTGAACGGTTGTGCAGCGCGAGCAGTCGGTTTTATCAACCAAGAAACTCGCTAGCAGACGCTGCCTGCGTCGGCGTCGCGAGGCGAGAGAGGCGGGAGCGTAGGAGAGGAGAGAGAGGGGGTGACACGCATGCGCAGTGGGAGTGTGAACGCCGCGGGCAGGGATGCGTAGAGGAGAGAAGGGGGGAGCGTAAGAGAGGAGAGAGATGGGGGGACGCGCATGCGCAGTGGGAGTGTAGACGCCCCGGGCAGGGATGCCTAGAGGAGAGAGGGGGAGTGTAAGAGGGGGAGAGAGGAGGGGAGGCGCATGCGCAGTGAGGGTGTGGTTGCCGCGGGGAGGGATGCCTAGAGGAGAGAGAGGGGGAGAGAGGGTTTTTTTTTATTTTTTTGAAGGGTTTGCGCATGCGCAGTAAGGGTGGGCACGCGGCACACCACCCGATTACGCTTCGCCATAAGATGCTTCACATCTAAAACATTGCCCGCATTTACCGCGCATATTTGCTCGTGGTTTAAAGCATGCTACGCATTAGATAGTGTGCACTAAGGGATTGAAGTGCGGACTAGGGACGGGATATCGCTATCGCGTTCAACTCTTAAAGGCGAAGCTTAAAGGCCAACTCCGGAGGTTTTTCGAGGTCAATGGATCTCAATGAAATTCGCTGGGTACGTTCCTTTGCACATTTCCGTCATTTATGCCAAATTTCAAGCTTGAGACATGCGCTGATTGTTTGTAAATGAATTTTAAATATTGTCTGCAAACGCCCACCCGGCTTCTCACAATTATTGGCAACATTGCGTGTGCAACGTGTTGGTTTGCCGGTCGACGGAAGTGACGCAGTCGATGGGTTCGCTAACTTTGGCCGCTACAGCGTATATTGTGCTGGTCACAAGCTGACGGTGTTTGGCCGGCGCTTCGCTGGTTTGGTGTGCGATTTTCTGTTCTCTGTGGAGGAGCGTGTGATATTCCGCGCCGGCGGGACCAGCATGCCTTGCACGACCTCCGGTTCTTAACAAACTACTACGTCATACTTGGACAGTACACTCGGTTGGGTTTCGGTTTCGGTATTGCGCCTTTTTGCTTATTAAAAATTATTTTTGAATTTGCTGAGCATTTCAGCTATCGGGCGCGTGACAAGAGTGTCTCAGGAACATAAAAGCACCATTATCCTGACACGGTCAAAAAATCGCCGGAGTTGGCCTTTAAAGGTAACAAGGTAAAATGGCGCGGCTCGTATCACGCACGAGGCGTGCGAACCCACAACTCATCATTCCCCAGTAGAACCGAGAAGGATCGTATTCATGTGTGCGCTAGTGTTTTTACAGCGAAAGCTGTATATGGCTAGGAGAAACGAAAAACCGCTCGGCATCTGTGTCACGAGCGGTCTCCATTGGCTGCGCTATCAGTTACGTCGTTCTGAGCCTCGTACCCAAGCTCGCACGCCATTGGCTGGGCCGTGAGTGACGTCGTCCATCCCGTCGCAGCCGTGGCGCCGAGCATGCGCAGCACGCGCGCATCAGTTTCGACTGAGAGCTTCCACATCGGTAAGCCACGGATCCTACGAACTCCCGAACAGCGGAAAACTTTAGAAGAGCGCCGACAGAGGAAACGTGAGAGAGCTCGCATTCGCCGGGCCGATGCTGCAGTTCGGGCACAAGAACAGGCCCGCGAGGCCGAGTGCCGGCAGCAAGTGCGTATCAACGATCCGGTAGCCTTCCAAGCCGCGCTAAATCGCGAATGCAAGCGCCGGTGGCGGGCGGATCCTGCAAACCACGCCGCCGAGTTAGCTCGCGATGTCAAACGCTTGCAGCAACGGCGCGCCGAAGAAGCGGCGTTGCGGCCAGAACAGCGTCGACGTGATGATTGCGGGAGCGCGTTCACCGGGGCGAACGCCCGCTCTCCAGCGGCACTTTGGCTTCGGCTGCGACGTCTGTGACCGCCTGTGGTTCGACCACAACCTGGCAACGATAATTGTGGAAGGCTTCAGTGCAGCGTCGGGTTGAACCCACTGCTAAACACCGGAGCCGCACATTTCAGCTTCGCTGGTTAACCATTTGTACGGAGTGCTTGGGCGGTGATTTTCTTTTATCTCTCTCTCTCAACCCCCCTATTCCCCAACCTCAGTGAAGGGTAGCATACCAGATCTTAGCATCTGGTTAACCTCCCTGCCTTCCCCCTTTTCTCTCTCTCTCTTTCATTACATCTTTACGAACAGAGAAAACACATGGTTTTAGCATCCAACGGTTGACATTCAACTACCATCGAATCTCTATGGAGGAAGTTATCAGAAAAGCTCTTATCTCTGAGCTTCGTGCCTGTACCCTTATCTCATTCGCGGTAAATGCAGAGGTACCCTAACTAGTACCGCTCTCAGTGAAACGAGAGTACACACGATTGTAACTTGACGCATAAGCTTCCCATGTAGTAGGGAAAAAGGTACAGCTATGCTATGCGTGTCTATTGCAAAATAGGCTACATTAAACATTAGATCATTCTAATACGAAGAAAGCAAAATCTGCAACAAGCAGTGCCTTGAACAAATAAACAGGCAGCAAAAAAAAAAGCATCGCGCCATCAATACGTCCACGCGTGAAGCAGATGTCGAGGCCTCGCGTGGCGTCCGCCGCTACCGCAGAATTACTACACCGGCACAGAAAGCCAAGTAAAATATTTTTATTTATTCTTCACTACAATTATTAGAAATTTAAACCATGTAGAAGTGACTGGACATTACACGAACCATGTTTCTGTACGGTTTATCGCCAACGCAGCACACGGGCCTTTCTGGGTCTCAGCGCGCAGCTCAAGGTATGCAGTAGAAGCTCGCACTCCGGGATGTTCTTCTTCTTGCAGAAGTTGCAGGTCTTTGGGCTGTAGCGGCAGTCGTACAGCAGGTGCTCCTCAAGACGTCGCAGCTCGTCGCGACACGGGCAGCCGTGCTCGATGTTCGCACACAACACAAGCTCTTCCTGCACATCGTCCAGGTATCCGGTGCCGGTAGCGAGCTCAGACACCATGAACGGGACACCGTCTAAAGGACAGACGCGGTCTCGGGGGTTGCCTCCGTCCTCCGGATGAACGGCTTGCAGTCTTGCTTTAGCGATGATGTCGTCTCGGCAAGGCTCGCAGAGTATGTCATGACAGGGAAGCACGAAGGCCCTGTTGGGGACCACATTGCAGACTGCGCAGAAGTGAGTTGAAGGCAATGGCTGGAGAAACCAGATCGGCCGTCGGCTCAACAACGAGCTGTCCAATCCACCAATGACATACGGAGTCGGGCGATGGTTCCCGGGGTACAGCAGGGGTGACCGCAACGCAGACTCCGTACCCGTGGTATCGGCCTTCTTTGAAGTCTCCCCGTTGGTGCACGGTGTTGAGGATTCCTGCAAGGAGGCACAGGCTGGCATTTCGGCAGTCGTGTGTTGGACTTTGCTTGCGGTGACAACGTTGGCGTAGCAGTGGGCTCTTGGGTCCGACATGGCGAAGCTTACGCTTGAAAGATGTGGAGCCGAACTGATGAGCTCAACGTGAAGTCTCGCTTGGAAACTCAGGTGAGTAGTGCTGCCTAGTAGTTTCAAGCCCAGTTTTATAGTCACCAAGGGGGTTATCACTGACGTCACAAATTCCGTGTTTAGTAAAATGTGATTGGATTAGAGAAACGGGGCGGGAGGGGGAGGACGGAGCTGGATACAATGGGTTTTGTTCGCTACTTTTTCTTTTTAGAAAAGGAGAGAGGCCGCCCCCCGTCCCTTTGCGAAACCTCCTCCCACTCCTTGGCTCAGTGTTGTGGGTGCTTTTAAGACCGGTATTTGTCCAGGTGCTAACTCGACCTTTGAGTGCATGTAAACGTGCAGCCATGCATATTTTGGGGTCGCACGGAAAAAAAAGAAGCAACAAGGTTTTCCACGAAGCACGCCCTGTGCAACAAGCTATGCGACTCCCGTGAGGTGAACACGGGCACTCCTGTGGGTGTCCTCTGTGACTAATTATCATCGCCGGGGGGATAGTGCTAGATGACCCTTCCGCAGTTGCTTCTAAAAAAGGGACACGCTCCAGCACTGGGAAGCGCCGCTCATAATGCGCCACAAATAACTAAGCGCATTAAAGCGTGACCGCCACATAGACTGTGGTCACGCTCCGGAGCTCAAACCAAATTTCCCGGAGGCGATGGGACAATCGGCAGCCTTTCAATATAAACGCAGGTTTTACCATGAGGCGCACACCCAACCGTCGTTCCTGGAAGCCACCCTCCATAGCTGCGAGTGACTACGTGGAAATGCGTCTTTGTCTCCTCACACATTCCTTATCTTACTACGAGCCCCTGCACTGTATGGCGTGGCGTAGCTTTTTGCATTATCTGTTAATCCACGTGACTTGATCCAGCCAATGGACGCCCGACAACGGAGTTATCGAGATCCGACAGTAGTGCCAGAACACAAAGACTGGAGGGCTATCTTGTAAGCGTTCTGCCACAGCACAGAGAAGGGATCGAGTGGAAGAAAAAGAGGGAGCAAACAGCCAATAGGCGAGCTGAGAGAATTCAGAAGTGCTTTCAACGCATGAAGAAATACTGATTTCTTATAGCTGAACACCAATGTTGGCAGGCACTGTTTTTCAAAGCTTGAGATTGAAGAGCGGGATGACTTTAACACTTTATTTGTTGTAGTGTTTTGAGTGGGCGCTAGGTGGCGTCGGAATACGAGTCGCTACTTATTTATATCGTGCTGAACACGTCCGCGATAGAAATAAGTAAGAGATGGTTAGAGTATTGGTGGCAGAAAAGTAGAGATAAAGGACAAAAATAAATAATGGGGAAAAAAATGTCATTCTGCCTTAAAGGGGTGGTGCCATCAAATTTTGAGGCTATAACAAGCCTGTTGTGGGTTTCCTCTGTATGCAAGGACACTCCACATGAAGGGTCGGACGCAGCAAACGTTTAGAGTATATTTTAATTCACTTCCAAAGTGTACCTAAATGCTCATTCTCCCGATCGATGCCCATCGCTAGCGCATCAAAACTGACGTAGCTCTATGGGAAGGACAACGAAAGTTGTAGTGACGTCACACCATATCTGTAGTGACGTGAGTGTCCTCGGGACCTCTGTTACCTCCAGAACGTACGTACCGGCAAAGCATCGGTTGCTACATCACTTGCCGAGTTTCGATCGCTTCCTGGCTAAGTGCTGCGCATGTTCGCGCGAGCCTTGTATGGCCACGTGACCAAGCCTACTACACTTCTACGTCAATGCCCAACTTGGTGCCAAGAAACCGAAAGTTGTCCGCATAAATAAGGCGATATTAAATTATTTTGCGAGAATACGTGAATCTTGGTGCGTTTATCATGCGTCCTAGAGCTATAAGAAAGGCTTGCAGCGAAGAACGCGCTAGCCACAAATTTGGTGGCACGACCCCTTTAAGAGGCAGAGAGATGGAACGTGAATTTATATTTTCTTTGTTATAATAACATAGATTTAATGAATGTAGATAAGGCATTACGCGAACATAAAAAGAAAGTTTTCTTTCCCTATATTTTTCGAGCCTGGTGGCAGACAAGTCACCGCCCCGTTATGAGGGGGACGCTCATAGCATCCATCCATCCATCTGTACGCTTGCACGAGCCTACATGAAGCCTTGGGTTTTAGGGACGACAATGGAAAGATGAACGCGCGCGTGATAGAAATAAGTAAGAGACGGTTAGAGTATTGGTCGACAAAAAACTAGAGAGGAGGGACAAAAATAAATAACGGGAAAAATAAGGACATTCTGCCTTTAATAGATTTAATTGAAATAGACAGTTAAGACATTAGGCCAACTTAAAAAACAAAGATGAAAAATATTTTTTTCTTTATTTGACGAACCTGGTGGCACACTTGTCGCCGCCCCGTTATAAAGAGGACGCTCATAGCATCCATCCATCCATCGTTCGGTGGCCATTTTCCCGATCTATTCGCCCCTAGATCGGGCTACAGGCGGCAGCACCGTCACCGCGCTAGTGTGGATAGGCGGCCGGCGGCGCGCATACGCAGCGGCGCTTTTTTGGGAGCGCTGTGAGCCGATTGTCGGCAAATAAAATGCACTGGCTGCAGCCTACTCGTAATATATATATATATATATATATATATATATATATATATATATATATATATATATATATCATCCATTGCCGAATAGATGCACGAAGCTGGCCGAACATTATCATTACTTGTGAGAGACACGCCATCTGCCTGCCATTAAGAGATGTTCGCGCTTGGCGACTGTCTGCGTTTTTGCACTATGTCACGTTTCTTGTATTTTTATTTGTAAGTGTTGAGCTTGTGTCCCGCCTACTTCGCACTGCTGCAGTGTGACTTAATTCATTCTTTGCTTCATGCATACTGGTCTTGGATACTAAAAAAATGAGAAAATTCGGCAGATTCCACGTACCTTGGGAATCGATGTTATGCGGAGCATGCGGAGGGAAGGTGACTGTGTTGTAATTTTATATTGAGCGAAACGTTACGAAATGACGCTAAAGATATGTACAAATGTCGTACGCACAGACATATGTTGAACAGTCGCATATGTTTTGTATAACAAGTTGTTTACAGTTGCGTAACGATGCGGCATAGGCGGAGAGTACGGGGGGGGCTCGGCACCGCCCCCCCCCCCCGGACGGCTTCACAGGGGGGGGGCAGAGCCCCCCCCCCCCCCCCCCCCGGCGCCTGCCCTGGATATTTTGTAAGAGCTTGGTCTTATAGGTGCCCGTCCATTGACAACGAGCGTTAGGCCTCCTGTCTGGCAGCTATTTATTTCACAGGGGGCTGTTTGTACCCGCTTTTTCATTTCAGGCTTTTAAAATTCCTATCATGGACCAGTGACAAGTGAAACACTCAGTTAATAATTCTCCGCAGAGAGATTTGTATGTGCAGAATATGTTGTGTTAACAAACAACTGAGGCGACCTATAGTGGTAGAAAATTGTATTTTCTACCACCTGAGAATTATTTTGGCCATCAAAAATTGAAGATTAAATCTTCCTGTACCAGCATTAGGCCACTGTCTTACGTCTGGTGCATGTTTTAACAAAGTAATGCATGTCAATAAAGAAAATAGGCGGGTCCCACTCATTGTGGGAATCGATTTTATGTGATGCAGTCACCGAGTAGCAGCCTATACGGCATTTTTCGCTTTGAGCCAAGCGTTGCGAGGAGGATCGATGTCTTTGAGTAAGTTGAAAAATAAATCGGGAGTCATCACAAGAGATATTCATATTGATATCGCGGTGTCGGCGCCAAAGAGAATAAGGTGGGATTAAATACTTTTATTATATCCTTCTTTAATTTAGGACGCGGACATGCTCTCTCGCTCTCGATGATATATATATATATATATATATATATATATATATATATATATATATATATAGAGAGAGAGAGAGAGAGAGAACAACGTAGAAGAAGAGCAAGCCGGGCCCCGCCTCCTCCGGCAAAATGAAAACTCTCCGCCTATGACGATGCCAACAGTAACATGGGCATTAGCAACACCAGAAGCGGTAAAGTGATATGTAGCGCTTGTGCTCGCGAGGATGGTAGCCCTGGACACTGCAACATATATCAACTTCAGTGGATGGCGCTTTACCACAATTGATGTTAACCCGGCGTGACGGCTATATCATTGGAGTATGTAATGTTTATAAAATTGGATAGCCAGCACTGCAACGACAATTGACGTTTCACAAACATTAGGGTCTATTCGAAAAGCAGTTCCGAGACCTGGCGTGGCTCTGTGGTAGAATGCTTGATTGCCACGCAGAATGCTTGGGTTCGATTCCTGTTGGGACCCTGACATTTATTATTTGCATTCGTCCGGTCAACGCTGTTGATGTTGTCAGCTTTCAACGCTCTCGCGTTAAAAGTTTGTTCTCGCCAATATTTGTTCTCACCGTTCCTTGGTAGTATAAACTATCAATCACCTGTGGCACATACCCGCCCGTGGTATGTGCCACAGGGTTTGCCCGAAAGGGTTTGACGACGTACGCGACGGGATTGTCACATTATTCATGTCACGACCAGCGAGTCATATTCGTCAAACCATCTTACTCTCACATACTAATTTTGGTCTACCCCAAGTTAAAGGGGTGATCACGAGAGCACCCAGACGTAGGCGGCTAGATAAATAGATAGATAGATAGATAGATAGATAGATACGTAGATAGAAACGCCAAAAGTACCTACAGTACGCAAAGAAATGCTTCGCATTTAAAAAGAAATACCACATTCTTGGACGATGAGCTGAAATAACCGCGTGTGCGCATCCGCGTTTTTTATTATTCAATTCTCAATGAAATTGACGTAGGACAGTTGATAAGCTTATTCAGAAAAACTACAATGCTGCCAACGCTTTAGCGCATTTGTTCTTACTCCAATAACACTATAAAAAGATAACAGTTCAGCACGCAGCTTTCTTCGATTGATTATCTGCATGACAGTGATACAACAAAGGTTCGGTTAATTGATGGGACAAAAGCTTTTCTTTTTTTTTTTTTTTTTTTTTCAAGCGAGTGATGTCCGATCCTTCCGTCAGTCCATGAAAACGCCAGAAAAGCGCTCAAGACATTGTTAAAAAAATAAAATAAAAGATGACGTTTTGCGTGAAATTATAAGACATAAGTGTGAGACACGCCGTCTGGATTAATTTTGACCATCTGGATTCTTTAAAAGCGAACCCAAATCTAAGCACACGGGTGTGTCTGTATAAATTTCGCCCAATGTTGAAATTGCGCTCGGCGACTCAAGTTTAATCACTTCCTTGTCATTCCATTTTCTGTTGTTCTTAAGGGACAATTTAAGTACCGAAGGGTCAGAATTTATTCGACAGAAATATTTCGCTGTAGTGGGACCAGGACTGTACAATAAGAGGTTACCTCAAGCACAGTTCAAGATCGTCGCATAACCGATAAGCAACAGCGCCGCAGTTAGACACCTAAGAACAATGCAGAACTTCGTTTATCACAGAGTCGCTAAAACGCTGCTTTCACGCAATATTTAATACTCCTCATGTTTGGAACGACGCCAAGTGCTCTTTGCGATGTGCTTCAATTACAAAGTGGCACCTACACCGATATGATCCTGGCGAACGGAGGATACACAGCACTCTCCGCAAGTGCACAAACTCATCTTATTGCAGTGCATATACAGCCAAGCAAGACCAAATGTGTCTGTAGATCGTGCTAGGCAAACGTACAAGCAATTAAACTTGCGTCAACAGAGCGGGACCAAACCGCCCTTTGAGGATGAGCATGGGGTATGCGCACATGCTAGCCTTGTGTGGCTAGCAGACGACGCGAAGAGCAATCCACACTAGGCGCGCTTCAGCCAGTGGCCACCAGGCGGCGACTCCGCTCGATCTCGGGGCAAATAGGCATAAGCCAGGCACAAAACACGCTAATTCGATTCTCCGGGCTCAAGCGCTTACGTTTCGATCCAATCCACGTCGTCCGGAGGCCGTTTAGTATCCATTATATCGACAGAACTGCAGTGTACTAGATTCTACTACACTATAACAGAACGGGGCCTAGCCCGTTCTGTGGCTATTCTCACGTATTCACCGTCAGATTAGCCTCGACTATAGTGTAAAAATTAACAGTTGTTCCGAGTACGATCACAACCGATGAGCGAAGCTCCTTAGAAATGCGAAGCAAACGACTATGTATATTTTGAAACGGTTGGCGGCGTCGGCTCCTATAGATTCGGCCGCTCTAGCACGTACGGTAGGATTCTGTCGGCGTAACCTTTGTAGCGCCGCTCGTCGTGCTTTAATCCGCAGGACCCTGTTGCCGGGCTCATCTTGCTGCCGCTGCTCTGGCTTTGCGTTCCGCATCCTTGCCAAGCTGCTAATCGTCTTCATCATATTCACGTTGACGTTTCTGAGGATGACTATCCATATTCTGTGAAGAGCCCTACGTAATGTCAAGTGGGTCCTTATTTTTTTTTTATAGGCACCCGACACTGACCAGAGGGCGCGATGCAGCTCTTGTGGGATGCCTAAGCATTGACGGCACCGACCGCCAGGGATACCAAGAAAATGAAACGCTCGCTGAACACATAGACACGCTCAAGTGTCTCCCTTTTGGGCACGTTTTCAACGAACGCTTCCTGAGTGCGTCCGTAATCACCCGTGACCGCCCTCCCCCCATTTAAAAAAAAGTGCACATGTGCCTTGGCGGGTCCTTTTTTGCTGCGTCTACTCGCTATATGTAGTGGCGCGGCTTTTTTTTTTTTTTTTTTTTTTCTGCGTCTACTCGCTAGGCCGTGTGTTCTGGCGCTACCGTCGGATCTCGTAAACTGCATTGCCGGGTGCCTATACAGGGTGTCCCAGCTATCTTTAGCCAAGGGTTAAAAAATTCCATTTTTTGCGCCTGCACGCGCAGGCCTGCGCGTGCAGGCCTGCGCGTGCAGGCGCGCAGGCCTGCGCGCCTGCACGGACCTTTCTAGAGCATTTTAGATGTGAAGCATCTTATGGCGAAGCTTAATCCGGTGGTGGTGGTGGTGGTGGTGGTGGTGTGCCGCGTGCCCACCCTTACTGCGCATGCGCCAACCCTTTAAAAAATAAAAATAAAAAAAACCTCCCTCTCCCTCTCTCTCTCCTCTAGGCATCCCTCCCCGCGGCAACCACACCCTCACTGCGCATGCGCCTCCCCTCCTCTCTCCCCTCTTACACTCCCCCCCTCTCTCCTCTAGGCATCCCTGCCCGCGGCGTCTGCACTCCCCACTGCGCATGCGCGTCCCCCCTCTCTCTCTCCTCGCCTACGCTCCCCCCCCTCTCTCCTATACGCATCCCTGCCCACGGCGTTCCCACTCCCACTGCGCATGCGTGTCACCCCCTCTCTCTCCTCTCCTACACTCCCCCCCTCTCTCGCCTCGCGACGCCGACGCAGGCAGCGTCTGCTAGCGAGTTTCTTGGTTCAAAAAACCGACTGCTCGCGCTGCACAACCGTTCACTGGCCACCGCGTATATATGGCAATGGATCTTGACCTCCAAGGTGGTGCCGGTGGGAGATTTCTCCTGTGCGTTGTTGAACAATAAAAATTCGCAGCGTGCGCGTTAACTAAAAGCGGAGTGCGGGTCTCTGTGTCCAGTCGGAGTCTTCTGTCTCTCATTGCCCATTAGCAGCGATTGGCATGTTCCAGTAGGAAACACTGCTCCATCACTGCCTGCTTTGCGCCTCCCCAGTTTTCTCTCCTGCGCAACGCTGCGATGAGCGCCAGCGTCAACGCCGCCGCCAGTGTAAGCGTTAGCGCCCGCTGCTTCACATCTACACATGGTTCCCTTTAGCGGGAGATGGTGTAATTTTTTTAAACACATTTTGGGCAACTGCTACAAGCACACTTGCATGGTACTCACTACGCCATAAATCATCATACCTTTTGTGTAGTGGGGAAGCGTCCACTATGCCATTATTCGTCATTCTTCGAAAAATCGCGGTACCCGCTACACACTTGTAACGCATTATGTGCACTTTGTTGATGCTGTAGCTGACGATGCCCTGAGAATGTTGTAATGGGTTGGAGCATTGAACGACCCTCTAGTTACGCAATTCGCACTGTGACACCTGGTTGTTGCTTTACTGTTGTAAAGCACTTTACTACACATGTTAACTCGATTCCTTACCCGACATGAAGCCTTCATATAGGGTCAGTTTGCAACGCTGTTTCAAGAACCGGCGTAGCTCAGTGGTAGAGTGCTGGGCTGCCACGCAGAGGGTTCGGGCTCGGTTCCCATTCTGTCGTAAATACTTTTTATTCATTTAGTTATTTTTTTTACTTCGCGCGATGGTGGTTACGGACACCGGCGGCGGCGGACAACTACGGCGCAAAAACGGCCCTTGTGATCTCATAACAGCTTTCGCTGTAAAAGGGCGACCACCTGATGACCTCCAACGGGAAGTTGTGCAGTACACATTGTCGATCAACATGCCATCAACATATACTTCCAGGGTGTTCCGGTGTAGACGTAAGGGCGGAAGAGGAGTTTCGGCACTAAAGTGCTCATTTGAGCCGGTTGGTACGGGTAAGGTCGACCGTGCAGCTTCACCTGCAGCGCAGCCTAGTTTCCCGGGGACATGCAGCGGGTAAATGACGGCGAGGGCGACGAGCGGGTGAACGAGATAGACGGCTTCGGAGGCGGCGATGATGGGAACGCCGCCGGTGCGGCCGTAGTCCTCAGGAGGGGTGAATGCTGAAGACTCAGTGCGGCTTGGGATAACGGTGATTCATTTTGCGGAACATTTGATTCATTTGTAAGCGGAATACGCGCTAGAAGGCGTAGAGGGCCACTGGCTGCGGCAGTAACGAGCAATGTGGCCTGCACGACCACAGCGGAAGCAGATCGGCTTATCATTTGCTGTTCGCCATTCAGATGGGTTCCTTGAACGAGAAGGGTATTGACGGCGGCGTGTTCTACCCGAGGCTACGGAGACATCATTATTAACGCGATAGCGTTAAAGAGCTCGTTTCGCAGAAATTCCGGCGTCGGCGTCGTTGGTTGTGAGCGAAAAATCATCTTGTCCGGGACCGAAAAATCGAGAAAGATGCAAATAAAATAAATAATAAATATTTTCGGGCCCGAGTGAGGATCGAACCCGGGTTGTCTGCGTGGCAAGCAGGTGTTCTACCACACAGCCATGCCTCTGCTTGGAAATACTGTGAAAATAACTTCCTCTGCTTGGAAATGCAGTGAAAATAACTTGCATGCTTCGCAAACGCAAGCGTCCTTTATATAGGCGTCGCAATATAACATGTAATATCCCAGGAATATTGCGGGGTACAAGCGTACATTGCCATCGGGCGTCAGAATATGTGACTATCATAACGATTCCATAGTTTAAAGCCAGCCACCCATTACAAACGGCACACACCTTACTGCGCGCACCTATTCCCTTAACACCACGTAGTGGGTGCATAGGAAGTTCGAAAAAACATTTCCCACATTTGCCGCGCATAATTTCTCCTGGTTTAAAGCATACTACCCATTACATAGTATGCACTAAGTGATTGAAGTACGCACTAGGGACGGGATATCGCTATCGCGTTCAACTCTTAAAGGCGAAGCTTAAGGGTCCCCCCAATTTTTGTTCATGGAGCATACAGTGGCAAACAGACCAATGTTAGCGCATTCCTGGCGGAAGACGGCCTGGATCAAGGAGACAGCGGGCACCGGTGTCTAGTTCAACGTTGGTTTGTTGGCAGCCGGGCATACGGCCTCGAGTTCGTGTCAGACGACGTGTGTCACATCTTCAGGTGTGGACGGCCGACAAGGGGTTCCTTCGCAAGACGACGTTGCAGCGGTGTTGGGGAGACGATGGAACTAGTGCGGAATGCGCCGAATCTTCGCTTGCTCCAGGCGGCGACACTCTTTAATTGCGGCGTCGATGGTCGTTACGTTGGTAAGGACAAGCAGGTTGAACGCATCGTTGGCGATACCCTTTAAAATGTGCGAGATCTTGTCAGCTTCGGACATGTTGTGGTCGGTCTTCTGGGCACAAGGCTAGCACGTCTTGAATATAGGTCAAGTGAGGCTCGGTGGACGTCCGGGCGCATACGGCCAATAATTTCCGGGTGTCACGCGCAAGAAGTATATGGCAAAAAGAAGACGAGGACGACGAAGCCATCGAAATATTCTAAGCGGCACGAGCGCGTGATCGGAAGATTCCAGAGCGCTCGAGGCACGTGGACCCGAGCCGAAAAGGAAGACGAAGAGGCGGGAGCGGGCAGATTTCACTCCTGTTTTCGAAGCTGAGCTGTTAGCTATCATCATGGCGCTGCGAAAACTCCCGACGGACGCGAATAGTGCAGTCATAATGACTGATTCCCTTTCAGTATGCACAGCTCTAACAGCTTCACAAAACTCACAAGCCGTAAAAGACGTTACGCACCTTAGTTCCACCTCAGCTGAAGCGTCTAAGATTATTGTGGGTACCAGGCCACTGTGGGTTAAAATTAAATGAAATGGCCGATTCCTTAGCGCGAGCATCACTAGACGGCCCAATAATCAAGGTGCTTCCAGAAATAGGACATTTAACAGCAATCAGATATAGAAAGCTAGCCATTTGCACTGATAGGATGGAAGCAATAACAACGTGGACAGAATACCAGCATCTAAAATTTCCCTGGAAGTCTCAGTGGACTCAGTCTCGGCAGGCAGAAGTTACGATCACCAGATTTCGATGCCGTGTTCCCCCCTTTGAACTTTTATTTACATAGGGCTGGTCTGAAGGTATCGCCCCTCTGCCAATTTTGCGGGGAAATAGAAAATATTGAACATTATTTTTTGACATGTCGCAGATATGCATATATTAGAAGAAGACTTCTTGTTACAGCGCTTTCAAAGATAGGCCTAAATTTAACGGCAGAAATTATATTAAGTTTCGGTGCCTCAGGTTTGGGACATTGCCAAAGGGATGTTTTTGATGCGGTTTGCAATTACATTCAAGCCTCTAAACGCACTCCATTATAATCTTGACCACTACAAATACTCGATCAGTAGAATACATATATAAAAATAAAATGCGTTAGAATCCAACAAATATATTCGAGCTTGTTCTGATCAGGTTAATTCGGCTCTCTGGTCTACTAGCACAATCGCACAGTTAAAACAGCATTTATTTCATATATTACACAGTATTCTCTTTTATTTATTCATTTGTTCTTTATCATACAACATAGTTCAAATTATACACTAAATTTAAAACTACCAAATCCTGGCCAATCCCCCAGAGTGGGTATGTGCCATGCTTTGAAGGTTAAAACAAAACAAAACAAAACATTGTCTGCGGGGACTGCGAAGCGGGAGGCTGGATCGCCAGCTTATGGCCTGGTGACGGGAGCGACGGGCGTTCGAGTCGGCTGCCGGCGACGCGGGCGTCCCGAGGTGTGGCCGGCGTACTCGACGACGTTCGAGCAAGGCTCCTCGGGGATGCGGCTACCGCGGCCGGCAAGTACGGACGTTCCCGGTGCAAGCCCCCTTCTGCTGCAGGCCACCAAAGGCAATCCCCGGTGTGCCACGTCAGCGCTGGGACACCACGCCGGGTCAACGCAACGACGACGGGTCTAGCCAGCGGTACGACAGCCTGTTTGTGGACAGGCTACGACTGGCGCGTCGGTGTTCGGTGTGGCCGGCGTACTCGACGACGTTCGAGCAAGGCTCCTCGGGGATGCGGCTACCGCGGCCGGCAAGTACGGACGTTCCCGGTGCAAGCCCCCCTTCTGCTGCAGGCCACCAAAGGCAATCCCCGGTGTGCCACGTCAGCGCTGGGACACCACGCCGGGTCAACGCAACGACGACGGGTCTAGCCAGCGGTACGACAGCCTGTTTGTGGACAGGCTACGACTGGCGCGTCGGTGTTCGGAGTGGACAACAAGAATGGAGAAGACGTCACGGGACACGACGGTTGACCCAACGGGAACCGCGACTTGTGGACATGGGTAACGAACCCAGACAAGTAAGGCCGGCCCAACGTATTCGGTGTTCTGAGTGGAGATGAGAGACTATAGAGTTAGCACAGTTCCGTTGTGTAGTTGTTTGATTTAATTGAGTAGCTTGTCTGCAGGAACGGTATTTTTGTACTTTTGTATATTTCTTTAGAGTGCCGTGCTTTTTGATTTGATAAATGTTTGCTGTGGTTTACTTGCCGAGTCTTTGACTGAGTTCATTGCCCGGGTCTGCCCGAATCCGTGACACCGGGCAGCAAGCCGTTGTCCAAACAATATAATGAAAACAGATAAACCTGTCGCCACAACAACCGAAAGCATGTATAAATCTGTGTTGAAAGCTCCATCATTGAGAGAAATTTACGAAAACACAACACTTGCTTCTGTTGTTATTCATGAAGCTGAACGCAGTCGTAGTCCCCACCTTCAGTTATTACAAGGTGAAGACAGGAACTGGTCAAAGCGATGTAGCTGCAGCATCGGTAAAATCCGAGTAAGAGTGGAGTTTTCAGGAAAAAAAGCACTCCTTCTTCCGGTAATCAATATAGCATCGACAGTCTCACAAAAGCTTGGGCCGGCCCGCGCATTGGTAATTTAGTTATCAAAAGAAGAAAAAATGTCCTTTAGTTGTTCCAAAGTGTCGTTGTTTTGGGGTTCTCCCGTCTGTGCTCATTATTCTAAACATACTCGAAAAGTATTCGGCCATTTCGAATACGTACTATTCGATTCGAGTAGCGAATCGAATAGAATGCTATAGGAGGTATTCACGTGACGTCATCCGCAAGGGGCGCTAGCGCGGCGGTCGCCGTACCTGTGGTCTCGGGTGCGAAAATCATCGTCAAACCACAACCAAAGTTCTATGCAGCACGTGTTATGTTGATATTTTTTCTAAGAAAACGGGTTAGTGAGTGTAGCACCGCCAAAAATCGGGCTGTGATATGCCGGATCGCTGACGGACCACGGCTATGGCAGCGCACTCGCTAGCGTCGCCTTGCGGGAAGAGCTTAGTGAATACCTCCTATTCGATTCGTTATTCGAAATTTTCGAATATTCGCACACCTATACTTCCAACCCATTACAAAAACCTCAGCCATAATTCTTCACCGTCATCAGCCACAGCGTCGACAAAGTGCACATAATGCCTTACAGGTGTGTCGCAGGTACTACACTTCTCCGCAAAATGACGAATTATAGCATATTGTCTGCTTCCCTAATTCACAAAAAATATGATTATTTATAGCGTAGTGGGTAGGTACCTCGCGAGTGTACTTGTATTAATTCCCAAGGAAGCCCATAAGGCCCCCATGATCCGTTTCCTCTCCCTCTCTACCTCTCTTACGTTAAGGCCAACTCCGGCGATTTTTCGAGGTCAATGGATCTCAATGAAATTCGCTGGGTACGTTCCTTTGCACATTTCCGTCATTTATGCCAAATTTCAAGCTTGAGAGATGCGCTGATTGTTTGCAAGTGAATTGTCTGCAAACGCCCACCCGGCTTCCCACAATTATTGGCAACATTGCGTGTGTGACGTGATGGTTTGCCGGTCGACGGAAGTGACGCAGCCGATGGGTTCGCTAACTTTGGCCGCTGCAGCGTATATTGTGCTGGCCACGCTTCGCTGGTTTGGCGCGCGATTTTGTGTTCTCTGTGGAGGAGCACGCGATATTCCGCGCCGGCGGGACCAGCATGTCTTGCACGACTTCCGGTTCGTAACAAACTACTACGTCATACGTAGACAGTACACTCAGTTGGGTTTCGGTTCCGGTATTATTAAAATTATTATTATTCCGGTATTATTAAAAATTATTTTCAATTTTGCTGAGCATTTCAGCTATCAGGGCGCGTGACAAGTGTCTCAGGAACATAAAAGCACCATTACCCTGACACGGTCAAAAAATCGCCGAAGTTGGCCTTTAAAGGACCCCTGACAGCGAAAGTTTATTTACGACTTTTTCACGGTAACTTGTAGGTTTGCGTCTGGTTCTGCCGAAATGGAATAGTAAATTCTCTAAGGTATCGTATAATTAATGCTAGCGTCGTTAATTCAGAACGATTTTGCTTCAGTTCGAAACGCCCGCCTAAATACCATAAGAAACTAGCGCCCCACAGCGGGGTAGCACCTGAGACTACGTGCGCTCAAGCTCGCTGAACGCGGCGTTTTCAAATATGGGGACCCGCGGGCGGTGAAGAATGAAAGGATGTGGGTGCTTTGAGCGTGTCCCCCTCAGGAAAAAGAAAAAATTCCTGGCATAAGCAGCCAAAACCACCTTGAGAGCAGCCCGACCACAGACGAGAGGGGGGGACGAACCCTAGTCCTCGCAGGGTGCCAGTCGGGGTATTGTGGGAGCCCCGAAAATGTTCTCTGACGTGGACAATACTTACTTGACCTCTGCAACATCACGAGGCGAGCCTCTGTCTACGTCAAACCACAGAAAATTTCCAGTGGACCTGAATACTCGGTTGAGCACTCGCCTTTACTTTAAAACCAAATTAAAAGTATCTTATGGGCAACGCTCGTCCCTAATAATCAATCAGAAGTGCCCCCGCATGCAGGAGTTTCAAACAACGCAGGCATCTAGAGTTTCCAAATTCGGTGTCAGGGGTCCTTTAACGTATGTAATAGAGCATGGTAGGATAGTAAAAATAACGATCGCGCGTCACGCAATGCGAATTACGTAACTAGTGGGTCGATTAAAGCGCCCAACCATTACAAAGCGCTGAGCGATAATTCTTCATCAGCCACCGCATAAACACAGTGCCTTGTAGATCCTATTACCGTGTGTGTTGTGTGCCTTCCTTTCTGTGGTGTCTTCTTGCGCTGTAAAATATGGAAGCCTTGTAGATGTGTAGCGGGTACCTCGCTTATCCGCAGAATGACTAATAATGGCATAGTGGGTGTTTTCTAACATGACAAAAATCATGATTTACGGCGTAGTGGGTACCTTGCAAATGTACATGTATTAGTAGCCCCTAGTATAGAGTTTCTAAATATTAGCTGAAGCGAACTTTGGCGCTGCGATCGTTCAGCCACCCTGGGAATCTTCGTACTAGCGGCTTCGAACACACTCGTGGCTTCGTTTATTATTGTGTTTTGGCGTTTGTTTTTGATGAAAGAATGCATAATTGTGAATTTCGTGAGTTAATTTAAATTGGTGAGCCTAAAAGGTTATGGTGGTGAAGTGTAACTGCTGAACATTTGCTGAACTTCGTCTTGCGACAAAGCAGATGCAGGCCACACTGAGCCAAACGGAGCCGAAAGATCGAATCTTAGACAGATCAATGTACTACCCATTACTCTCATGCTGACTGAAGCGCGATGCGTTGCAGCTCTCATAGACACTAGCGCGAGAGTTCTCTCTAGGGCATTTATAGGAAACTCTATGGCCCCAATATAGTCGACAACGGGTTCTAGAAATACAGCTCTTCCAGCTGTCGCTGTGACTGTGCCTCGCCTTCCGCGCAGGCTTGGCGTTTTTTGTCATATAACTATTTCCTTTTTATGTTGTTAGTACATCAAAAAACGACACAGTGGTCTCCGGTAGACCTTTTGCTGGCTAAGAAGAAAATACGCAGGTCAACCTAAAACGCAAAAATTGTTCGACAACGCCACATATCCAAGCACACTCCAAGCCTCGAGCACATTCCTGAAAGGAGGAAAGCGCTGGTTGTCAGACCTGTTTTGTTCGCCCGATGAAAAGGCCGATAGCCACTGCTACTTCTATATTCCACCATGGTTTCAGATCCCTCCGAGGCTTTGTACGAGGATTCCACTGCCTCAAACCTTTTCCCAATTCTGCCACCAGCGTGTCTGCACATTCCTCCCAATTTCGCAGCCACTCTGTAAGGTTTTCTCATTAGGAGGTACCGATACTGTGGGTCGTTGGCTTCTACTCGTCTAAGAACCTCTTTCAAACCGGTTTCGAAAATCAACTGTATTCGATTGTGGTCGTCTGCCAAGTTGCCCGCTTTATCCTCATCGATCTCCATTACTCGAAGGTGCTCATTCAATGATTCACTCGACAGACAGGGATCAATGCAGGACTGCTGATCACGTATCAACCAGGTCGTCGTCCTACGGTACATTTCTGTTAAATTTGTTTTCACCAACTTAGTGGATGCTACGAACGCCTGTAGGGGCATACCGTTGGCCTCAGTACGGCCGTCCAGGTCTTCCAAATGGGCATTGAAATCGCCCACAACGATAATCTCTGCTTTCTGGCGAATACCTTCTACATCTTTACTTAAGCACTGGCATATTTCAGTGACTGCAGCAAGCACAGAACCGGGTTGATTAGCGGAACATGGGAGAGGCCTTTGCCTTGCGGTGGGCGTAGGCTGGCTGATGATGATGATAATATTTCAGTGTTGTTCATTTTCTGCCCACCAGTCCATAGGTGAATCACTGCTAAAGCTATCCGTCTACGCTCATAGTTATCAGACAACCACATATATTCGGAACATTCTGCTCTAAGCCTTGTCCATTGCTGTGGGAGTCTCCACAGAGAGCCTGGTCCACCTCTTCTTCGTTCGCCATTTTACCGTTTTTCTTAGTAAACCAGATCTCCTAGGGTGTGTTCAGATAAGAACGTCGGTGCATGTCCGCCGACCCTCTTTAATTTCGCCAAAAAAAAATGTATTTTGTTTTCAGAGTCCCCAGGACCACAAAACAGCTTTTGGTCTCGCGAGAAAAAATTTCACCTTCTTTAAAAAAATTCCCAAGTCTCCACTGAGCCGCCACCGCCTGTTTCAAATTTCACGAAAATGGGATTTCTATGAGACGCTACAAAAACACTATTGTAGCTGTGGGTCTGAAAAATTTTCGTCACATACTACGGATAGTTGGTGCTGACAAAAAATTATTACTTTGCAGTTTTGATGTTGTTCTGTTAAGGAAAAAAATCGCGAAATCGGCACAAAACTCAATAATGGTCACATTTAAGATTTTTTTTCCTCCGTAAGTATACACGCCAGACTTCCCAAAGTTTTTAAAAACATTGCCATATGTTTGGTGAACGAGTGTGCTGAACGAAATACCTGAGAGTGGCTTCAAACGGTAACCAGAAATGTTCAACTGAGGACATGTCTCTCATAATGCAATATTTTGATGATCATTTAAAAGAAAAACGCCATCTTCGATTTTCTTTAAACTCTTCAGAATTAAAGCCAAGCACGTGTTCTAACTTAATCTGTAAAAACATGTTGCATTATTTTTGTGAGGTCGGTACTACGAAGCACGAAAAGTGGCCACATTGAGGTATACTGAGTAACCACAACATTGAGCGATCATGGAGCAATAGTTGCCATTATCTTTATTTTTAGGTCTCGAATGTCTTTTGTTCTACTCGAGGAACAACATCGTGACAGATAAAACCAAAGAGCTGCCTTAAAGTGCAAATTTGTTCATTTGCGTGCGTGCACGCGTCGCAGTTTTGGTCCTGGCGTAAGGACGAACCGCAAGATTTCTAGAAATGTAGCCAAATCGAGCTCTCGGAAGGAACTGTTTATTAACGCAATAGCGAGCTCGTTTCGCAGAAATTTCGGCGTCGGTGTCGGCGGCGGCGTCGTTGGTTGTGAGCGAAAAATCATCATCTTGTCCGTGACCGAAAAATCGAGAAAGATGCAAATAAAATAAATAATAAAAATTTCCGGGTCCGAGTGAGGATCGAGCCCGGGCCGTCTGCGTGGCAAGCAGGTGTTCTACCACAGAGCCACGCGTGAGCTTGGAAACACAGCAAAAATAACTTACTCTGCTTGAAAATGCAGTGAAAATAACTTTCACGCTTTACAAACACGCGTCCTGTATACAGGCGTCCCAATACAACATGTAATATCACAGTAATATTGCGTGGTACAAGCGTACATTACCATCGGGCGTCAGAACATGTGAATGTCACAATGCCATCGTGGTTTAAAGCGAGCCACCCATTACAAAAAGGCAATACACACGTTACTGCGCGTATTGGTACATAGCAAGTTGGAAAACATTTCACGCGCATAATTGCTCGTGGTTTAAGGCATGCTGCCCATTACATAGTATGCACTAAGTGATTGAAGTACCCACTAGGTACAGCTATCGCTATCGCGTTCAACTCTTAAAGGCAAAGCTTAAGGGTCCCCCAATTTTTTACCCCTGTTGTATACACAGGGACTCATAGTCACAAGTCATAGTCATACAAGTTAGACAGTCACAAATGTCACTGAAGCAGTTGTGTGTTTCTTGCTCCTGGTGAAGCAACCTTGTGCACGCAACCCATTTCGGCCTCAAGGAGGAGAACTTCGTGAGCTCGATCTCTGTGTCAGGGTGAGCCGCTAATTGCAATGAAATATTTCTTGTTCGGGCTTTGTTGGGTGGAGTTGAGCTCATCATCAGTATAGTATTTCATTGCTGCCTGTGTGTTTTCTGGCTTCAGCTTCGATCTGGTGTAGAGGTCCGGATTTGACCACACCCCACGGGTGTCTCTCTATATTCAGGATTTCCGAATGAGGTGCCGAGTTGCGGATGGAATCATTTCTTGAATCAGTTGATGAGAATGGTTCACAGTGAGCAATGTCAGGAGGCGGCAGCGTTCATGGTATGATTCGAAGTTATCGGACGTGTGCTTTAGGTTGCGCAGCCACTCGCGACACGTGTTGCAGGTTTCCGCTGAAGGACCAGGTTCCTCTGTAGTGGCGTATGCTATTGTAAGGACAGCAGAAATTGTCCTGGAGATAGCGCCCTCTATCTCCGCTTTCTTACGCTTGGCATAAGACACTCGGCATTGTGCTTTCACTTTCGCCGGAATTTTCAGGGGTCTCACGTCGGTTGTTATAACGAGTACGTTTAGCTCTTCGACAGCAATCTGTTCGAGAACAAAATTTTCGTCAGACTGAGATGCATCTGGAGACTCTACGGCGATCTGTTTGAAGCGGTTGAAACAGCTCTGGCACAAAATGTCGGTTTCTCTGATGGACGAAGCTGTTTCTGGGGTGCGCTTTCTTAGTAAGGCGACATTCAAATCTTTCACACATCGAAAGTTCCGCTTATAGGCAATTTTATTCGTATGCCTATTTCGGTAGTCAGCGCAAAACGCTCGCTTTGAGCTCCACAATGTGGCCATCAATATCAGGGAAGTGTAATACGCGCACGAGTACTCACGTACGTCGACCAGCAGAGGACTGCCGGGTTGTCGACGACGAACGGAAGTGAAAGCCGACGTTCTCTTTTTTACTTCGACCTTTCTTAAGCGAGTTGAGCTGTTTCTTGTTTATGTCCTTTCTTTTTTTTTAGGAAGCGGGCGGGCGCGGTCGGGCTTGTGCCGACACGCACCATCTGCGTTATCACATTACCGACGTGCCACGGGAAGCGATAAATATCCAGCGGTGGATCCTCTCCAGCCACCTCCTTTATGAGGCTTACGCAGGCTCATATGCGCGAAAAATTTTGAAAGCGATTCCTGCGAAGAGTGCGACTCATTATAGCGGCATGCTCCGTGGCTGGGACCCGAGTAGAAGTTTTTGTGATTTGCGTAAAAAAATGTAGTAGTAATTTCCACTTCAAAACCAACTGTTCCTGTTTTATTTCTGACAATCCGTCGATCCACAGAAGACATTCGAGACCTAAAAATAACGATAATGGCAACTATTGCTCCATGCTCGCTCAATGTTGTGGTTACTCACTATACGTCAATATGGCCACTTTTCGTGCTTCGTAGTACCGACCTCACAAAACTAATGCATTATATTTTTACAGATTAAGTTAGAACACGTGCTTGGCTTTCATTCTGAAAAGTTTAAAAAAAAATCGAAGATGGTGTTTTTTTTTTAATGATGTTCAAAATATTGCATTTTGAGAGACATGTCCTCAGTTGAACATTTCTGGTTAGCGTTTGAAGCCACTCTCAGGTATTTCGTTCAGCACACTCGTTCATCAGACATATGGGAATGCTTTTAAAAACTTTGGGAAGTCTGGCGTTTATACTTACGGAGGAAAAAAATCTTAAATGTGAGCATTATTGAGCTTTTGTGCCGATTTTGCGATTTTTTTTCCTTAACAGAACAACATCAAAACTGCAAAGTAATAATTTTTTGTCAACACCAACTATCCGTAGTATGTGGCGAAATTTTTTTCAGACCTACAGCTACAAAAAGTGTTTTTGTAGCTTCTCATAGAAATCCCATTTTCGTGAAATTCGAAATAGGCGGTGGCGGCTCAGTGGAGACTTGCGAATTTTTTCAAAGAAGGTGAAATTCTTTCTCGCGATACCAAAAAGTGGTTTTGTGGTCCTGGGGACTCGGACAACAAAATATATTTTTTTCGGCGAAATTAAAGGGGGTCGGCGGACATGCACCGACGTTCTTATCTGAACACACCCCTATAGTAGCTTTTCCCGAAAGCTATTGTAAGCTGCACACTCCACCCATGGGCGTAGTTCCTGACACATTGGCCTCATCCCATCATTCCATTGCCTGCAAGTGTTCAGAACCTTGTTCGTGCCTGTCCAGGGCACCGGCATACCATACACCACAAACCGGCAGTTTGACGCTCTCTCCCTTCACTTTTGCAGCTGTGTGTGTAAGCTTTGACTTGCGCCTTCATGAGACACGTTCCCGCACAGCACAT
>JALIZH010017039.1:0-61298 GCA_030522465.1 Rhipicephalus appendiculatus | reverse complement strand
AACAAAGATCAGTTGAGAGTCCGGTGCCTGCATTTCACTGTCGGTGTTTATCGTCCCTTCGTTGCGCCGTTTCATAATCAGGAACCCTTACGAAGTCGCCCAACTATCAGTGCTACCGGACTGTCTCTTCACATGTCTTGCCTGAATTTTCTAGAAATGAATAGAAGTTGCAACAGAAAAACTGGCAATTGGATGAAAAGTACGCTCAAAAGATAATAGTTCATGGCAATGAGGCACAAATTTTAGCCACTTTCACAATAATTTTATTGTGATGGCTAATCCACAGTTGCATTTCTTAGGCTTAGCCTCCCAGAGGCTAAGCCTAAGAAATGGTGCAAGCAGTCCATCAGATGGCCTAGAAGGAATGATTGTTGGGCGAGTTGGTACGGCATTCTAACGAGAGCACTAAAATGGAGGACGCAAGAGGCAAAGGCGGCAACACAAGCGCTCACTAACAACTGCTGCTAGCGATCGCTTGTGTTGCCGTCTTTGCCTCTTGTGTCATAGTTTTACAGCGAAAGCTGTTATGAGATCACAACAAGGGTGCCGTAGTTGTCCGCCGCTGCTGCCACCACCGCTGGTGTCCGTAACCGCTATCGCACGAAATAAGAAAAAAAATACGAAATAAGAAAAACAAATAGGATAGAACGGGGTCCGAACCTTGGTCCGCTCCGTGCCAGCCCAGTGTTCTACCACTGAGCCGTGCCAGTGCTCGGAAGTGCTGCGCACAAAAATCCTTTACCAGCATTATGTCGGAAAGGAACCGCGTTAACATGCGCAATATAGCGTGGTTGAAGAGTGAAACAACAACCAGGCACCACAGAATGCGAATTGTGTAACCAGGCGTGACACAATGTGAATTGCATTACGAAGGGGTCGTTGAATGCTTCCAGCCCATTACAAAGGGCTCAGCCATAATTCTTAGTCGTCAACAGCCACCGAATCAATTAATAGAGAAGTGGGTACCTTGCAAGCGTACTTGTATCAGTAGCCCCAAGATAGTTTGCAACGGAGTTTATAAATGGCGCTCTCCCAGATTTCGCTGTGACTGTGCTGCGCACGTGCCGCGCAGGCCTGGCGGTTTTAATAGAGCTCACTTGAAGCGTTGGATATCCAATTTATAATGTCGATGAGTGCAAATCGTTCTCGATGTGGAGTGCTTTTCATTGCTGTTCGCTTCAAATAGTGGTTTAAAGCCGCGTTCAGCAATAGGGGATCTGCAAAATGAGTCACCATGGAACAATTCTTGCTGAGCCCCCCCCCCCCCCCAGGTAAGTATCCAAAAGCATTGTGTGTGTGTGTGTGTGTGTGTGTGTGTTTCTGTGTGTGTGTGTGTGTGTGTGTGTGTGTGCGTGTGCGTGTGTGTGTGTGTGTGTGTAGCCTGTTTGACTGGCAGGTTACAAATATGTAGCTTTTTATAATTATGTCATGATTCTTCAGAGACATTTACGCCTGATTTTGCCACGGCGCCATCCATTTCAATAAAGTTCATTATCTGCGTAATCAAAGTGCCAAGCTCATTTTTCAGAGTTGGAAGCGTGCTCTTATGGCCACGTTATCGCACCGTATACTCGAACACGAACGGCTGCAGCGTCACCAGATAGTGGTAATTTTGATCAAATCGAGAGGACAATTAATAAAGTAGCCAAAAGGCAGCCAAGTAGTCAATACGATTTTTTCATCCGCGACCGGCCAAAAAAAGGTAGCCAAATTGGCACTAAGTAGCCAAACCTGGCAACCCTTGTAGCAAGGATCCGGGGAGCCAGCGCGCTCTCCTTGACGAAGCCCAGCGAGCCTCAACAGCCAGCGGAGCCCTAGGATGAGGACACCACCCAATTACCCAGATACCTTACTTTCAATAAAGATTTTATTGCTACTACTACTACTACTACTACTACTACTACTACTACTACTACTACTGCTGCTGCTGCTGCTACTACTACCACTACTACTACTACTACTACTACTACTACTACTACTACTACTACTACTACTACTACTGCATTGCAGTTGTCGACAACGCTGATATCAATCACGATATAAGAAGGTAGCCGCCCGAACTATTACGATACCAAGCATCACGAATTCGCAATTACTAGATCAGTTCGCCGTCGTTCTAAGGTGATGACAATTACGGGTGACACAGACAAGCGCTTGACTGTTTCCCCTCGCCTCGTGTTTTATTCATTTCCTTCCTGCTTTAATGCCTTGTGCGATGGATTGGCAATTAGTCCGAAGGTGCAGGTGAATAATTTTGAGGCTAATACGAAAAAATGCTCAACCGGAGATGGGCACAGCTCTCCACATTGGCACAATCGAAAATTTCATCACCTAGCAATACCAAAAGGCGGCAAAGGAGAGGTGTCATCTGCATTCGTGATTCAGGTTTCATCTTTATTTAGTCGATAACGTTATATAATCACTTACTATTTCAATATTTTTATGCACACGTGTAGGAAAATGCAATTGCTTAGCGAAGAGTAGTAGAGAATAATATTATTATGATGAATCCTTTATTATAAACTTACATTACACCTACATCCAGCAGACAGAACCATAAAATGAATATGTCTCGTTTTCGTCAGTCATATTCTGGTGTTTAAGCATATATTTTTTTGTCCGCGATATTTAACTGCGGCATACTTTAAACGGTCATTTATGGTCTTTATCACTGGCTCAATTTCTACTGCCCCTCACACTGACATTCATGTTCAGTGCGCCTTCTCGATTTTCCTTTTCTATTTACTGCTACCCCCTCCTGTCATAGCTATGCAAGGCTGCATAAGTTGAAATAATATAAATAGTAAATAAATATCGAAAGCAAGAGGGGCACGACTAAAAACAATTGCAAGGAGTAAGGGAAATAAAACAGGGACGAATAGGATTTGTTGGATGCGGGAGGCCGCCTTGCAAACTTGATTGCAAGAGTTTTGCTTTTGCAGAAGGGAAGCAGAGAGAAAGAACAGGGAGCAGCCAGGCTAAATCGAGAAGTTCACTTCCGAAGAACACTTCCGGACAATAAGAACCTAACTGCCCCCAAAAAATCGAAATGATCGGCATCTCCGTCGCCATGGACATTTCTTCTTTTGCGCAACAAAAGCAATGGCTAGTGCAGGGAAGAGAGAGAGGTGAAAGAGGAAAAAGAAGGAGGGAAGAGAGGGAAAACCACGTGGCTTTGCTGCTCGACGCCCCCCGCTCTTCCCTTCCTTTCCTCCTTCCTGTTCCCTCTGGAGTACAAAAGTGGCCACCGGATTGCCGTAGGGAGAATAGGGAGTGATTCTCCGGAGACACACGCGACAACTCTCGGATCGACAACATCTCTCTCTATTTTCCTGTCTCCCGTTTTTCCCGTGAACTCGCGTGCCGTGTCTTCCTACGGGGACGTCCCGCCGCGGCAAGGAACAAGTGCGGCCTGGTCCTCACGCATCGCATCTTCCAGAAATCTCACCGCACTACTCAGCGACACTAAAGGTACGGCGACGACAACGCTGTGTCAAGAATTTTTTTTAGAGAGAACCTGTTAATTGGCTATATCTTGGCAGATCGCGTCTGCGCGCAAAACGACGCACAGATGAAACACTTTTGGCGCACCAAGCTCCTTCACCATGGCTGGTGCCTCCTTCAAAAGTGTCGCAATACTCGGGGGGCGGCCCCTTCCCACCTATCATTGTGTCCCTTTCTCTCACGATGTTGAAATCGTGATAGCGCTACTATCGGTTGACCCTTAAATTCGATATGAGACGGTCACGTGTCCTTCACTCGCAGGATGAACAGTGGAATTGAAGGAGCGCCAACAGGCGCCAAGGGCGAATGGGCACGGAAACGACGTCAAGCCACTGCCCCTGAAAATGCAGCCGCAGCCTCTGGTTTCTCTTGTTGGTACCTTAATAGTATTGAAAAGGCTTTGAATTTTTTACTATTTCTTGCGGGGAGATGGAACACTTCATTTAAAACAGACATTCTGAAACTTACGACACAAACTTTCAGGGTACCTTATGTATTCAATTAAGACGACTCGAAGGCAAAAACCATCTTGTTTTCCTTCTCAGTCCATGCATTGATCCTGCCCCACCACCCTTAGAGAGCTTTAGGCATCTAACGTAGTTTTGCACTGCCTCCAAGATGGGAGGGATATCACCTGGTTTTGCATTGTCTCCGTGATCGGACAATCTTTGACCAAGTTACGATGTGATGGGATGACGTCTCCCTGGCTCGCTGCCTCCTCTTGCTTTCGTTCCGGCGACGAAGCCTGGCTTCTTTCAGTCTCTCCGACTCACTTTCCATGTCTGCCGACGACTCCCACCGAGCCGTCCCTTCTATATATACGATACAATGCCGGGGCCTCCTCTGTTGTTGCAATGCAGTTTCGCCGCCCAGCCAACAGCTCAGCTCCCGGTGTGGCCACCGGCCACATCGAAAAGGCGATAATGCGATCAATGTAGGTCTCGCTACCAAACTGTCAAAACGGCTTCGTGAAAAGTACGAGCGTTCTCCATCATAATGCACACGTATAAGCACCACATGTCAGCTTACCGATTCTGGTGCTGCTAATACCCATGTTGCAGTGCGCATCGTTGCGCATCTGTAAGCAGCTAGTTATGTAACACATATGCGACTCTTCAACATAATGTGTGCGTGCATATCATTTGTACATATCTCTGGCGTTAGTTCGTAACGTTTCACTTAATATCGAAAGTAACGCCACAATCACATTCCAGCCGTATGCCTCGCATAATCTCAATTCCCATGATACGTCGGATATGACGAACCTTTTTCCTAGTAATAATAATAACATGCGCGATTTTACGTCCTAAAACTACGATATGATTGTGAGGACCGCCGTGTTGTAGGGCTTCGGAAAATTTTGACCAATCTGGTGTTCTTTAACGTGAACTGCCATCGCACAGTACACGGGCCTCTACCATTTCACCTGCATCGAAATGCGACCTGCCGCAGCCGGGATCGAACTCGCGACCTCCGGGTCAGCGGGTTTCGATACCGTAGTTTCTGATCCACCGTAGCTACTCTCCACCGTAGACGCCGTAGCTACTGATCGACCGAGGCGGACGGAACATCTTTCTGTCTTTTTTCTTTCTCTCTCTCTCTCTTATGTCGCTACGTATTCGTTCTCTCGCCCACCCGAGATATTGCATCTCATGCCGCACATCTCGGCGCAGCGGCAGAGCACACGCCGGGCCCACTTGTTCGGGTCCACGTGTTCGGGGAGCGATGCAGGAAAATGAAGAAGAGGACGAAGAAAGCGTGCACAGGCCGAGTTAGTGCGTTGCACGGGCTAGAAAGGTAGATGCCATTCATGTGGATGATAATTTATGCGAACGCGTTACGACATAACGAAAAGCCTAACATATATCCTACAACATGGCGCTGGCGCAAGCAATACACACATCCTTCTCCTATCCACGGAATATCGAGAAGCCTGGCTTAACACGTCATAGTATTTCGGTCAACAGGACATCGTAAAAACGACCCCTTTCTCACTCTAGTGCTGTTGTCGCAATGTTTCTTTTTTCTTCACATTGCTCGTGCAAGCAGCGGCTGCGCTGCCAGATTACACACGCACGTGCAAGCTCCGCGAATATGCGGTACGGTGCATGCGCACTGCCCTCTAGGGCTGTACGGGTGACGTATCCATCTCCACATTCCGGGAAAATCGCATCGATCAATCAGGAAAAAAATATGAACGAGAGCTGGGCGATTTATGCGAATCACACACGTCGTGTCACGTACACTTGTGCATACGTGACACCGGCGGCCCTTTCGGTTGGTAAATGTGAGATATAATATCACCAAATCGCTGGTGTTCTTCTCGGAAAGCAAGTGAAAGAGATGATCCGTGTCATCGTTTCGGTGAATCCCTGAGGTGGTGTGGCTAGGGCGTACGTCTCTCACATGGCCCCCTTGGCTCTCCATTGGGCGTGTCTCGAAAGATCGTAAGCGTATCTGGCGGAAGTAACCAAGCACTATCGGAAGCTATTCCTGCTAGAACGTTTTTCTCGCCCCGGCAGAGAGTCCGAGGAACTTCAAGTTTTCCTTTCTTTCTTCCTTTCTTTCTTTCTTTCATTCATTCTTTCTTTCTTTCTTTCTTTCTTTCTTCCTTTCTTTCTTTCTTTCTTTCTTTCTTTCTTTCTTTCTTTCTTTCTTTCTTTCTTTATTTCTTTCTTTCTTTCTTTCTTTCTTTCTTTCTTTCTTCCTGGTGAATTGTGTTCCCTCGTTACCGAATCCTCAATTCAGTGAAAATTCGTGAAATTTTACGTGACAGAACCCGCATATAATTGTGAAGCACGCCTTATTGGAGGCCACCGGAACGCGCGCTCACATCTAACAGTACACGGGACTCCAGCATGTCACGTCCATTATAATGCGACCGCCGCATCCGGCATACGTGAAGTCGGGGCCTGCGAGAGTGGAAATGACACTTGGGGAAAAGAGAAAGGAGTAGAAACATATAAGTTACCGTGCAAGAGAGACACTTCGCAACAGCTGTGCTCAACAGTACTACAATGATATAGGCATACATGCTAGCGCTAACAAAGAATCGCAATAGTTTGCATATCCGCGTGTCACTAACGTTAAAAACTTGAAAGACGCTTGAGCTTCGCATTCAAGAGAAGAACGCGTTAGCGGAATCGGGCATCGTGCGCATCGCCTTCTCAATTTATAGCCTGCTTTCTGTTCTCTGTGCATGCCTGAAGCGTGCCGTAAGGAAACGAACGACTTCGTACGTAACATTCGCCATTTCAAAGTATCCTTGAATGCCTACTGCAACTACAGTTCTTAAGTGTGCACTATGCCGTAACTATTCTTATTGCAATTCAGCGAAGGGCTCACTAAGCGTCCATAAGGCAACACGCGTACCTGCGTAGCTGTTCACTTTGTTGATGCATGTGCTGGTGATGGTGATTAAATGTGTCTGAGCGCTATGTAATGAGTGGGCCTTGAAAACAACCAATCGTGGCGCAATTCACACATAATGACGCCTGGCGCCAATCTAGGCTTGTGCTATGCAATATGACATGCGTTAAGGAGACACCTTCCCCTTCATGACATTCATAGAGTGTTGTTTTTTTTTTTAGGTAAATTGAAGAAATATCATGGCTCTGTGGTAGAATACCTGTTTGCCACGCAGTCTGCCTGCGTTCGATCCCCCCTCGGACCAGAAAATTTTTATTGACTTTATTTGCATCTTTCCCAATTTTCCGGTAATGGAAACAGGATGATTTTTCGCGCAGAACCATCGACGCCGCTCCCGACGCCGACACTGAAGTCGGCACCGGAATTTCGGCGAAACAAGCTCTTGAACGCTATCGCCTTAATTATGTAATCACAGTGGCGAATAAAAGAGCAGATTCTCGATTTCTGAAAGACAAGGACAAGTATCAGTAATACAACACGCCAGCTTCATTATTGAATGCTACGCATGTTATAATAAAAGAAACAACCCAATCGAGAGACCGCAGTCCTGCTACGCAAACCGACGTATGAGAGGGAACGGTTAATTGCAAAGGTGGTGAGGAGACTTCGCGGATCTTGAGCGTATGTGCAGGCAATGTAAAAAGTTCAGGGACCATGAAACACACGAAGAAGCTGAATACTTTTGCTGCTTCAACAGACTGTCTTGAAAGGGGCGGTTTCTTCAGACCTCGTTCACTCGAAATTTTTACGTCGAATGTACGCACAGTTCAGGAGCCATAAAGGATGGAAACACGGTAGCTCAAGTCAGCAGGACGTTTGTGCGCGTAACTAGGGGACGCATCGGAAGCAGCTACTTTACGTGATCATTAAATAAATATATAAGGAGGAAAGATAACCAGAAATCCCACTGTGCTGGTGGTGAAGCGGCGGAGCCTGTGGGACCAATCGCCTGAGCGATTCGCCGTGCATCTTGGAGCTGTACCGAAAATCAGTGGAATTATGAGAGAGCGAATGACGCCTGCCACTGGTCAATGGAAAAGCAGAAACACAGAAGTGTGTCCACAGAAATGAGAAAAAGTGTAAAGCAACACGAACAGCCTAGTATTATCTTCCCCGGCGGGCCCGACAGCTGGATGAAGAAAAATCAGGGAGCGCGTGTACGTATGGTCGCACGTGACATACGCTCTGTGGTGACGTCCAGGACTACGCCCACGCTCGCATACAATAGGAGCAGCAAGCACAACGCGAGCCCCCTCTCGCTGCTATTACGCCGCCCTACGTGGTCAGAAATATAAGCGTGGAATCATAAGCGTGCGCAAGGTTCCCCTTCAAGGGGGGCGAAGGTTCGTTGCACTGCCCCCCCTCTCTATTATGTCAATGTATGGGGCTCACTTCGCGCCCCCCTTTCACCCCCCTACAATGTATGGGTCTGGCTTTGCGCCTCCCTGCGCAAACTGAACACCAAGAGTTTTCTTGGTGTTCAGCCTAATGACCAGTGGTTATGGCGGCTTCTTGCAATATAGTTACATATACCTTACGCTTCTTCTCTTCGTCCTGTTTTTCGCACATGACTGCAAACGAATGTCGGATAATGATGGCTCTTGGCTGGCTATTTTCCTTTTAAAGCCTTTGCGCAGTCTGTGTGTTTGCGCAAACCATCTTATGGCGCATAATCGTGCTCTCTCCCTTGGATTCGCAGATGAGTTATAGCTCCCTGCTGGTGCCCGTTCGTTGGCTGGTGCCTGCGCTGCTCGTGGGCTCGTTGCTGGTTCTGGCGCAGCCTAGTCTGCGCGGAGCGCAACCTGCACAAGCGCTCCTTCCTCGAGCTCGGCTGCCGCGGCAACTTCGAGCAGTCATACCTGGCCCGCCTCGAGCGCGTCTGCGAGGAGTGCTACCAGCTCTACCAAAATCCGAAGGCCTACAACATGTGCAGGTACGCTATCGAATTCCTCGGGCCGACATAACTACAGCTTACCTCGGCGTAAAATCATCAGATAGAGCAAACGATCGTCGCAACGAAGTTAATATGAACTCGTGCTCGCAGATTGAAACAGCTTGTGTAAAGTAAATGGCCATAAGTAATCTGGGCTATAACTAATGCATCTTTCGCGTCCTTGATGTGACTCTTTTTCAACAATGATATATTCACTAATATTATTTGTTGTAGTTTTACGTCCCGAACCCACCATTACCATATGATCATGAGGGACGCTGTAGGGGGAAGAGGGGAATCGAGATATTGCGATCATGTGGGGTATTTTAACAGACAGCTAAATCTCAGTACACGGGTGTTCTTTACATTCCTTCCCACACTAAATGCATCTACGGCGGCCTGGAATTCTCGCGCCCGCAGGTGGCAAGGGTTTGTGCTTATAAATCGAAATAAAATCCGCGAAAAATGTCATAGAATAACAAATCTTGTTTTATTGTATTAGCAATGCTTCACTGCATCGAGTGTTTTAGTACGATTTTCGTGTGTGAAAAACTTTGCAGCACACAGGCATGTGAAGAGCAACTTCACATTTTTCGCACTGCCATCGGCTCTCGGACTTTTTGCCGTGGGCTTTGCGAACTAAGCACTGCCTTGAGGGATCCTTTGCTTTGTTTGGAAGTATATGACCAGGAAAATAAGACCCGTCGGCGGCTTTTATGCGCATCGGTCGTGCCGTGACAGGCGGGTTTTGGCGCGTCTCCGTGTTTCGAAAACACCGGGAACGTGCACCCTTCGCTGCTAAAAAAAACACACACTTACAGACAGCTCCAAGAATTGACAATTATGTCAGTCTAGCGGAAAACATATCAAGCGAACAGCTAACGTTACATAATGTGCTGCTATCTATGAAACGTTGTCAAAACAACCATTTTCTAAGCGGCCGGCGATTCGCCGGTCAAAGCGCTTTTGGCCTCGCCATCATGGCTGTCGGATCGCCGACTGCAGAAACTAATGGGTTAATGTTACAATTAACGACCTGTATGCACTGAAGAAATGTTCCGAAAAGCCGATGTACCTGCTAATTGTGTCGCTGAAAGGATAACTCCACTAAACTCAAAACATTTGATAAATGAAACACACTTTGAATGCTCAGTCGAGTGTGGTTTGTTGAGCAGAAAAACAGCCTTCACACACACTTACCGTAAACAGCGAAAACAGTACATTTTTGTGATGGCATCCTGGATCCCCTATTTCCCTCTCCTCCTCCGTCTGTCAAGATAAGAAAAATGACATCGTTAACTTGACGATTTGCTTACTTCACTACATCGCTTGATTGCTTATCGAAGCAATGCGCTCTACGGATATGTGTGCGATTATACGAAAACGTAAAGAACGGTTCCGAGATCTTTGCGAACACGACACATCTCGGAGGCCAAACTTTACGTTTTTGTTCAATGCCGTGTGACGGCACTCCAAAAATTGCGCTCACTGTCAAATTTCTTCATTTTTACTTCACATTTCAAGTTAATTTTTTTAGCAATATGTACCAAATGAAGCTAGTTTTAAGAAAAAAAATTAAAGCAATACAGCTATAACAAGTTACACCAAAAAATAAAAACGGAACGTCTACAGCTGCGATCTGAACCCGGGCGTTTCTTTTTTTTCTTTCATGGTATTTATTAAAATGTGTGTTAGAATGAACATAAATGGCACTAATAGTATGAAACAAGTACAATCACATAGCGAGAATAAGCGCTCTGGCGGTACTAAGGAAACACTCAACGACTAACGACGTGCAGTGGAGCAGCGAGAGTTCATCAAATCATGTCATACACAAAAAAGCGGTGAGGCCAAACACCTCACCAAGATGGGGTACCAGACCGGTTCAAAGTCTATTTCGTCATAAATGTCCTTTAGGTGGACAGCCATTCTTATAAAATGTGTTCTCGAAGAAATGGTGGGTTCTGCGTTGCGGTCTTACATACGCGTCTTCCATAGGCTGTGCGTACCCATGAGGAAAAACACATCAAAGGGCACTCCATCCAGCGATGTTGGCAAAAGATAACGTAGAGGGTAAGAATTGATCATAAAACTTTTTTCAGAGCCCGTTGAAGGACATCCAAAAAGAGGACAGCGTATTTGCACCTAAGAAAGCAGTGTTCTATTGTCTCCTGTACATCACATAGGCGGCACTTGACAGAAGAAACAAAAATACCTTTTCTTTTTAACCATGTTTTTTCGGGCAGCGTTTCAGTATGTAGTTTATAAAAGAATTTTTTTGAATTTGGAGGGACATACGTTTTGCGCACTCGTTTCAGTACATCATGGCTTGGAAGATAGGAGTACAATGTACGGTACAACGGAGGCGGAAAGAGCATAGATAGTAAATCCTTGTATATTACTTTGCGCGATACGGTATACAAGTATTCTATAGAAAGGCGAGCTTTAAGGAACCGGATTGCGGAATAAACTTCCTGCATGAATCTGCACAAACAAGGGCGCTCGGAAAAGTTTGAAGAAATAACTAAGTCAGGTAAGCAATCACCAAATGTAACCTGCAAGATGAACGAATTATGGGATGGGAATTGCCACGGAAAAAGAAAAAGCGGTAAACTATTTGCCATAGATAAAGAAGTACTAATCCCAACCCACCGTCCCCATCTAGCCTTAATATGTTGTCACGACGCATGGGCTCAAATGTAGAAGACCATATGAAGGTTGCAAAATCAGATGCATTCGTTGTATATGAAATCTTGCACAGTGCATAAGTTGCAATAGGTAGTAGAGCTTTGTTGCTAGAAAAGTATTAGAATCTTCAGCTCTCCGAAATATTGATAGGTGGTGGGGAACAAATGCCTGGGCTTGTCGTTCAAGCTTAGGGACGCGCTCCTTCCTGTATTGCGCACTGAATTTATACGCATCTAACGGTACACCGAGGTACGTTGGTGGAGTTGTTGTCTAATTAATTCCTGCGAACTGACTAGGCGTACTACCCCACGAGCCAAACCATAATCCTGAACTCTTCGAGGCGTTTAAACGAGCTCCTGATACTATGCCAAATTTGTCTATTGCAGATACCACAATTTCTACACTTGGTTTATCTGTGCAAAATAATGCTACTTCGTCTGCATAAGCTAACACTTTAACTTCAATGCCTAATATACCGAAGCCACAAATACAACTACATCGCAATATACTTATGCACAGCGCCTCTAGATAAAGGGCAAACAGAAGTGGTGACATGGGGCAGCCCTGCTTTACAGAGGAGCAAATAGAAACAGGTTTCGACAGCTGACCATTAACAATAAGACGAGTTGAAGATTGATTATAGGAAAGTTTAACGCCTTTGAGCACAACACAGCCAACATTGGCATGTTCAAGAAGAGAAAAAAGAAGCGAATGACTAACACGATCAAAGGCCTTTGCAAGCTCCACCTGTAAAATTCCAAGCTGTTTTCGACAACCATAAGAGTACTGAAGAACTGTACGAGCAACGTGTATATTGTTTTGTATAGATCGGCCTTTAATTCCACATGTCTGGTGAGACCCAATGAGCATGGACATCGCAAATTGCAACCTATTTGTTAATACTTTTGCAAAAATTTTGTAGTCAACGTTTGACAGTGATATTGGCCTGTAACCCTCGACAGAGCGAAGTTTTTCCTTGTCAGAACTTTTTGGTTCCCACTTCCCACTCGAAAGGCCCGGATTCCAAAACTGTTGGCAAAAAGCCACACAGTTTTGGAATCCGGGCCTTTCGAGTGGGAAGCGGGCACTCTACCGCTGCACTACTTTGGTGAAGCCGCGCGCAACTAATAAAACGACGACACATTGATGACTAGCGATCGCAGAGCCCCAAGTGGCTGGACACTGTTTGGGCTTCACTTCCTGTACATTGTTGCTGCGGCGTTTCCGAGAACTCCCCTCTTCTAGTACACTCTCGCAGCACTGTGGTCGTGGCAGTCCGTGTGGGTTTCGGCGTTGCGCTTCATTTGTAGCTTATATAAGTAGGCTGAACGCAATCGGTGAGCAGGTGCAGTGTATTGCAATCGCTAGCCGTAGCACAACGCACGACAACCGGGCACCGCCTGAGCCCCGGCTTTTTTGTCACAAAACGATGCTTGCAAGGAAACAAGTACCGGATTGTGACATGAAGCATCGCGATGGAATTGAGGACTGTGCGCGGGGCTTCATGTATATAATCCCTTTATACTATGCTGGTTTCTACGTGTGCCCAAATATCTGAATGATCGCCTGCAAAAGTATACCAAGTGTTAGAAACGAAGTGGTGGTTCTAGCCATCCATTTTAGCGCATGCGGATGCACGTCCGTGTTCCAGCAGGGTAAATTAATTTTCTCGCACACGGACAACCCCCACGCGCACCTTCATCATTGTGGAAGCAGCTTTCATGGCGCTTGTAGAAGTCGTATACATAAGCAAGAAAGCTAGCAATCCTGGAAGACTCCTGTAGAGTGTACTAGAAACTTCTAATACACCCTGACGCCGGCGTATACGGTGGGGTATTTTTGTATTTAGCGTTTAACAATCTTCGTTCGGTTCTGTCTTTCTTGTTCTCTTCTTCATACAAAATGTCAGTGGGAAAGAAGCTACTTTCAGTTGGCAGTAAGCGGTCCTCTTCGTCGTCTCTGTGTTCCTCATGCGGTTTCGCTCTGCACTGCTTTAACAAAAATGGAAGTTCAACAAGCCCAAATAACTAAAAGCTCTGCTCACAGCCGGAAAATTTCAGCTTTTCTCAGTCCGTGACTTGTTTGTTGCGTAGATCAAAATCGGTTATTGCAGCTTATTGCTTCGCCATTAGATGGTGAGAAGCAAGACTCAAAGGCAAGCCGTTAACGTCGAGGTGCAGGTCATGTTTCGGGTGCTGCGCACGGTAAATTAATCCTGTAGGAGGCCGCCTCAAACGCAGCGTATGCAGTGCGCAGGACGTTGCAGACGTACCGCCTTGCATACAATCAACTAAAATTGTGCAATAGCTATAGTGCTTGCTAACATTTGCTAGCGGTGGCAGACGTTCTGGCGTTCTTGCTCTGCGCTAATTTGGACTAATTGTCGCTATCGTTGGCTGGAACTGTGTAATATTGTTTAACTGTCAGGTCATGGCTGCTCGAGGTTGCTAAAGATAGCAAGCATTACCTAGCACTGGTGATCATTGCTTAGTTGCAGGTTACATCTGTTATTACCGGCAAAATCTTGCTATTCTAACTGTAGCTTCACTGTCCGCCGGTTCTGCGCTGTGCATGTTAATGTTTGCTAACGCTGGTTAGTTCTTCGTAGAGCTGGCTTGGTGTTTCCTAGCAGAGGGCAACGTTGGCTAAAGATCAGTAAGTGGTGGCAAGTGCTTGCCAGCCCTGGTTTTTTTACGGGCGAAGCACCTTAAGTCCGAGGCTTGTCCGTCCACGTCCGCGGTGTCCGTCACGGGGAGATGCGTGTATCCGAAAAAAAAAAGGGTTTACAATAGATGAACAACAATCATAATTGTGATGGAACAATATAACACACCTGCAAGCACATACCCTTTATATTAGTCGGCGATTCCAACGTAGACATTATGGACCTTATGCCACTTTATGTCACTGAATTTACATTATATGGGGCAACGGTTGGGCAAAGTATGGTTACCCAACCACACAATACCCCGAGATTTGCCCACTCGGCATGATTAACTTCGTGGAGATGTTTCCCCAACTCTTCGCTAGTGTTGGCGAACATAGGCTATATGTCTTTAATGCTGGTGATTCCTAGCTCATGCTTGCTAGCGATACCTATTTGCTCGTAGAAAAGGTAATTATTATTACACGCATACTTATATGACCCGGATTCTTATTTTCTAGAGATGATTGCCCCAGCCGAAATGCGTCAATGAACGCTGCTTATGATGAAGACGTCAGAGTTCCCCAACATGCAACCCTGCTGGACAAAATATACAAAATAACTCCAGTGTGTGTGCCTACATCCGCCGGAATGTGTAGTCTACGTTCCTGGGAACCCTGCGTGATTCCCGAAACGTTCAGCTTGAAAAACCAAGCCTAGCGTTCTGCAAATCTTGGCTCAAAACCAAACAATCTGCCGTAGGTTGCTCCTACTTGGCTGCGTCGCTTGATATCGGTTGCCCAAGTGCGTTGGATCAGCCTAAATTTTCTTGTAAAAAGACACGCGAAGAAAAATATTTGCGATATGAACTGCATAAACATTATATTTGGGATCGCGATTGTGAGTAGAACAAAAATTACGTCTCGTTCGGAATGTTGACACTATTCACTCATATCTATCGTATCCGTTTGCTTCATTTGCGCAGGGACAACTGCTTCAAGAACGAGTACTTCTTCCAGTGTGCAGAGGCGCTGCTTCTGAAAGATGAGATGGACAGTCTCAAGAGCAAGGTCGATTACCTGTACAGCCGCTGACGAGTTTAACAAAGAAAAGACAGAAGGGCCACTCACCAGGAATTTATCTTTTTAGTTCTTGCACAGCATTGAAATCTACCGCGCCAAAACCAGCCGAGAAGTCAAAAACCAACATAGCCACCTTAAATATAACTTTGAGCTAGACTAGAACAACAGCGATTGGACACAGTCGTGGGAAAATACGATTTGGCATGTCTGGCGCCATCTGGTTCGTGGAGCAACCTATTCATCTTGCTGAAGCCTCCTCCGCTGAGAGACCACGCACGACCTTTACACCAGCGGCGCTTTCAAGCACCGCCAAGGATTAACAAGTGATGCGGTCACGAGGCGTGATGACCACTACAGCGCCGCCTTGCGTCCGTCGGCTACAACGCTCCACCACCTCCTTGAGCACATTTCTCTCTGGCTTAGTTCGAACAATATTTCAGTGCTGCGCTGCCTGCTGCGTATCATTAGTATGTATCTTATGTTTCTGCGTGATTGTGGCAGATCGACGCTGGTGATAAACAAAAACGGATATTACGTACACAGTGAGGTTGAATAAAAAAATTATTTTATCTTTCTACGCCCTATGTGCTGGCTCATTGTTGTTTTGTTTCTTCATGCCCCAAATAGCCGAACCAAAAGATTTATATTAGAAGAGGAAACAAACGTGATTTTCCTACTTCAAATATGATACTGCATCGCACTTGAGTAGATGTTACGCGACCTTGCAGGAGGAGGCTTGGGACGACTTTGTTGCATCTCGACGCGACAACATGCGGTGGTTGAATATTCCCATAATAAAAGAATTAATCTATCTCAGTATATTGAAACGTGTCGGCGATGTTTACCGTCTCATATTGCAGAAGTTAGCAATCACACTACGCTGTTTCCTCCCTTGAGAGCTCAGCTTCCGCAGACGGATAACATTTATTCAACCAAGAGAAGCCCATATAAAAGAAAACAGGCATTCGTGCTGTGATAACCAAAAGCACGTAGATGGGTTTGCTAGCGTATAATATGTATCTCAGTGACTCATTAGCGGTTAGTTCATCTATGTGTGGTACCACAGCCGCATGCCGCAGTTCTTTACAAATGACCACTTTAGTACTCTCATCCACACGGCCTTACCGCGATGGCATCTACACTGCATTAAAGGGCCCCTAAACCACACCGAGTTCAAGCGCGAGAGAGTAGTTTCTGTCTCGCCTTCACTGCCCCCTTCCTAGAAACGCTATTTGCTCCTCGCCGCTTATTTCTGCATAAAACGCGTGGATTGTCAGCACTAAGCGTTGAACCAGTGAGTATTTCGCGCTTTTCGAGTACACGCTGCTATCTCCACTTGCGCAATCACAAACGCGGAAAACGAAGTGAAATCAGTTGATCACACATGATAGTCATGCGAGACGAGGAAGAACGGGCATGCGACTGCATGGAAAAGCAGAATAGGAGACACTTCACAACAGATATCTCTTGTATATCGACCAATCGAGAGCTTATTCCATCCTGACGTCACGTGAGCCAACTGCTGGCGTCACGAATTGCACCGCGAAGACAGGAAACGCCGGGAGAGAGTAACGCGCTCGTTCTTCGTATTTTCAGAGGTTGTTTTGGGGCCCTTTAACACACCAAAGAGTATCATGACTGCATCATCCAGCACTACCACGCTAATGCTGAACGGAATGATCAGTTAAGGATGTCATAAACCATGACATGAGTCACTGTGTACGGGCGTCCAGCCGGGGATACAGAACCCTGCCAGCAAACCATGACTCACTCATAGATATCAGGTCCGGGTGCCTTCCAATTCCGAGGAGGACGTATGACCTCCATCACAGATCCGGTAATGTTTGTTGCACTACTAGGGTCCTTTATTCGATCTACTATCATGCCAAGCAATGGTGAAAGTAACCTTGTTTGGTGGTGTTTTCTACAGACAACATCGACTGCTTTAGTCAGAGAGCTTTAACAATGCGTTCATTGCGCGCTCCGTTAAGCAGCTTCCGTCACTTCGTAATCAGCAGCTAAGAAGTAGCGTTACTGAGCCCACATCACCTACACTGCAACCTGAGGCGTAGCTAGCGTTTTATCTCGGGGACTGCGCATATATATATATATATATATATATATATATATATATATATATATATATATATATATATATATATATATATATATATATATATATATATATATATATATATATATATATATATATATATATATATATATATATATATAATGCATCCCGAAGAACTACCTGCCAGGATAAGAAAGCGGCTTGTTTGTAATATATACTAATAATTGTTTGGTTTTATATCCCTAAACCACGATATGATTATGAGAGGTGGCGTTGTGCAGGACTGCTGAAAATTCGACCAGCTTGGGTTTTTAACGCGCACCTCAATCTAAGTAAACTGGGCTTGAAGGGGCACTAAAGGTAAATATTAAGTAATCGTTCATGGCTGAAATAGAGATCCAGAAACCTCGTAGTGCTACTTTCGTGCCAAGGAAATGATTATTATGAAATAAAATCACGTTTTAGTGGTCCGCACGGCGTTAGCGCACTTCAAGTCACCCGCCTAAAAACGAGTCTCTCTGGCGTAGCAGTTGCCTTGCCCAACGTTGCCCGCCTTTTCCGCGCAGCCGCCGACATACGCAAAGAGTTGTAGGAATGAAGGGTTACTGGTCGGTGGTGTCGACATCTTGTGATGCTTTGTGCAACCACATACATAGACACGTTTGTATTTGCCTGGCGTTCTTGAGGAAAAAAAAATGATTAAAAAGGCGACTTATTCGTAATTACGCCGCTGCAACGCATTCACACCAGAAGTAGAATGCACAATGTTTCTGCAATAAAAATTTTGTGCGTTCCTGGTTCAAGTGGGCCCCGCTAGATGCCACTACTTATCCAGCCTAAACAGGCGAAAACAGAACTTTTCAGCCTAAACAGGCATTCCCCATGGTAACGCCAAGCGGTTCTTTTTTCCATGAATCAACCATAAACGGAGAAGTAGCATTCGGGAGGTTTTTTGCACGGAAGGTTCTTTTTTATTGCAACTGGTTTGATTACTAGCTGTTAATTGTAGGCGGACCATTTGACGTCATTGGGATCATTTCAAGATGCTCCACTCGTGACGCGTATGGTGTCGTACATTAACCTTAATTTTCTGATAACTAGATCACTCCTGTTGATGATAATGACGTTTTAGACGTTCTCAAACATTGATCTTTCATTCTAACAAAAATTGTTATTTTCTTGTAGTGTCCCTTCAAACCTTTCGCGTCCACTGAAAATGCTGTCGCCACGGCCCCCCTTCGATCTCGTGACATTCGGCTCTGCAGGCCTTGTTATAACATATCGCATCTCAACTGTGCATAGCGCGGCATTCTTCCATGATGTCTGAGGACTCTAGAAGCATTCCGATACTGCTGCGGACATTTTCCTAGTTGAAGTCACGCAGGTGGAGCAACAGACTCTGCGGAGGCGTTGCTCCTTAAGGTGTCCCCCATGACTGTATGCGTAAGGCACGCGGGTGGCACCATTTAAGGAGGTCCCGGCAAAACTCCCAAGTAATCATCGAATGGCTCCCATAAAGGAGTGTATTGCCCCCCCCAATGCAGGGAAAAACTATGCGGTAACTATGCAGCTCACCATTCTCAAGTCAGCCAATGGCTGTGGACGTCGGGTTTATGGCGCTGTCACTTCTGTTTGTGCCATCGATCGGAGAAGAGCGAGTGATAGTCATCGTCAAAAGGAAATAGAGCGAGAGCCATCATCATCATCATCAGCCTGACTACGCCCACTGCAGGGCAGATGCCTCTCCCATGTTCTGCCAATCAACCCTGTCCTGTGCTTTCTGCTGCCACGTTATACCTTCAAACTTCTTAATCTCATCTGCCCACCTCCCTCACGCGTTTGCCATCTCTTGGAATCCAGTCAGTCATCTCTTGGAATCCATCTCTTGGAATCCTGAGCGAGAGTAAAAGGCCTTTATTGATGTCTGAATAGAGGAGGAGCACGTGGGAGGAATCTATGGTCCGGCGTCTCTGGGACGACTCCAGCGACGAGTCAGGCCCGCTGTATAGCGGCCAGGAGGACCTCGGGAGCTCCGTCGCGGAGAGCATCGTCTCACAGCTCCTCGTTACGTAAAGGGCAGAGGATAACTGGTATGAGAGGGAAGATGTTTGCAGTGCATTCAATCGTCACATGGATGATCGTGGGCGAGTTTCCGCAGCTGGGTTAATGTTCTGCATATTTGCTTGTACAGAAATAACGTGGTTCAGCCGACGATTTATTACACGAACAGCAAGTTGGCGCCGACGAAGAAGACGTCCGGGCGAATGACCGATGATGGTTATTTACAGATGAAGAATATGAAGACCAATAAATGCCTACACTAATTTCTCCCGTTGACGGAAGCGGCCAGCCTGGCCGCGAATCACACTGTGGGACGCGTATGACAAGGCTTGAGACGCGAAACGTGCACGACCTCTGTCCTGCGGCAGCGTTGTTCCGTGAAGGCATGAACAGGTGTGACATGGTAGTTCACCGGTGAGGCCAATGCAGCGAGACTGAAGCTTTTCGTATAAAGCAGGTGTTCGTGCAGGCGTCCATAGGTGTACATCGTCTCCAGGTCGATAGAGAACAACGTGGTGAGTGGCATCGTAACAATGTTTGCGATCTTCTTGGCCAGCTTCGGTGATTATACGGGCACGACGACCGCATTGGGCAACACGGGAGACAAATTGGTCGCAAACGAGTGGTGAGAGAGAGAGAGCGAGAGAGAGATGAAAACATTTATTGCGAAAAGAGACGATAGAGAGTTGGGGGGGCCAAAGCATGACCCCACTACATTGTCGGCGTCTCTAATCCGGGACACCGCATGACGACGCGCCGAGTCGCGCCCGTCTCACCAGAGTCCGTTGAGACTCCAGCGAGAGGCAGTAGAGGAGGGCAGTCTAAAATGCCTCTCGGGAAGGGGTAGCAGAAAGGGGCAAGTGGGGATTTTTTGTACATGCCCCCGCTAAGTGGAAGATGTCACAGGTCTCCCCACAGTGTGGGCACCGCGCAACCGTGTTCGGGTCGAAATGTTTCGTGATTGCAGAACAGAGTGGAGTACCTGTCTGCAGGCGCCTTAAAGTTCGCTCATCCGCGTTACTCAGCCCCTTTGCAGGAGCCGGGAAAAGGCGGTCAGTGTCGCGATAATAAGAATTAACTTTGAAGTTACTTTGAATTAACTTTGAAGTTTTCGCCCTCTTCAATTAACATTGAAGAGGGCGAAAGCATTGCTGGCGGCTACGCATTCGTCGATGTAGGCGACCGTCGTACCAATGTTGAGGTGCCTATATTCGTGGCTGCCTATATTCGTGGCTGAAGTTTGTCAGCACTACCTTTGCTTTACCATCACGCAGCTCGGCTATACCTCTTGCGACGCAAATTTGACGGTTAAGGAGTAGGTGCTGATCGCCTTCGATGACGCCTTCAAGGTTCGCAGGGTTTTCGGTGCCGACGGAAATAATGACGCTAGAGAGCGGCGGAACGCTCACTTGCTCTTCTATCACATTCAATGCCTGATTTGCTGGCGTCGCGACGGGCGGGAGCGCTTTGTCTGAGGTTAGTGTTATCGACTCAGACCTTAGGTCGATGACGGCGCCGTGGTCACTTAGGAAGTCTATTCCAAGTATCACATCCCTGGAGCAGTTTTGTAGGATTACAAAGCTCACAGGATAAGTCCGGTTATTGACGGTGACTCTCGCCGTGCAGACTCCAATCGGCGTTATAAGGTGGCCTCCAGCTGTCCGAATTTCGGGTCCACTCCAAGCGGTCTTTACTTTCTTCAGCTTGGCGGCGAATGGCCCACTGACGACGGAATGGTCAGCCCCTGTGTCGATGAGAGCGGTCACGCCGTGGCCGTCGATAAGAACGTCGAGGTCGCTAGTTCGGCGTCCCGCGTTGCGGTTAGGTCGCGGCGTCGGGTCACGGCTGCGTCGGTTTGTTCCGCCGGTTCCACGTTGCGTAGTGATGTCTTCTTCGGGCTGCGATGTTTCCACACCAGGGCCTCGTTCGTCTTGCGACGGGTTCTTTAGATTTCGTTGCGGCATCGTCGTCGTCGGCGGCGGAGGATCTTCGGTAGTTCGTCGTACAGCAACCGCACCTCCATCGGTTGCTGCCCTTAGTTTTCCGAGTAACGGCTAGGAGATCGGCCCCGGTTTGGGCCAGCGTACTGCCGGTGGTGCGGTGACATGTAGCGGCCAGGCAACGGCGAGCGGGATGGTCGTCGGGGTGTCCACTGAGCTCCTGCGAGGTAGTCGGCGATGTCGCGTGGTCTTTCACCCCACTGTGGACGAGGCGGGTCGATGGCGAAACCACGCAGTCCCATCTGGCGGTACTTGCAGCGGCGGTAGGTGTGGCCAGCTTCTCCGCAGTGATAGTACAGTGGGCGGTGGTCAGGGGCGCGCCAAACGTCGATCTTTCTCGGAGCGTTGCGCTGGCCGGCGGGTAGACGGTATGGCGTTGGTGGTGGTGGCGGCGGCGTCTGGCGGCGGAACTGCGGCGGTGCGAAGCCTTCACGTGGGCGCGGTGGTGGAGCGTTACGACGCGCTGCAGCAGCGTAGCTAATAGCTTGCGGTTGCTGCTCTGCTAGCTGGGGAACGCCCAGAGATTGCTGGATCTCCTGGCGCACGACGTCAGCGAGAGAATCCACTTGAGGTTGGGAGGATGGTAACAGCTTACGCAGCTCTTCCCCTAACTATGGCCCTGATGGTCTCGCGCAGGTCGTCGGATTGCAGTGCGTGACTCTCTCCTTAGATCGTTAAGGGAATCCGCCGGTTGTACTGCGTCGCACGCATTTCAAGGGCCTTCTCGATCGTCGTGGCCTCTGAGACGAATTCCATGACCGTCTTGGGTGGGTTGCGTACAAGGCCGGCAAATAGTTCCTGCTTGATACCCCGCATCAGGAAGCGGATCTTCTTCTCCTTGGGCATAGCGGGGTGTGCATGACGGAACAGGCGAGTCATTTCTTCAGTGTACATTCCGATATTCTGGTTGGGGAGCTGTACACGGGTTTCCAAAAGTGTTTCAGCCCTTTCTTTCCGGACGATGCTAGTGAAGGTGTTCTTAAATCCGGAGCGGAAGAGGTCCCATGATGTTAGCGAGGACTCTCGATTCTCATACCAGGTCCTTGCGCCGTCTTGAAGGGCGAAGTAGACGTGGCGGAGCTTCTCGTCACAGTCCCAGTTGTTGAACGTGGCGACCCGCTCGTATTCCTCCAGCCAGCTTTCTGCATCCTCACACGGTGAACCGTGAAAAGTCGGCGGCTCCTTCGGCTGCCGGAGCAGGACGGGCGCAGGCGGCACAGGGGCTGTCATCGTCGCTGCCGTTGAGGTCGAAGTCTTGGTTTGCCTGGTGTTTTCAGTAAGAAGCCCGTACTCTGGCTTGAGGCCCCTCTGCCTGCGGCTGCTTCGACTTTCCGGGTTGTCCTTTCTGTCGTCTTCCTCGCGGGTTGGGCTGGGGTCAGTACCTCGCGGGGGGCGTCCGGAGCATGGACGAAGCAGCACCTCCACCAGATGTCACGTGGTCGTGACGTCGACGAAGGCAACAGTCGGCGAGTTAAAGAAGAAACTCTTTATTTTGGCCGAACTTGTGGCCGGGAAACTGAAGGTCAGACTACAGCAATACACGCTGCACTGAGAGCGGCGAACAGAGCGTCGGCCGTCGATAATCTGATCATCGCTGGAACGCACCGGCTTTTATACATCACGCGTCGAACATTCTAGCCTTATCACTGGTCGTCGTGCAAGCTCTGGAATAAGCTAGAGTGCTCGCGTCTTGCGCGCAATCTTAACACAACGATCTACAATAATCGTGAAGCTTCTAGAACAATCAGCCGCGGTTTGCGCTGGGCATGCGGACAGTCTTTGTGGGCGAAAACCGAGTACAACAAGAATGAAAATAAGAAACGCGCGTGGCAATATCATATCGCCAAAGCAACACCAGGAATTTCACCTCAAGCGGCATTGGTCCCACGCAATGCAGTATAATCCTGCCGGGAGTCTTTGCCATCCAACACTACCGTGGTGAATCCCTGTTGAGTGCATTCTATGCCCATGTGTAAAGTTTGTGATTCCTGGATGTCTTCAGCATGCGGATGAGTTATCGTGAACAGGGTTTGAGCCTTCCTGCGTCATGCTCGGGAAGCATGTCATGTGGTAAGGGATGAATATTTAGCACCGTCCGTATTGCTGGTGATAAGGTCGTGGGGCAGGTTTCAGTGTCATGCGGGGGGATGGAGTATCTTATCCGGGAGAGGAGATGGCAGCGAGTAATGTTTGGTAGGAGGCGTTGGCACTGCCTGACCCAATCTACCCCCAGCAGCTCGCCCAGTGTGTCGTGTGTCCCAGATTAAGAGAAAAATCACAGTTTCTCCACTATGGCGAAGCAATGAATGCGATAGCAAGAAATTAGAATCGCACGAAGAACGACACGCAGCTCGATACTTGTAGCGCGCCGCTGCAGCACAAATAACGACCCCCGGAAAGAACTTATAGGTATACACAGGACAAGCGTTCACTAACAACTGCCCTAGTTGTGACATCTTTTTGTTTTAGCAACGCGCTGCAAAAGTCCACAATGCAGAACCGACACTGTTTAATATTTCTTTTCTTTGAAACTGCGGCACGTGAAATGACCCCTACGCGTCTCCTGTCACGCGGTGGCGTTTGGCGCAAAATTTGCCTGGTGTTCTTTTTTTTCCTTCTACATTTTGAGTGGGTACAGAAAGGGGGCCACTTTTCCTGCGTGTTTCATCATGGCCAGATTAAAAAGTAACGGCGAGAGGACCACGCCCTGTGGAGTTGCTCTCGTTCCCAGCTGATATGGGGCCATGTTCTTCATCTTGTATTCGGATCAAAGATTGTCAATCCGAGAGAAATTGTGTTATATACTGGAAAGGGTTATGTTCATAGTTGGTCTGGGAGAGGTGTCCAGCATGCGCTGTACCCTGACGACATAACCATTTGGGCCAAACACGGATCGGTTGGAGACATTGAGGCCAACCTACAGCAAGCGGCGGAGATCGTGGACGCCCACGCCCGTCGCTGCGGCCTTCAATGCTCCCCGTCCAAATCCGAATTTGTGCACATTCGTCCATCGGGTAAGTGCACTACCAAAATTAAAATATCCCCTGCGCAGCGGCGCGATACCAGAACACGATGAGATTCGAGTGCTTGGTCTCTTTATCCACATAGAAAAACGAGTTGATACGACAATAGCCTAACTGCGTAAGGCGGGGGACCAGGTGGGACGGATGGTCCACCGGGTTTCTAACAAACGCGGGGGGTTACCGTGCAAAGACGCCTTGCGGCTGGCACATGAATTCGTGGCCAGTCGAGTACTCTACTCGACTCCTTACCTCCACCTGCGCAAATTTCACGAAAACGCGCTTGAGGTGATTCTGAGGAAAATATACAAGCGTGCCCTCGATCTCCCGATAACCACTTCCAACCAGCGCCTCATGCGCATGGGGATGGTAAATACTTTCGCAGAGCTTCGGGAGGCACACTTGACTAATCAATACACAAGACTTTCACAGACGACGTCGGGACGCCGCCTCATCATCGCGGCGCTGCACAGGGAGAGAGAATGAGGCGCGCACGCTCCGTCATTTTCATACCGCGGAACTACCGTGGCGCCCCCAGCGGAGTATGCCGCTGTCGCACCATCTGACGTGCGCGCCGCTCCATAGAGGATTCCTAGAGGAGAGGACGGGGGGGGACCGTAGGAGAGGAGAGGAAAGGGGGAGGGGGAAGTGCATGCGCTATGGGGGGTGTGGGACGCGGGAGCCGCTCCGTAGAGTAGAGGACTCCTAGAGTAGAGAGGGGGAGAGGATGCGCATGCGCTGTGGAACGCCGGAGCCGCTCCGTAGAGTGGAGGAATCCTAGAGGAGAGAAGGGAGAGGACGTGCATGCGCTGTGGTGCTGTGGGACGCGGGAAGGAGGGACGGGCTAAGCCCCCTCCAAACACACGCAAGCAAGATAAGGAATGGGGTCAACCTGGGCGACAGACACGCCTAGCCATTGCTAAGGAGCCTCTCTATGCTCTCGGCCATGACTCTGATGACTGTGGTAGTGGTTGACGGCCTTCATATTACTACAGTGTTCTGGTTCGCATAATGGGTGCTTCCCTACTTCATGAAAGTGGCCGGACGCGGGAAGCGGGAGGGACGGACATAGCCCCGAGCATAAGATGCTTCGCATCTAAAACTTAGCTTTTGATATTCTTATTTTGAAATCGCAAAATGCAACATAAGTTTGAAGCCGCGCAGTTCCGCCACATGTGACACTTCCTTTCTGCTAAAATTGAACAGTTCAGCTTAATAATGTCAGCCAATCATTCTGCTCAAGGAACTCAAGCATGTCAACTTTCTTGCGCTTCTGCCTTTTTCTCGTGCTCCGCCATATACTACCACGCATTCGGAGAATCAAATTTATGCTGCAATGAGTTCACACGGTTTATTTTATACTGTCGATTGTACAGTGGTGAACTCTCATTCATGTCTAGTGCTTTCGACGGCTTTGGCCGTCGAAAGCACTCTGGAGGTTTCGCGCAAAAAAAAAAAGCAAAAAACGAAGTGCACCGTTCTCGGTATTACACGATACCACGAATCGAGATTAAGTTCACAGCATTATAGGAGCCAATCCGGGCGGCTGCGTTTTTTTTTTCTTTTTTTTTGTGCACATAGTTGACTGCGCTTCTGGTGGCCAAAGCAATTTTCGTGGCCGCAGCAATAATCAAGGACGGAAACTGCAAGGGGGCCACATCAGTGGGGCCGCGCATGCTCATAATTGGCCCGTTTCGAACTGCAGATGCCGCTCGTGCTGTTCTGTGTGCAACACTCCATCGTTCTAGACATGTATGTTGACCACTGTACTTTCAGACTTAACATCGATAGCGCTATCGATAGTTTCTTGTACCATCGATAGTTCGATAGTGGCTCAACTATCGATAGTATCGATAGTAACATCGATAGTTCTGAACCACTACTCGAGAGGAGCCTGCAGAAACATTGAACAGGGGTGGATTCCTCACCTCGCGTATCGCATCCTCCAAAATAGTATTTACGTCGGGGCCCCCTCGTCCCGAATGATCATACGGGCTCCCTGCTCATACGGGCCTCGAAGGCAACGAAACGGCTGACGCCGCTGCCCGCGCGATGACTCTCTGGGCACCGCCTTTCGACCCTTCCGAAATAGATCCCGAACCCAATCCGGCCTTCACTTTTCGATAGATTACTCAATTATACCAATTCGGCCACGCAATTTATCCTAAGCCATGTAACGATCTTACAAAGGCAGAGGAGCGCACACTCCTCCGCCTTTACACCAAAACACTGCTGTGCCCAGGAGTTTTGAAACACTTTGATCCGGCCTGTACAAGAAAGTGCCCACACTGTGCGGAGACGTCTTCGAAAATTTTCCACATGGTATGGGCATGCCAATCAACCCCGAACTTCGCCCCAAAACCAAACCCCACCCTGCTCGGCAGCTCCGACCTGGAGAGCCAGAAGGTCATGGCCGACAGAGCCTGAGTTGCGGCGGTGGCCAATCGGCTCCTGTAATGAGGAGCCCACCCAGCGATTGTGAGGGGGTGGCCCTTGCTGGGCCTCCTCAAGCTTCCTCCTCTTGCACCAGCAATAAAAGTTTTAGATGCGAAGCATCTTATGCTCGGGGCTCTGTCCGTCCCTCCCGCGTCCCGCGTCCCCCCGTCCCGCGTCCCATGTCCCGCGTCCGGCCACTTTCATGAAGCAGGGAAGCACCCATTATGCGAACCAGAACACTGTAGTAATATGAAGGCCGTCAACCCTACTACAATCATCAGTCATGGCCAACAGCACAGAGAGGCTGCTTAGTAATGGCTAGGCAGGTGGTATCTGTCGCCCAGGTTGACCCCATTCCTTGAGTCATGGCCGAGAGCACAGAGAGGCTGCTTAGCAATGGCTAGGCGCGTCTGTCGCCCAGGTTGACCCCATTCCGTGATCTTGCTTGCATGTGTTTGGAGGGGGCTTAGTCCATCCCTCCTTCCCGCGTCCCCCACCCTCTCTCTCCTACGCTCACACCCTTCCTCTACTCTACGGAGCGGCCCCCGCGTCCCACGCCCTATCCTCTCCTACGCTTACCCTTTTCTCTCCTCCAGGAATCCTCCACTCTAAGGAGCGGCTCCGGCGTCCCACATCCCCACAGCGCATGCGCGTCCTTTCCCCCCTCTCTCCTCTAGGAATCCTCTACTCTACGGAGCGGCTCCCGCGTCCCACAGCCCCACAGCGCATGCACGTCCCCTCTCTCTCTCCTCTCCTACGGTCCCCCCCGTCCTTTGCTCTAGGAATACTGTACGGAGCGGCGCGCACGACAGGTGGTGTGACAGCTGCATACTCCGCTGGGGGCGCCACGGTAGTTCTGCGGTATGAAAATGACGGAGCGCGCGCACCTCATTCTCTCTCCTCTGCAGCGCCACGATGAGCGCCCCACCGCTGCCGTGAAATGAGAGCGGCGACGTTCCTCCAGCTCAAGCTAATTATCTCCCTGCTGCTTCGCATCCACACATGCTTCCCTTTAGCGGGAGATTGGGAAATTTTTTCAAGTAAGCGTGTCTCAAGGGTAGTTTTCAGTTTGAAAAAGAAAATCTATGAGCGTAGTGTGATAGAAAAAAAAAATTCCCTATCTCCCGCTAAAGAGAACCATGTGTGGATGCGAAGCAGCGGGGCGATAATTAGCTTGAGCGGGAGGAATGTCGCCGCTCTCATTTCACCGAGGAGCGCGCGCTCTGTCATTTTCATACCGCGGAACTACCGTGGCGCCCCCCAGCGGATTATGCAGCTGTCACACCACCTGTCGTGCGCGCCACTCCGTAGAGGATTTCTAGAGCCGCTTCGTAGAGTAGAGGATTCCTATAGGAGAGAGGGGGAGAGGACGCGCTGTGAGGATGTGGGATGCCGCAGCCGCTGCGTAGAGTAGAGGATTCCTAGAGGAGAGAGGGAGTGAGCGTAGGAGAGGATAGGGGGAGGGGACGCGCATGCGCTGTGGGGGGTGTGGGACGCAAGAAGGAGGGACGGACTAAGCCCCCTTCAAACACATGCTAGCAAGATCAAGGAATGGGATCAACCTGGGCGACAGACACCACCTGCCTAGCCATTGCTAAGCAGCCTCTCTGTGCTCTCGGCCATGACTCTGATGACTGTAGTAGTGGTTGACGGCCTTCATATTACTAGTGTTCTGGTTCGCATAATGGGTGCTTCCCTACTTCATGAAAGTGATCGGACGCGGGACGCGGGAGGGACGGACAAAGCCCCCGAGCATAAGATGCTTCGCATCTAAAAAACGCTCGAGCTCCTCCGAGATCTGCGTACCGCGAGCGGTAAATGGTGAATCTAAGTGGCTCGCTGTGATAGCGCCGGCACAAGCATGGCGCGTGGCTTTGTTGTCTAACGCAGCCGGCAGTGGAGCGAGGGGTCGCTGGTTCGAATCCCCGGCATGTGGTATGGAATTTCTTTCTACTAATCTATTTTCATTTCGGGCCTTTTATATATAAAAAGGCTTGTGGAAGTGTAGTTCGGAAAGCCATGGGCCAACTTCGTTGCTTTGCGAATCATTGCGTCTATGCATAGTTGTTGCGATTGAGTCAACCGCTGGAAGGGCCGGTGATATGTCAGCCGGCTGATCACGCATGCCTCCACCAAGCGCAGCAGGTCTTCTGAAAATCGGAGCGCCTGTTACAGATGCCCCTGATCATGGACAGAAATTGCTGAATTTGTCGGGATAAAAAATTGAGCAGCACTTCGTAAATACCAAAGTGTGTTCGCCGAAAACTTGTGCCCATATAGACGGGGTCGGTCGGCATGGAACGCGATGCGTGCGTCTCCCCATCTTGCATGAGTGGGGGTGTGGCCGGGCTACAGGGAAGACGCGCGCGCGTGGCAGCCATCCGACTAACTCGACTGCTGCAGCGAGACCTCTGACGAAGGAGCGTTGCCGCTCGCGCGGCTGTGCCATTACGCGTTCGCTGAGAGAGTGATGTCACTAAAACCCGAGGGCACGCAGGCAACACTGTACATTGCTGCAAGATTTCCTTCAGGCCATCGCCCGGGGAACAGCTACTCACCTGTGTAGCTTCGCTTGTCGCATTTTGGATTAATGAACTTTAATGGGTCCTTCGGAACGCGCTTTAGCACGTTGCGGGCCGCTCCCACGTCGGAACAGAAAAAGCAAGTCTCTCCGCTGCGTCGCGGTCTCTTTGGACTGCCCATAACTGTTGTTCGAGTCCGGAGCTGGTAATAGCAACCTCCCATTTGGACGGCGTAATGACTTCACCACAGCGTAACGCGGGGCACTACCAGAGCATATGTTCCAAGTTGGCTATATTCGCGCATAGGCAACGTGCATTAGTTGGCTGTATTTCTGGATATATCTTGTGCAATAGCGCGGGGTTAGGGTACGCCCCCGACCTGAAGTAGCCTGAGTGTCAGAGTCCGAGGTCTGCTTAATTTTCTATGTGGTGGAAGGTATTGCCTCGGCGCCAGGTAAAAATATTTTGGGAGTTTGTTAAATGCGTGTGTCGCATTTTATCATAAAAAAACAGCCCTGCTCTTAATCAATTGGCTGGAAAATTAATTTTTTTATTCACTATGGAGGGAAATTATTCAAGTGGAAGAAACATATATTCACAGGCGACAAACCGCAGGAAGTAAGACTAGTCGGAGTCTTTTCATTGTTGATCCTCCTTGATAATTTGTCCGTTTCTTTGTAACCCGGCTGATCGAGTGGGCATGTGGAGCGGTGCGAGCCAACGGGGTGAAATAGGCAGTATTAGGGGAGCACTTTAGGATCCGCTCCGGTCAGACCTGTGCATGCAACGGATTTACCCACGAACGCATAGAAGGAACTCAAATGTTCTTGCGCAGAACGAGTGCGTCAGCAAGGGAACGTTGAACGAATCTCTCGCTGCTCTTGTGAAGTTGATTGAGCAGAACGTGAAGGTGCGTCCACATTGTTGAGGCATCGTTTTGCAGACAAGCTGACCAGGTTTTGGAAAGATGCGCTCGTCAAAAACGGGAAATCTATGCAGTTCCCTGCGCTGTCTAAAAGCGCAACATCTGTGCGGGGCTGAGTGCGAGCGACGCCCACTTGAAAGAGCGTAATATCCCTCATAGTGCCCCTACTGTGGAGCGAGGCCTATGGTGTACCACTGTAATTGGGAATGTCCCCATCCACCTAGCTAATCCCCCCCATCCTTTCACCCTCACATTCTTGCTGGGAGATTACTGGGAGATTACGCTGACAAGATCAGTGTTACAGGAGCAGCATCGGCTGATCCAGCGGGCACGTGGAGCGGCGCGATCAAATGAGACCCAGAGTTAAGGGCTCCACCATACGAAAAAGTGCTCTTGTTCTGCAAATTGAAGTTTTGAAGTGCAGCTCTTTGGCGCCCGTTCCTGCGTTGAGCGGCATCGGCGTTGTCGGCGTAACCCATAGAGCGAATGAGGACGAAAGAGAGCGAAAGAGAGACTGTCCCAAGAAGTTTTCCACCATGGGAGCGAGCTCCTGCCTGCTCGCGCTTCTTTTGACAGCGCAACGCATGCCTCTCACGCACGGGCACCAGATGGTGAGTCGACCTGCGAGCTTTAGAAGACGTGCGTCGGTCGAAGTGCCACGTTGACCATGGAACGCTCTAGCGGGCTCTTAATGGTCCTTTATAATCCGGCGCAGCGTTCGCGTCAGCCAGCGACGGCGAATGTTGGCCACGCCAGGTTCATCACGTTACGTTTACGCGAAAACCTAGCATTTTATACTCCCACTCGTGCCGCGCCATGCCGCCTTGACTAATGTGTATTTGGTCAACTTATCGCAATATCAAAACTCCTTAACAGCTGCGCTCAGAGTTCGCATTAGGCAGTATCGTAATCGTCGGTGACTTTTTTTTTCTCCATCTGTCTTCCGTAAAGCCTATGCATGGTTGATCCCTCCGTCATACGAAGCGGTATAACACGAAAGTAAAACGTGTCCTTACTGAAGTAGCTCAATGCTTATTCTGCATTGATATAAGATGTCTATTGTCTGCAGAATGCAGAATGTCTATTGGCGTCGGGCAGCTATAGCACCATTTAACGTGGATGCACCCACGTTGACGCTTGTAGGTACATCTCCATCCCGGCGACTAATTCCATGATCAACGACTAAGGAAACCCTTGTGGTAGATGTAGTAGGCAGCGGTGAGAGCGTAATCAGAAGAAGTGGTGTGACAAGCAGAAGAGCGTCGCTGATTGAACGCAGAACTTGGGTTGATGTCGCCATCCCGCGGTATGCTAAACATCTATTGGACACCGCGGCCGGACTAGAGGAAAGCGCAACGCACGTCGTGTCTACCCTGTAACCCAGCTGCGATTTTTCTCGAGGCCAGCGTAAGTGATGGAACATAGTTAAAAACAGCGCGAAGTAAACACGTACAATAATTCACACAGGACCAGAGCTGAATTCTTGTCCGTGTTTACTTCGCGATATTTTTAACTATGTTTACGTACAAAAGTGGCTCGCATTAACTATCTTGTAAGTGAGGAACGCGCCGCTACAGCCAGGTTAGAAGCGTTAGTACACTCTAGCCAGGCGAGGCACGCGCCTAGATAGTGTGAGATATAAAAGGCACGTTTGTAAGACTTACAGTGAGTTTGACCATGGTGCGATGGATAGCGTGCCTGGCATCCGTTGTCTGGGATCGAGAGGTTGGGGGTCGAGGACAGAATGGAAATCGAACCCGGTTACTCTGTGTGGCTAGCCCAGTACTCCACCAATGAGCTACGCCAGTGCTTGAAACTCCGTTGTAAACTGACCATATACAGGCTTCAATTCGGGAAAGGAATGGCGTTAATATGTGTAATAAAGCGTTTTAGAACAGTAAAGCAACAACCTGGAGTCACACAATGCGAATTGCGTAACGAGTGCGCCGTTCAATGCTCTAACCCATTACAAAAGACTCGGGCATAATTCTTCATCGTCGTCCGCCACAGCATCAAAATTTGGGGACCCTTAAGCTTCGCCTTTCAGAGGTTAACGCGATAGCGATATCCCGTCCCTAGTGCGTACTTCAATCACTTAGTGCATTCTATGTAATGGGTAGCGTGCTTTAAACCCCGAGCAATTACGAGCGGGAAATGTTTTCTAACTTGCTACGCACCCACTACGTTGTCCTAAGGGAATACGCGCAGTAACGTGTGTGCCTTTTGTAATGGGTGGCCGACTTTGAACCACCATGTCATTATGATATTCACATGTTATGAGGGCCGATGGCAATGTACGCTTGTACCACGGAATATTACTGCGGTATTACATGTTGTATTGTGACGCCTATATGCAGGACGCGTGTGTTTGTAAAGCATGAAAGTTATTTTCACTGCATTTCCAAGCAGAGGAAGTAATTTTTATGTGATTCCAAGCAGAGCCTTGGCTGTGTAGTAAAACGCCTGCTTCCTATGCAGACGGCCTTGGTTCGATCCTCACTCGGACCCGGACATTTTTATTATTTATTTTATTTACATCTTTCTCGATTTTTTCGGTAGCGGAGAAGATGATGATCTTTCGCTCACAACCGACGACGCCGACACCAACGCCGACACCGACACCGGAATTTCTGCGAAACGATTTACCGCGGTCGCGTTAATAAAGTGCACATAATACCTTACAAGTGTGTAGCGGGTACCACACTTTTCAGAAGAATGACGAATAATAGCATAGTGGACGCTTCCCCACTACATAAAAAGTACATATAATGATTCGTTACGTAGTGGGTACCATGCAAGTTTGTTTGTAGTGGTTGCCCCAAGAGTTTGAAAAAGTATCTAAAAAGCCGCTCTTCCCGCTTTCGCTGTGACTGTGCTGCGCGTTCCGCGCAGGTCTGGCTTGCTTTTTTTTTTCTGGTTGGATAATGTGTGGGCGCGTATGTGTGTAAGTGCGATTGTAGTTTTATTATTTGTCATTTCTGTGCCTCTTAACTGTTGTAGGTTCGCTGAACTTGTTTGTTATTTTCTCTACATTTCTCTTGTTCGCAATATAGGCATGCTACATACCATGTTAGGTCACCTGTTATAAGATGTTGCGCTGCGAGGCTTGAATATGCAGGCTCAATTACCTTGTCCAATTTCGAGGAAGTGTGGAAGGCAAGAACACCCGTGTAATTGCATATATTTGCTGCGTTACGTAGTTCCATATGGTCTAAATTAACCCGGGCCACCCACATAATGCGTGCCTTATAAGCCTGTCGTAACCCGAAAATCGCGCGTTCGATCACGGTCGCGGGGGTCGCATTTCAATGGAAGCGAAACGCTATAGGCCCGTATATACTGCGATGTCAGTTCACGTTAGGAAAAAAATCCCATTGGCCAAAATTTCCGGAGCCCTCCACTACCGCGTCCCTGATAATCATACCGTGGTTATCAGGCGTAAAAAGCGCCTATATTTTAGTATTATAAGCCTGTTGTATATATTGCGTGGCAAAAACTAGAATTCACTAAACAATTTAATCACAGGTTGTTCCTTATTTGCTCTAGATCATGTTTATTCAGTTTTCACAAAAAAATTTGGTGCCTCAAATAAAAAAACTACAAAAAAGCTTCTGGTAACGTTCTACAAAATATGCAACCGCACCAAATTTTAATGAAGTGAACTCCATGGTTACCGCAGGCAACCACTAACTTTCGTAACATGGCTACTGGCATCAGAAATTGAAACACAAGACAAACATCAAAGAAGACGCAATAATTGAACGCAGTGAGTGACTTGCATATATCGTGTTTTATTTCTCTGTTCTTTTGTCGTTGTTTTTCTGCGTATCCCATTCTTGTTTGCAGAAGACACGACCCTTCTGATTCCATAAATGTTCATGAGCTATATACTTCTCTTCGTTTCTGCATACATTCTGTGTAAGCGTAAGTAAAACTTATTCTCAGTTAACAATGCAACCGGAATTGAAGCTTTTATTTCTACAAACCATATGCCGCGGGAGTCATCTTTCAAATAACAAAAATATTACCTTCGCAATCATGACTGAAGAAATAAGTGACAAACATATGAACTCTCATCTCATGTACGTTATTAGCATTATTTTCTCGCTTTCTCTCCCTCTGTCGGTCTCTCGCGTTAAGCCAAATATGGCCCACGCTGAGCAAACGTCCATAAATCACATAAAAAAATTGCAATAAATAAAAAAAACTAAAAAATCAACAATCTACGAAATAAAAAAAAATAACATTGCGAGCACGGTCATGCTACAGAAAGCAATCAGTCCAGAATAAAGACAACGTGATGAAAAGGATGTTTATCCACCACTTCAAAAGCCGTAATTATTGTTACTATGCGTAGCCCAGTTCCCTCCTCGTCTATGGACCTTCTGTTGAGATCTCATTGCAGACTATCAACACTGCTTATAAGCTAATCTTAATGCTTTTCGACCGGTTTTTTCTAGCATGTACCCCCCCCCCCCCCCAGTCATTCGAGCCTCGACATTGGTTGGCGTCTTACACCCTGTGTAAGTTGATTCACTACTTTGATCGTACATGGGACGCGATACGTCTAGATTCGAATGAGACATGCGTAAAAATACTCGCGTGGTTCCTTATGCATTCGCCTATGATGACTCGAAGCAGAAAGTCGCCATTTTCTTTTTAATCTAATTCAATATATTGGTCCTCACCGGCCCCCCCCCACTCCCTTCTCTTTAAAAAACTTTCTGCACCAAACGCGCTTTTAGATGTGAAGCATCTTATTGCGAAGCTTAATCCGGTGGTGGTGGTGGTGGTGGTGGTGTGCCGCCTGGCCTCCCTTACTGCGCATGCGCAAACACTTAAAAAAAATAAAAACCTTCTTTCCCCCTTTCTCTCCTCTAGGCATCCCTCCCCGCGGCAACCACACCCTCACTGCACATGCACCTCCCCTCCTACGCTCCCCCCCTCTCTCCTCTAGGCATCCCGACCCGCGGCGTCCACACTCCCACTGCGCATGCGCGTCCACACTCCCCCTGCGCATAAGCGCCGACGCAGGCAGCGTCTGCTAGCGAGTTTCTTGGTTGAAAAAACCGACTGCTCGCGCTGCACAACCGTTCACTGGCCACTCCGTATAAATGGCAATGGATTTTGACCTGCAAGGTGGTGCTGGTGGGAGATTTCTCCTGTGCGCTGTTGAACAATAATAATTCGCAGCGTGCGCGTTAACTAAAAGCGGACTGCGGGTCTCTGTGTCCAGTCAGAGTCTTCTGTCTCTCATTGCCCAGTAGCAGAGATTGGCATGTTCCAGTAGGAAACACCGCTCCATCACTGCGTGCTTTGCGCCTCCCCAGTTTTCTCTCCTGCGCAACGCTGCGATGAGCGCCAGCGTTAACGCCGCCGCCAGTGTAGCGTTAGCGCCCGCTGCTTCACATCTACACATGGTTCCCTTTAGCGGGAGATGGTGTAATTTTTTTCCCTGAGTCTACGATCGGAGGCATTACAAGCTTCTGCACTTCAACTGGCTTCGTGCTGCCTGCGTGATCGCCTCAGCATTAGGTAAGAGACGATGTCATGTTATTATATCACCATAACGCCACAAATTATAGCAATCTGTGACGTCAAGATGTCGTCCAATGGCGACGTCGTCACGTGACTAAGATTTTTCGCATCACTCGTGTTGACGCCGCTGACGCCGACGGTCAATTTTCGTGTTTCATGAGGCATCTAAGGTTCTTGCCTTAATTAATATGGCTTTCGCTTTAATAAATGCCTTCATCTAAAACTTTCGCCGTATCCTGCTGCATAGTTCACCTTGCCCAAACCGTAACCACAGCCATTTCACGATACAACTTGCAAAGTGCGGGCGCGGCAAATTAGCAACATAGCTGTGACCGCCACCGCATTGCGGTGTTGTTTAAACCTAAAGCCTTCTTGCGGCTTCCATTGACACTTTACAGGCCACTTTCCTCTAAATGACGCAGAATAAGCGCTGAGAATCTACGCACGTCGGCTACATAGACGCCATACGCACGCTTTATGAAGGATGCATCCACTCGCGCAGCACATGGCTTCTTGGAGAAGGAATATCGTGCAGCGTCACAAAATAGTACGATATCAATAACAAAACAAACGAAAAACAAAGTATCCGTAGGGCTTAACACAAGGGCTAATTCGTACAACCACACCGTCTTACAATTTTCAGAATGAACGGCGACTGTACTATCGGCGTCAAATGAGACCCGAACAGCGGCAAGCCTTAGCAATGGTATACTGCGCGTTCTCCAGTCATCACTATTTACATGCGCGCAAGTTCAGTTTGGCAGCATCGCGAATATACGCTCCTGCTCATGGTGATGACTGGACGGCGGGCACTATACCATTGGCAATGCTTGTCGCTGTTCGCGATTCATTTGACGCAGATAGTACAACGAAGAGACAAAGGAAAAAAACAAGTGCTTCGCGCGCCCTCAATGTATCAATGCACTTTCATAAAATGTTTGACGATGAAGTCTTTAGAGTCAGACACTAATAAATAAGTTATATATTAACCAATGAAACAGAAAAGTTGTTCGCATGTCGTGTACAGTCAGTCGTCGACGAAGTCATAGGAGGTGGCTGTTTTGATACATTTTCGACGCTTCCCTGAAACTGAAAACAACGCGAAGACACGGAAAGAAGAAGGGGGGATTTTATCCATAGTTCTTACTGTCCGTTTTCTTGTCCGTGTCTACACCATTTTTTTCCTATTTAAAAAGAAGCCTTGCAGTATTGTGCTGGGCTTGTTGAAATACGGTTCATTGATATGCATCAAGGATCAGTATTCCAACAAGCGCAGCATAATACTGTAAGGCTCAGTTTCATCTTCCTTTCTGTCACTACCATTTCTGTCAAAGTTGTAATAATTTGTTCTCTCAAACCACACTTTCTTTCCTACTCCAGCCATCACACTGCCTCTTTTTTTCTCTCTCCTGCCTACCGCGAGCTACAGAAGATGTGTAGTTGTCCAAGATCATCCGTAGACGTAGTTGATCATTCGTCGCAGGTCGGTCATTTCGTCTTTCAGTAGAAGGGCCTCGGCGCACAGGTCAAAGTTTTCGTTCTTGAAGCAGTTGTCCCTGTTGTGACCAGTCGCGTGGGAGGCAAGAGAATAGAAAAAAAAATACGAAGACAAAAGACACAGAACAATTGCTGGTAAGTTGAGCTGTCGCACTGAGAATATCACGAAGGGGAAATGGGCCTGCCTGCTTCATATTCACATAGACTGCATCATAACTCCCTTTTTTTTCAATAAATTATCTCTATCTTTCACACTCAGATAAGTGATTTGGGCACGTTCGATCAAAGAGTAGAGATCCAGAACAGTCGTCTACGCATGATATGAAGGCAGTGATTACACAGTGGTACAGATTACATTAACGAAAGCTCAGAACTACAGTCATCCTTCTGATAAGAACAAAGCCAACATTTTTTGGTCTAGATTTCCCGAGAATGCTTTTCGGCATGACGTTTATGCCAATTAATTGGTTCCCATGCGCAATAAATTTATTCTAAACTCTCCTGCATTTAGTAAGATATTAATATATTATTTATAATAATTGCTGAGGTTTTACTTTTACGTCCCGAAACCAGGATATGATTATGGAGGATGCCATAGTGGAAGGCTCCGAAAGTTTCAAGGGCCTGGGGCTCTTTAACATGTACCTAAATTTAAGTGCACGGGCCTCAAGCATTTCACCTCCACCGAAATGAGGCCGCCGCCAAAGGGATTCGATTCTGCGACCTTCGGGTACTAGTACCATAACAACTAGACCACCGTTTGGGGTCGTTGTAACATTATGTTCAGGGTAATCGCCACTAGATACACAATGAGTTAAGAAGCCTGATAGTTGAATGCGTCTGACTTCACGATGCACTTCCTCATCCTCGTAGACATAATGTTAGAGCATATTGTATCGACAAAAATAAATCTTTCAATTTAACGATGTTGTTTTCTTTACCCTGGGAGGAGGAACAGAGGGATACAACTGTGCCAGGACGATATTAAGCAAGTCTAACGTTCTCGCAGTCTACGGTAAGTGCGTGAGTTCCGGCAAAAATGTTTTTGCTACTACATGAATCTTACTCGCCTCATAACTATTAGCGAGTTTCATTTAACGAATGTTTCAATTCAGCGAACTTCTCGTTTTAGTGACACAATTTCCCGGTTGCATCGACTTTTCGAAACTGTTCTTTAATGCACACAGGCCATTCATTGTAACCTTGACCCACCGCAGTGGCTTATCACGTACTAAGCTCGAGGGTGTGAGTTCGAATCCCGGCCACGGCGGATGCACTTACGTAGGGGCGAAATGCAAAGAACACCCGTGTACTCAGATTTAGGTGTATGCTGAAACTCCCAAGTGGTGGAAATTTTTTTTATTCCCCCACTACGGCGACTCTCATAATCATATCATGGTTTTCGTATGTAAAGCAAAGGGAAATATTATTATTCATTAGAACATCGTTATTATTCATTAGAACAGCCTAGGTTTCCTATAACGACTTATTTCAGACAAACTGTTCGAATCTGCGAGCACGAGTTCATATTAACTTCGTTGTGGTGATCGCTCGCGCTATCTCGCAATTGGTTTTGCCGAGGTTCGGCTGTCATTATGTCACTCCGAGCACTTCGATACCGTACCTGCAAAAATTGTAGGCTTGCGGTTTCTGGTAGAGCTGGTAGCACTCTTCGCAGACGCGCTCTAGGCGGGCCAGGTATGACTGCTCGAAGTTGCCGCGGCAGCCGAGCTCTAGGAAGGAGCGCTTGTGCAGGTTCTGAGCCGCGCAGACGCTGGGTTGCGTCAGCACCAGAAACCAGCACACGAGCAGCGCAGCCGCCAGCCACCGAACGGGCGCCACCAGGCAGCTAGAACTCATCTGCGAAATCATGAGAGCGAGTACTTCTATGCGCTATAAGATGGCTTATGGTAACACACCGGCTGCGCTAGGGTTTATCAATAAAAACATTTAACGAAGAGTCACTTCTATCCGACAGTCGCTTGCAGTCAAGAGTGACGGACAGGAAGCTGAGGAGAAGCGTAAGGTATATGTAACTACATGGTAAGAAGCCGCCATAACCACTGGAAATTAAGAGTAACACACTGAATTTCAAGAAATGTTATCCGAACCATGGCGAAGGGTGGCAGAAAGTTAGGCGGGCAGATGAAATAAAGTTTGCGCGGATAACGTGGGCGCAGCAAGCAGAGTACTCATAAATTAGAGAAACATAAAAGATGCGTTTGCCCGGCATTGGGCGTGGTCATACTGTTCGTGGTGAAGAAATGAGAAATTGCCTCAGCGGCGCTGAAGTGGTACAGCGTCCGCCTCCAGTACGTGGGGTACGGGACTCGATCGCCGTTTTGCCAATGGGGAAAGATGTACTCCGATGTGGTGCTTCGTTGTCTCTCAATAAGGTAGTTTTAGTTTTATGCATGTTTTCACTGTGCTTGAGAGGAGAGTGATACTGTGATATTGTAGTAGAAGGGTTGAATGGCGGGCTAGTCGGTATAGAGTCATAGTGAAATATTGGCAGCGCCAACTAAGGGGGACACAGAAAGAGGACACAAAGAAATTGCGCTTGTTTCTGTCTTCTTTCCGTGTCCCTTTAGTTTGCGCTGCCAATATTCACAGTGATATTGTCGCAGTGTCTGTTGCATGAACCGAGAAGACCTTGCCTGTTATTGAAGACCTCTCACACGTAATAAATGCAGCGGCAGCTGCGCGTGGAAGGAAGCGAGTCGTGATATTAAGTGCTGAGCGAGTAAGATTTGGGGGGCTACGCCGAGGAAAAAAGAGCGCATCAGGTATTCATGCCTATATGTATAGGGGCACAAATGGCAAAAGATGCCTACGGCTTGTCTCTCGCACGTTCTTCCGTTAAAACGCCGGATGCGAACTCGCACAGCTATCACCCCGTGGTGATTCTTCTTCAAAAACCACTCAAAGAGGTTCGACAGGAAGGGGGTTACTCACCTTTGGACCTCGCGTCCGTGACAGCGCGTAGGCCCTTTATGATTAACCTTCACTACGACAGCTGAAATGTACGCGCCCGTCATTCCAGGCTCCGCGCTTATATTTCCGACCACGTCGGGAGGCGTGATAGCAGCGAGATGGGGGCTCGCTGCTCCTATTGGACGCGAGTGTGGACGTAAGCCTAGACGTCACCAGGGAGCGTATGTCACGTGCGATGGTACGCACGCGCGCTCCCTGACTTCTCTTAACCGAGCTCTCAGGCCTGCAGGGAATGATTTTGCTACGCTGTTGGTGTGGGCTTATACTTGTGTTCATTTCTGTACACACACTTCTCTGGATGTTGCTTCGCCGCCGACCTGCCACAAGCATCGTTCATTTCTTCCATAATTGCCCTGATTCTAGGCATAGCTCCAAGATTGACGGCGAATAGCTCAGGGAATCGGCCCCTCTGGCTCCTCCGCTTCGCCACCAGCACAGTGGAGCTTCTGGTATTGCCCTGCCTTTTCATATATTCATTTAGCGATATCGTAATATTGTTAATTTTGATGCGGCCCCAAGTTACAAGGATCTACAGAACTTCTCAGTTAAACTGAAATGTTTCCATCCTTTTTCGCTCCTGAACTGTACGTACAGTGGGCGCAAAACGTTTTGAGAGAACTAGGTCTGAGAAAACATTGAATTTATAAGCGGTGTCTGAGAGCTCAAAGTATTTGTTTGAACTGCACAATACATGCTCTTTGGTGCTTTAGAGTGAGCCGGAATTCAAAACTGAAGTTTGACTGGTGAAGCAGCGTGAACTATCAGCTTATTCTTCCGTCTCGTTGTCCCTATATTTTGGCTTTTACTGTAAAGCGATGAAAATCTGCGAAGTCACTTCGCAATTTCTTAGGTATGAACCATTCTCTAGCAGATGTCAGTTTGCCTACAAGATCAACGCTCTTTCGATTGGCGTGTTGCTATTTTTTTTCTTCTTGTTTCAATATAACATGCATAGCATTCATTGATGAGTGCAGTCGCATCTTCGGAAATGAATCCGATACAACGCGCGCCTTAAACGAGAGCGTTGCGCATTGGAATACGAAATACGTAAGGTCGTTATGGAAAATTCACAGGATTAGAGCAAAGCAAAGCTTGTGTGGTACTGCCTAGTTTACCTCAGAAATATTAAATCGTAATGTATCGGAGAACTGACACAAGCAATAAGTTAGCAATGTGTATATTCGAGATAGTTGGTATTCCAGGAATTTTTAACACGAAAGTGTTTTATGCCGGGGTCCACCAAGTATAGCCGCTGCGGATATGACGTTGATATAATTAACGCTACCAAATGAGAAAGAAAAAAAATCACGCCATATCCACGAAGTGAAATGATGATGAGTGGGCGAAGCTCCGGAGGTAATCTGGTAAACCGTGAGTCCTCCGTACATTTTGCCCACACGATCATCATACACAGACCTGACACAAAACGCGGGGTGTGGTGTGATTATATATACAGTATATACACAATGTTTTATTATTTTCATATTGATAAAGCATACACACAATGTTTTATTATTTACATATGGGGTAGATGATAATTTTGTTCAAGAGCTCTACGGACCACAAGGAGGGGGTTCCCCTGATTTCCTCATATATGACGTTAAGCTCAGGGGAACGTTTCCCTTAGAGCATAACGGCCTTGTGGTCCGTAAAGTACAAAGCCAAGAGATCGTGAATTGGATGCAGTCTACAGTTCGAGAAGGCGATGTCTATACAAGTTTTCCTGAAGGTGGTGGGACGTTTGCCGCCGCTTCCGGCGTCCTCAACCCCCGGGTAGCAGTTTGTTGTCGGCGTTGCCGTTTTGCCTTTCGAGGGCGAGAGCGCGTTCACGATCGTTTTCATCCACGGCAGAAAGAGAATGTGGTCTGGAACGCGCTTATTCTTCATCGTCATCAGCGTCATCGTCATCGTTATGACTTATAGTGGGTACATTCCATGTGCAGGGGTGGCTACGACGCGACGCCGGACTAGCCTATGCCCTAAGGAGTTTCGCCCCTAAAATTATGAAGATGTTCGCCCGTCGGGAATGGAACCTCTGACTCCTCGGCCTGCGACGAAGGGCGCCCGGTTTCTTACCGATTAAGCCACCGACGCAGCTGGAGAGCAACCTACCAACGCGCCTTATATCTCTCACAGATTCTCTCTCGTACGGTGCTCTCTGTTGGCGTGGCGGGTCGGTGTCGCCGCCTGTGAACGGGAAGAGAAGTAATGTGGCATGACACTTACCTAGCGCCTATAGCGAACCATTAGTCGACGACGCAGTTAAAGCATGGCGTCAGAGATTGCACACCGGTGCTCAGTCTCGGAGGCCATGCTGTAATTGCGTCTCGATAGCAGTGAAGAACATTGGCCGCGCTAGCGTCGGAGAGTCGCCGAGGTTGTTATGTTCTTTGCCTTTAGCTTCGTGTTAGCGTGTGACGGCTCTTTGTAGGAGTAGTGCATCCTCCACATGCACCAACGTTGTTTCGCCGACGGCTACTTCAAGTGCCATAGCACCGACTAATGAAACTGCTGCAGTGAGCGCGGCCGCAAGGCAGCGATGTCGACGGCGAATGACGGTTCGTAGCCTGCGCGCGCTCCTGGCTCAGGCTACGAACCTCTGCCTCCCGCGTTGCTGAATCACAGCGTGGCAGTGTATCCATGAGCGCAAGAGTAGGTTACCTTATTACTCAGATGCGCACACCGTACCACTTCTCTTCGAAGACGCGCATATCGGGTGCCAGTGTTCATTACGTGCTTGTTGGTGTCTTTGCGCTGGATTTACGATACGTTGTGTCCAGTTATATCATGTTGACAACTTCAGCTACAACAAAGGTTAACTCATGACCACGGGCGTTAGTCGTCGCGATGGAGATTTGCCACTAGGCTTCTACGACCTACGACTTCTTGGTCAACGTGGGTGTGTCCACGTCAAACAGTGCTATAGGTGTCAAACACCAATACATATTGTACAAGCTCTCATATATCGCTAGCACTACTTCTGCGAAGACGCGTTTCACTCCGTGTTATAGCGATTCCTATGACGGAGTGATGAGCCATGTTTTTTGTATATATGTACACGGTTTACGTTCCGAACATGATTCTGTGAATAGCGTGATTGGCACGGGCACATCCATCCCAAACTGAGCGTAGTTCGACTTCGTCGTTAACCCGGAGACCACGGAAGGCGGCGCGTGAGCGCGGTCCACAGCAGCCGCGGCGACAGGCCTCCGTTCATGCAGCGCTTTGTCTCCATAATGGTGTTGGTGAACGCCCTCGCCTCATACCTTAGTCATGACTTCATCGGCAACCGCACGACGGCGTGTGGCTGCCGCTGGACCGTCGTCTCGTCACTGTGGTTCCCTCTTCCACGCGCTCTCAGCGCTGTCGCCATCGCTCACCCGCCGGTGCGCTCCGCGTAGGTTCTCTTAACACGAAAGTGTTTTATGCCCTGGTCCAGTAAAAATTTAATGACGTATTTCCGTCACGGAAATGACGTCGAAAAAAATACGCATGATCACAATACAAATAAAAAAGGTTCCACCAACGAGAGTCGAACCTACGACTTTTTTGGTCCACCACAAGCGATGCCGGGCACGTTATTCACTGCCCCACGGTCACATACTATGTGGGCGTCACAAAGAGGCATTTTATATCTACCACTGTCCTCTCACAGTGCGCTTGCTTAAGTATTGCATCATGACCACGGAATCCACGATTGGTTCCTGAAAGCGTCGTTTCTACGCGTCCGTCCCACTACGCACGTATCAAACAGGAAAAGTGCAATTTTGTCGACGCATTAACACACTGCCAGGTGGCGACGTTACTCGCTGATAGCGTCCATCCATACCAAAAGTAGTTATGCAACGCGCGAGTGCTTCGCGTGGCCGTGACTCCGCGTTCCCAACTTACGCTCGCGCCGTGAAAAATCGCAGCCAGCCAACGGGGAAGACACGACGCGCGTTGTGCTTCCATCTGGTCGGGCAGTGGTGTTCAGTAACTCTAACATACCGCGAGTAGGCGACCTTAGCCCAAGTTTGGCGTCCAATCAGTGACGCTCTTCTGGCTGTCACACGGCTTTCTCTGATTCCGCTCTCACCGTACAGCGACCACAAGCATCTATGACTACAAGGGGTTGCCTAATCATTGATCATGGACGTTAGTCGTCTCGATACAGTTGTACCACCAAGCGTCAACGTGGATGCACCAATAGACATTGAGAAAGCTCTCTTATATCAATGTACAAAAACATTCAACTACTTCTGTAAGGAAATGTTTCACTTTCGTGTTATACCGTTTCGTATGACGGACTGATCAGCCATATTTTAGGGGCGAAGCTCCTTAGGGCATAGGCTAGTCCGTCGTCGTCGTCGTAGTTGTCGTCGTAGCCACCTCTATGTCTCAGAATGATCACTAGATGGCGCTGCGGTGCTGCTTAGCTTGTACGTGAATCGTTCGACCACATGCACCCCACAACCATCCGAGGAACCTGCATCGCTGAATGAAAACAGTCGCCCAGGTTGACTCCATTCCTTGATCTTGCTTGCATATTTTTGAAAACTTGCCACTACGACCCATCCAAGAACCCCTATCCCTCCACTTCACCGACCATAAAGCCGTTATAGTGAAGGCGGAACGGAAGCCACGGCTTATGGAAACGGTAACCACCACGGCTCACGACCAACGAAGAAAACACGTCTCCAGTAAGAAAATGAAAAAAATAAAAAAAACTTTCCCATCTCCCGCTAAAGGGAACTATGTGTGGATGCGAAGCAGCGGGGAGATAATCAGCTTGAGCGGGAGGAATGTCGCCGCTCTCATTTCTCGGCAGCGGTCCGGGCGCTCATCGCGGCGCTGCACAGGAGAGAGAATGAGGCGCGCGCGCTCCTTCATTTTCATACCGCGGAACTACCGTGGTGCCCCCAGCGGAGTATGCAGCTGTCACACCACCTGTCGTGCCCGCCGCTGCGTAGAGGATTCCTAGAGGAAAGGACGGGGGAGATAGTAGGAGAGGAGAGAGAGGGGGGAAGGGACGTGTATGCGCTGTGGGGGTGTGGGACGCGGGAGCAGCTCCGTAGAGTAGAGGATTCCTAGAGGAGAGATGGGGAGAGGACGCGGATGCACTGTGGGGATGTGGGACGCGGGCGCCGCTCCGTAGAGTAGATGATTCCTAGAGTAGAGGAAGGGGGTGAGCGTAGGCGAGCATAGGGGAAGGGACGCGCTGTGGGACACGGGGGGCCGCTCCGTAGAGTAGAAGATTCCTAGAGGAGAGAAAGGGGTGAGCGTAGGAGAGAGAGAGGGGGGAGGGGGACGCACATGCGCTGTGGTGGTGTGGGACGCGGGAAGGAGGGACGGACTAAGCCGCCTCCAAACACATGCAAGCAAGATTAAGGAATGGGGTCAACCTGGGCGACAAACACCACCTGCCTAGCCATTGCTAAGTAGCCTCTCTGTGCTCTCGGCCATGACTCAAGGAATGGGGTCAACCTGGGCGACAGACACCACTTGCCTAGCCATTGCTAAGCAGCCTCTCTGTGCTCTCAGCCATGACTATGGTGACTGTAGTAGTGGTTGACGGCCTTCATATTACTACAGTGTTCTGGTTCGAATAATGGGTGCTTCCCTACTTCATGGAAGTGGCCGGACGCGGGACGGCGGACGCGGGACGGCGGACGGACAGAGCCCCGAGCATAAGATGCTTCGCATCTAAAATATAGCTTTCTTGTATATATACACACAGTGTTTGTCACGTCTTCGATGATGTACTGGGTGAAGTTCACGGAAGATTCCCGGTTTACCGATGAACCTCCGGAGCTTCGCCCACTCATCATCATTCACTCCGTGGATATGCTGTGATGTTTTAGGGGCGAAGCTCCTTAGGGCTTTGGCTAGTCCGGCGCCGTAGTCGTCATCCGTCGTCGTCGTAGTAGCCGCCTCTAGGTCTCAGAATGATCACTAGATGGCGCTGCGGTGCTGCTTTGCTGGTATGTGAATCGTTCGACCACATGCAACCCACAACCATCCGAGGAATCTGCATCGCTGAATAGAAAACAGTCGCCCAGGTTGACTCCATTCCTTCATCTTGCTTGCATGTCTTTGCGAACTTCACACTACGACCCATTCAAGAACCCCTAAATGATCACTAGATGGCGCTGCGGTGCTTCTTAGCTAGTACGTGAATCGTTCGACCACATGCAACCCACAACCATCCGAGGAACCTGCATCGCTGAATAGAAAACAGTCACCCAGGTTGACTGCATTCATTGATCTTGCTTGCATGTCTTTGCGAACTTCCCACTACGACCCATCCAAGAACCCCAATCTGCCCACTTGACCAACCATAAAGCCGTTATAATGAAGTCGGAATGGAAGCCACTATGTAAACGGTAACCACCACGGCTCACGACCAACGAAGAAAACACGGCTCCAGTACGAAAACGGAAAATCACGGCTCACGAATAAATAAAATTTCTCAATATATACAAACAGTGTTTGTCACGTCTTTGATGATGTACTGGGTAAGATTCCCGAAAGATTCATGGTTTTTACCGATGAACGTCCGGACCTTCGCCCACTCATGATTATTCACTCCGTGGATATGCGTCGATTGTTTTATTTTTCGTTATCATTCTTTCTGCCGGTTACGACGACGCCGGTGCCACTCAATGCAGGAACGGGTGCCTAAGACCTGCGTTCTAAAACTGCGTCACGCACAAGCGCAATCACCAATATCTGTCCGAACAATAAATGTTCAGTTGGAGTTTAACGCTTGTGTTTGTCGCATATCTTTCCTCCCCTTCTCTCAGAAGTTTGTGCTCAAGAACAACTAATAGTAATGAGCCCTGACAAGGCTCCCACCAAATTTATAGAGGAACACGTTGAATGAAGCGGTGCTAAAAACAATTCAGTAGTTTCGCCCTAGTGGTACCAAACCTGAAGTAAGTGCGTAGCTGTGCAGCCTTCTGTGTTTTGCTTCGGTTTTCTCTTGCATTGCTCCTGTCTCTCCTTCTTCTCTTTTCAAGTTATTTCTGTTTTTTCTCTATTTATATTTTTCTGCCTATTTTTCCTTTTAACACGAAAGTGTTTTATGCCGGGGTCCACGAAGATTTCAGTGACGTATTTCCGTCACGGAAATGACGTCGAAAAAAAATACACGATCAGAAGACAAAAGTTCCTGTCAACGGGAGTCGAACCTACGACCTCTTGGTCGGCGACAAGAGATGCCGGGCACGCTATGCACTGCGCCACGGTCACATGCTTTGTAGGCTTTAAAAACACGCCTTTTATATCTACCACTGTCATCTTAGTGTTTGTGCTAAAGTGAGGTAATGCATCCCGACCATGATATCCAGAATTAGTTCCTTCAAAGCGTCGTTTATACGCGTCCGTCCCATTCGGAGCGTTTCGAATATGGGAAAAGTGCAATTTTGTCGACGCATTAACACAATGCCAGGTGGCGACCTTACCCCCAGCGTCGGCCTCGCTCATAGCATCTATCCATAACAAAAATAGCTCTTTGGTACATGCATGGACGCATGACTGCGTCGCGTGGCCGCAACTCGCGTTCCTAGTTACCCTCGGTACCCTCGGCCCGCGAAAAATCGCAGCCGGTCAACGGGGAACACAAAACTTGCGTTGCGTTTCACTCTGGACGGGCAGAGGTGTTCAATAAATCTAACATGGCGCGAGTGGGCACCTTAGCCCAAGTTCGGCGTCCAATAAGAGACGCTCTTCTGGCTCTCACGCCGTTTTCTCTGATTCCGCACTCACTGTACAGCTACCACAAGAATCTGATGACCACAAGGGTTTGCTTAATCATTGATCATGAACATTAGTCGTCGGGATACAGATGCACCACCGAGCGTCAGCGCGGATGCATTCACGTTAAACGGTGCTGTAACTGTCAAACACCAATAGATATTGTGCAAGTTCTCTTATATCAATGTACAGTAAGCATTCAACTACTTCTTCAAGGGCATGTTTCACTTTCGTGTTATACCGATTCCTATGACGGAGGGATCAACCATGTTTTTTTTTATTTCTCTTTCAATTCCTCGCTAGCTTTCTCTTTCAATTCTTATACTTGGTTTGAGCCACCGCGTTTTTCTAGCCACAGTAGTAATGTCCGCACTAATTTCATCATCAAGGCACTCGAAGAACAAAAGGAAGGAGACTTGATGTAATATTGTCATCAAGGTGCTTGAACAACAAGTGGAAGAAGACTCCTATCTGGCGTGAGCGCGCACACAATATGCTACAGCTGGCTATGCTCCATGTGGTTTTGCCTGCGTTACAGCAAGCGACGACGACAGCATACGACAGGATACGACTGCCCGGCCCCCTAAAGTTCTCCGCGCTTAAAAACATGGGCAATGTGCTGCCGGCTTATGTTATGCAAGGCCACGGTGTAAGAATTGTTCTTACACCGCGGCAAGGCTAATAGAATCGATAACGCTTGCAAGAGAGAGAATAAACTTTTTTATTAACAAATGCACACAGAGCCTTCCTTGGGTGGGGCCCCTCAGTCCAGGGCTCCATTGCCTTGCGCGACCCTGCGAGCCCGCTGGACCAGCTGCTGCTGTTCCTGCCGGCGTAAGCTGAGCAGTGCAGACTCCCAAGAGGAAGGGGTGGGGTTGGGAATGGGAGGAACGCCCTGTGGGGCAGAGCATTCCCACGTGGAGTGGTACACTGTCGGTACGGATCCACAGAAGGGGCAGTAGGAGGGGTAGAGAGTCGGATGAAAGCGATGTAGCATATAGAGGCAAGGAAATGAATTGGTCTGTAGTTGCCGCCAAGCGACAGCATCTGCTCTGTTAAGTGAAGGATGAGGAGGAGGATACGTGTAACGGCTCTGTCGGTAGTACTCCAGCGTGGCGTTGTAGTGTAGGGGATCTTTCGGTGCGTCGTCTGGATTGGACAGCTCTTCCGATGGTGCCCGGCCGGTCAGCTCTCGGGCAACCGCATGAACGCGTTCATTACCATGGAGAGAGGCGTGTCCAGGAGTCCAGACGATACGCACAGGACGTAATGCGGACGGTGAGACAGAAGAGAGGATATTGTGTGTATGTGCAGCCACAAGTCCTTGAGCGAAGGCACGGCAAGCAGCTTGTGAATCTGTTACAATGGTGACAGGGGAGTCATGTGTCAATGTCGTAGCGTGGACAATTGCCAGAGCGAGAGCTCCCTCCTCTGCCAAACCACTGTCTGTAGTGCGAAGTGTGGCAGACGCCACAAGGGCGTCTGTGTCGTCTATCACGGCTAAACACATGGCTGAATTCTCTGGGTAGCGTGCCGCATCAGTGTAAAGGACTTTTAAGTCTGTAGTACCATCACCAAAGACGCGTGTCATAGCCTGAACTCGGGCACGTCGACGACCGGCGTGGCGGGAGGGATTCATATTGCGTGGAATCGGAGCCACTTTGATGAGTGCGCGGACAGCAGGAGCAAGTTTATGTTGCGGTACCTGAGTGGGCTTGTTGGGAATCGGGTAGCCAAGACGAGACAGGATGGCGCAGCCCTGACGGGTCTGCCTGAGCCGTTGAAGCTGACTGTTGCGCTGGGCCTCGATGAGTTCGGTTACGGTGTTGTGGACACCGAGTTGAAGGAGGCGTTGTGTAGATGCGTGTGGAGGCAAGCCGAGAGCCGCCTTCACAGCTGTCCGTAGAAGGATGTCCATCTTTTTGGTTTGAGCTAGCGTGAGATTGTGAAAGGGAAGATGATAGGTGAGCCGACTAACTATGAGTGCTTGTACTAAGCGGAGGACATCCTTCTCACAGAGGCCTCTCCTGCGATTGGTGATGCGTTGGATCATGTGTGTAATTTGAGTTATCTGCTGATCCAGAAGGTGTGTAGTGTGCGAGGCCTTGCCATCAGACTGAAGGTAGAGGCCTAAGATACGAATTCGAGGTACTAGAGGGATAGGTCGGCCATCAAGAAACAGCGAAATGTCAGGAGAATCATCGGTTTTGCGGCGCCGCTTGTATATCAATAACAACTCCGACTTTTCCACTGAGCACGTAAGGCTGCCGGCAGCAGCATAGTCTTGTACCACAGACACAGCTTCCTGGAGGGCGTCCTGAATGGTTCCGTCTGATCCTTTGGTTGCCCAAATTGTAATATCATCTGCATAGATGGCATGCTGGATGTTGGGAACCTGTTGTAATAGTGAAGGAAGTTTAGCCATAGCCACGTTGAACAAAGTGGGCGAAAGGACTGAGCCCTGTGGTGTTCCTCTGCCTGCGAGACGAATGACGTCCGACCGGAGGTCTCCAATCCCAATAGTGGCCGTGCGGTCAGAAAGAACGAATGCACCATACACCGAAGCGACTCAGTTGCGTGCCATTGGATGTTATCGGCTGTGCGCCCGACGCCAACACGTCACTAAGTGCAGATGTCACTGCTGGTGGTCCATTCAGTCATTGCCTGCGGCGTCATCTTCTGAGACACCAGCCTCAGTTGCGCGTAGCCCTTGTCTGCCTTCGTTTTGAGAGACTTAACCAAAGAGTAGCGCCTCACCTGCTACGCCTTCAGACTGCGTCTATCTAGACGGGTACACGTCGCTCTCGGCAGGGCCAGCTACGTCTGTGGCTGGCGGCTACTGTGGAGATGGGGGAGGCGTCCGGGCACATACTGCGAGCTAGTCCCACCTACAGCCAAAAAGATCAATCTATTTCTGTCCTACGACAACCATGACACCCTGTACAGAAAACAGAGAAACCTGATGTTCTCGAGCGCCACACACACTCTTGCCCTCTGAGCCTCATCGAGTACTTGACGAAATGGACATCCTTGTAGAAAAAACACCTTCCTTTCCGATGGCTGCGGCAAGCATTGAACCTACCGCAACGCTTCATCTGACCATGGAGATCAGCTTCTTCCACTTGTGCAACCATCTAGGACAGCCTTAACTACTGCCAGCACCCTCCAAAAGTACCTGTATTTACCTGCGCACTGTATAGCCTGCTAATGTGAGCACTCGTTTGGCGAGATAATGATAAAAGGCCAGAGTAGCGACCAGTCAGCGCCAGAGCCATTGGGAGCTATTCACGTCAGAAAGAGCTGTTGTTGTTGTTGTTTTCCTCCAGATATGGCTCATACCCATGGAGGGGATTGGCCAAGTACAAGGTGAATTTTCCCGATACTTACTGTATTGTGCCGCGTGTGATATCAGTGATGCTTCTTCTTCTTTTTTCTAAAAAAAATAACCACCTTTTTGATCGCCACTGTAGTTAAATTTTCCTGTTGGTGACGCATATATTTGCAATCTGTGGAATTCTCGGGGCATCTGTTTTTGAATAAACAGTTAAAACATTGCCCGAGAGATTTCCGCATCCATCACTTTTTATCTGGATTACTTGTATCTTCACGCTGACATGCATTCCCACGTCGTTCACGATCTGTTGACCCTAGCTGTTTCAAAGACCAATAAGTCCATCACGGTAACGTTGTATGTGTCTCTATTTCTTTTTCTTTTTTCTCAAATGGCCTTTTCACCAGCGCAGACGCTGAAATGATGTGTACCGGCAGTCGCATTTTGGTATGGCGATATGCTAGAGGCCCGTGTGCCTTGAGATGTCAGCGCTGGTTAATGGACATGATTGGTGCAAAATTTCCGGCGGCCGTCCACCAAGGCGTGCCTCACAACCATATTGTTGATTTGGCACCTAAAATGCAGCGAATTTTACCGAATTGATGTTTCGGTGTTGAGCGAACAGAACTCACAAGAAAGACAGAAAGTAAGAAAGAAAGGAAGAAAGAAAGAGAGAAATAAATAAAGAGGTAATGAAGGAAAGAAAGAACGAAAGAGGGAGAAAAAATCATGAAAGAAAGAAAATGAAAGAAAGAATTAATGAACCAAAGAGTAAAGAATTATCGAAAGAAAGGAAGAGAGAATGAAAGAAAGAAAGAGAACAAGGAAAAAAGAAACAAAGAATTAATCAAATTAAGAATGAAAGAGGCAAAGAATGAAAGGAACAAAAAAAAAGAAAGAAACAGAGAAAGAAAGAAAGCAAGATGGAAAGAAAAAAGAGAGACTCATTTCCCAGGACTATCTCCCGGGGGCGAATCCGAATAGCTTTCCAAAGTGGAAAACTGCTCCCAGATCCATACGTGATCTTTCGAGTGACCGCATCGACTGCACAGCTAAGGGGCGATGTGAGAGGAGTACGCGCTCTCTAAACCGCGTCAGCGAGCTGCCGAAGCGATGATACGGATTATCCCTTCGACTGGCTTTCCCAGAAGAAAACCAGCGATTCGGCGATATTATACCCCACATTTAGCAACTGAAAGGGCCGGTGGTGTCACGTACGTAGAAGTGTACGTGACACGATGTGGGTGATTGACATATCTCGCCTAGCTTTGATTTATAATTTTTTCCTCATGGATCGATGCAATACCGCCGGCATGTGAAGAAGGGTTCGTCGACCGTATAGCCTTAGTGTGCAAAACGTATAGTCCTGAACTGAGTTGAGCTTGTACGTGCGTGTGTAGTGTTGCCGCACTGCCCACGCTTATAGGAAGGATGTAAAGAAACAAAAGAAAAAAAATTCTGCGACAAACAGCACTACGTGAGAAAAGGGGCATTTGTACGATTTCGTGTTCAATTGAGTACTCGCAAGTGTTAATATGGGCTTCGCAGTATCCATATTACAGCGGAGCTGTTTTTCTTTGTGTTATGCCGTTACGCGTTCACACACAAGCTATGACGATGATGTGAAGCCTCTATATTTCTAGCTCGTGCAACGCAATAACTCGGCGACCGCACGCTTTCTTGGTCTTCATATCCCGCTTCTCTCTCCGAACATGCGCACACAGCGCGTGTTGTCCCGCTGCGCCGAGTTGTGCGGCGTGAGTTGGTGTCACATGTGGGATGCGACATGGTAAATACGGTAAAAGGAGAGGAAGACGTCAAGCCAGGCCAAGAGGATAGAAGACAATGAAAACGAAGTGGAGAATATAAAAAGGAAGGTGACGTGGACACAGGGGCTTTGGGGTGTTCGAACGTCAGCGCGTGAGCTGGGTACGGGCGTCGCCGGCTTGTCTTCCGGGCGCTCGAGCTCCTACGTTCTACTGTACCGCACCGTAGCCACCGCCTGTTCGAGGAAACGTCCAGTGACCTGGTAAAACTACCAGCACTGCCCAGGAAGCGCCATCGGCTCTTGCACCGAGCGCACCGACCTACGGCACCGCTCCGCAGGCATCGACCGAGCCAGTTCCTTTTTCCCGTGAGACGCCCAGGTCACTGACCTGGGCGTCGAAGGAATCTAGCAAACGTATGTTGAAAGCATTTTAGAACAGTAAAGTAACAACCAAGCGTCACACAATGCGAATTGCTTAACGAGTGGGTCGTTCAATGCTCCAACCCATTACAAAAGCCTCAGGCATAATTATTCAGCGTCGTCAGCCGCAGCATCAACAAAGTGCACATAATGCGTAAGAAGCGTGTAGCGGGTACCGCGCTTTTCCGAAGAATGCCGAATAATGACATAGTAGACGTTTCCCCAATACACAAAATTATGACGATTTACGGCGTAGTGCGTACCATGCAAAGGCGCTTGTAGTAGTTGCTCCAAGAGTGTTTAAAAAAAGGCTAATGCGTAAGAAGCGTGTAGCGGGTACCGCGCTTTTCCGAAGAATGCCGAATAATGGCATAGTAGACGTTTCCCCAATACACAAAATTATGACGATTTACGGCGTAGTGCGACCATGCAAGTGCGCTTGTAGTAGTTGCTCCAAGAGTGTTTAAAAAAAGGCTCTAGAAAGGCCGCTCTTCCAGCTTTCGCTGCGACTGGGCAGCGCATACCACGCAGGCCTGGCACAAAGGCGTAACACAAAGGCGCAACAACTGTGATAGTTGTTAGTTCACGCTTGTCCTGTGTATACCTGTGCGTCCTTTTCGAGCGTCCTTCTTTGTACTTCAGCGGGAAGCTTCAAGTATCGAGCTGCTCGTCTATCTTCGTGCGACATTCCTATTTCTTGCTATAGCCTTCATTGCTTCGCCCTTGCGGCGAAACTGATTTTTTTTTCCCCATGGCTTGGTTGCTTAATTTCATTCACCTTCTAAGAAGCTTTTCTTTCTCTGAAATCCGTATGAGTTTCTTTGTGGCTTCGTGCTACAAACAGGTGCTTCTCTATTTTCCCTTTCTTGACCCTTCCGCCACCTTGCGGGATTCCGCAGAACTCATTTGCATTACTCTTGTGCGTGTGCTTCGAGTTGTCGATAAATTCACCCTCGCGCTGCTAATTGCTAGCTTCCTGGTTAGCTCAATTGGTAGAGCGACCACTCCGGAAAGGCTTTCGTCCCGGGTTAGGACCCCGTACCAAGACAAATTTTTTTGGCAACTAAGAAGCTTTTCTTTTTCAGAATTTCGTATGGATTTCCTAGTGGTTTCGTGCTACCAACAGGTGGTTGTATATTTTCCCTTTCTCAGAACTTCTGTTCGACCTAGTAGGAGCGAATTCATCTTTTTGCCACTTCGAGCCCAATGAACAAGGACGAAAGATAAAAGCACACACCAGGACAAGCGCAAAACATGCGCTCTTCCGATCTTGTGACATGAGGCGGTCCAAGAACAAGAAGCCGGGCTTCGCAAGTGCCACGCACTTAAGCTGAAAGAATAAAATCAAGAAATTTTATCCATACTTTTTCTTCGATATTTAGGATGCTGTGTTCGTGGTTGTCGTTGCCTCTAGCGCCAGTGCTTGCTGTAGCTATCTTTGGAGGAAGGTGTGCGATTCCGGCAGCCATTGTGCTTGCACATACTATCATCCGGCGTGGTATCTTAGAAAGTAAGGTGCCATGCTGCAAAGCTCGGGGACGTTGGTTGGATTCCTCGTGCTGCGTCCGCATCAAATGCAACCTTTATACTTATATTTACGTGCTCGCTAAATATAACTACAACGGTTGTACTTCCGGTGGTCCAAATTAATTCGGAGTGCCCCTCTGCGCGTGACTCATAGTCTTATAAGTGTGTATGACATGGGAAAGCCCAGAAATGAACATGACGGCAGAAGCTTAAACTTTTTCAGAATGTGAAAGCGAAATCCCGGTTGCACCCATAGCGATGTCAAATGAAGCGCTGTATAGGCACTGTGCAATGAAATTTCCAGATGGCGACAGCACCACGTGAGACTACAGCCTAGGGAGGAGAATCAGCCAAATTGGGCCTGGCCCCTACAAGAAGCGAGAGCAACTGGCACGTCTCCCCTCGTTTGTGCATGCTTGACAGCGCCATGGCCTCGAGGCCGCTGCAGAGTACGCGTCTCACTCTTCTCCACAGCCCTAATGACGTCGCAAAGACGAGGTGGACAAAGTGAGCGAGCAGCTATCGTGCTCATGCACTGTTCCATTTTATGTGCCATGTTTTGTGGACCTTAGACGAATTTGAAACGCAGACAATTAAGGATTTCGCTTTAATATGACTTGCAGTGGACACCAGCGCCAGAAGTAGCTGCTTCAGTTTATCACGCTATTTCATTGCACCGTATCGCAAGTACAGGCGGTAGGCGTAGGTACTTGAATCAACGCAACCATTGATGTGCTTCCGAGTGCCATAAAAATGCCAATAAAATCTACCTAGGGTTTTAGGGGCAAAAAACACGGTATAAGGGAGGCCGTAGCAGAGGGCTGCAGAAAATTTGGCCACCTGGTCTTTTTTATCGCGCACTGACATGGCATGCTTTATCGGGTCTCTAGGGATTTAGCCTTAATCGAAATGCGACAACTGAGGCCCAGATTGAACTCGCGGTTTCGACTAAGCAGTGGCAATATAAAACAGTGGTGGTGTCAGTTGATTTGCTTAGAGGAAAGAAGTATAAATTTAAGGGCTCGCTCTCTTCGTTACACACAATATTAATGAGAACTAATAGACAATGATGCCAAGGACACTATTCTGGATGTTATTAGTACAGTCGAAGCCACTTATAACGATGCCGGTTTTAACGAGGAATTGGTTATAAAAATGAGAAGCTGATGCACCGTCAGCTTTTGTATGTTTTGGTGAAAAAGCGGGCAGATCCCACGCACTGTGGGAATCGATGTAATATGAAGCAGCCAGGAAGGAGCAAATCATGCTTTACATAATTTGCATGTCATGTTTTACATGTTAAGACCTGTCATTTATGTTCATCATACAGTCACGTCGCGCAATACCAATTTTGGTGTATATCAAGCAAGCGAACTGGGCGCAAGCGCACCATGAGCGTGGCATGTAAATGGCGTTGTAGATGACATGCATGCCAAGATTTTCATGTTACCACCTGCCACTTATATTCGTTATACAGTCATATCACTCAATACCAAATTTGGTGTATATCTAGCTAACGAAACGGCCGCGAGCGCGCCATGAGCGTGGAATGCAAGTCATGTCGCTCATGAAATGTCATGATTTCCATATTACCACTTGTCATTTATGTTCTTCATAGAGTCAAGTCACTCAATATCAAATTTGGTGTATCTCAAGCTGACGAAATGACCGCGAGCACGCCATGAGCGTGGCATGCAAGTCATGTCACTCATGACATGTCATGATTTCCATATTACTACTTGTCATTTATGTTCGTCATACAGTCACGTCACTCTATACCAAGTTTGGTGCATATCAAGCTAACGAAACGGCCGCGAGCGCGCCATGAGCGTGGCATGCAAGTCATGTCGCACATGACAAGTCATGATTTCCATATTACCACTTGTCATTTATGTTCGTCATACAGTCATGTCACTCAATACCAAATTTGGTGTATCTCAAGCTAACGACATGGCCGCGAGCACGCCATGAGCGAGGCATGCAAGTCATGTTGCACATGACATGTCATTATTTCCATATTACCACTTGTCATTTATGTTCCTCATACAGTCACGTCACTCAATCCCAAATTTGGTGTATATCAAGCTAACGAAACTGCCGCGAGCGCACCATGAGCGTGGCATGTAAATCATACTTTTCATGACAAGTTAGTCACGATTTTCATGATATAACCAGCCCTTTATGTTCTTCATACCGTCATGTAATGCCATACCAAATTTGGTATAAATCCCACTAACGATACGGCCAGGAGAGCACAAAGTCTTAGGCGGTTAGATAGATAGATAGATAGATAGATAGATAGATAGATAGATAGATAGATAGATAGATAGATAGATAGATAGATAGATAGATAGATAGATAGATAGATAGATAGATAGATAGATAGATACACTCAAAGTCGCCGAAGTTCGCTAAGAAATGCTTCGCATTTAAAACCAGGTTACAGCAATGCCCGCATGCCGCATTATAAGTTATAACAATGAATTCTGGCTGTTGGGTGTCCGTGTCGAGAGCTAATTCAATGCGAAATCTTTGAAAAGAAAGAAATCGAGAAATTTATGTGAGGAGGACTCGTGGCGGCGGAGTTTACACAGCCCGGACCTGGGTCTGCAACTACTGGCTGTTTGGAGGGCCCGGGCCATCGCGGAGGGTCTTCACCTTCCAGTGCCAACCTGGGTGGAGCCGCCGACTGGTTGAGGGCGTCTTTGGACTTCCTTAAACTAGTCCCTCTGGCCTTTTAATAAATTTCTTTGTATGTATGTATTCAAGCTGCTGAATCCCCGCCCACAACTACAACGTCCCCCAGCGTCCCTTCAGAGTCACGTCATGCTTCACTGCATTGCGCTCTGGCGTTGCGGCAAAGCTTGAGATTTGAAATCCACTACGGTGCGGGAGCGGCGGTAGCGGATTTCAAATATCAGATTTTCAAGTAAAAAAGTTAAATCTTTGGCCATTAGAAACTTCAGGCGTTGTCATACATTTTCACCATGTGGCTTGTGGCAGCCCAATGAAAGCATCCGAATTTTCAAGCATGTTCGAAAAATCGGTAGCATTGTCATCTTTATCATTGATGAGTGTTGGCATATTTAATCCATCGAATATATTAATTTTTTTCACAACAGGCTGCCATTCCCCCATATTGCTTTTTTTTTTCATGCGACCCCTTTATAGCAATTATCGGTTATAACAATGACATTTTCACGGCACTTGAGCATTGTTATATGTGGGCTCGACTGTAGTAATTGTAATGTAAATGTGAAGAAAGAAAAGTGGACGAAAAAATAACTTGCACCGGCAGGGACCAAACCGGCGACCCTTGAATGACGCGTCCGATGCTCTACCAACTCAGCTATGGCGGCGGTCATCTCTCCGTCCACTTTATAGAGTATATATGTACATTTCAATATGAGAGTGCCAGTCAGCGCCGACATAAGCCATTACGGCGAGTGTAGCACACTCTTTTTTTGCCTGTGGGCGTCACGGAGCACGTGACCTTATTACGAGCTGGCAGCTGACCAACTAGAGCATCGGACGCCTTATTCGAAGGTCACAGGTTCGGTCCCTGCCGGCGGCAAGTTAGCTTTGCGTCCGCTTTTCTTCTTCCCATTTACATTACAATTATTACTAATAACATCCCCTAAACTTTCCTTGGCATCATTAGCTGTTAGTTCTCATTGATATTGATTTGCTTAACGTGTTCCTACCAAAACGCCGCAAAGGAAAGAACTCCCAGCAATTTTTTTCTTCCACGAAATACCATACCTCTCGAGAGCTCTCAGCCGATTCTGCGCACCACGAGATTGACTAGATACGCCGACACATCATGGCGGAAAATCTTCAAATGTGAAGCGGTTAAAACTTTGAATTGCTTATGCGATAATTACTGCAGTGGTACGTACTTGAATGTTTTTATGTCGCGGTGTTTATATTTATAACTGTAACGCGCGTACAACAAAGATAATTATTTTCAAATGTTCACATCTCTCCTGTAAGCGAGTGCTCGAAGGTTCTCAAGCGGTTGCATCAACTTCTTTTCAGCACAGAATAGGGCAACATTCATGGGAATGGAATGTTACTAATTTGTCGTTGTTGTTGTTGTTGTCCTCTGGACATGGCTCATACCCATTGGAGGGGATTGGCCAATAAGTGGGTGAACTTATCCAATGATATCTGAAGTTTAATATACGCAGACACTATAGGTAGTAGAATGCTTTGGCATAATTATTGATAATAAAAAGTTCCAAGCAAGAATTTAGCTATATACTCTATTGGTTTCGCTGACGAATTCCTCAATGGCGTATAAGACATCCCTATGGCTGTATCCCAGAGCAGTGGCCCCAAAAGATAGAATAACAGGTTCTGATACTTCTAGGCCCAGTTTGCGAAGAGGTGGTACTACTATTCTTTTCCGCAATGTTGTGTACCGGCGGCAGGATAAAAAGAAATGGCCAATAGTTTCCTCCTCATTACAGGACATACACATGGGGGACGATAGTAAACCTGCTCTATGGAAGTAGAAGTTCATATTGCTAAAATTCCGACAACTTCAACTTCTTCGTCTTGACAGGCGCGCACTATGCGTACTACAAATATGGCATTGATATTTTTCTTGACCAGTAATTGTGGATAGTTCACTATAACTGAAGAAAAACAAAACAAAACAAAAAAACAAAAACAAAAAAAAAACTCTTACGTGACTGAATTGTTTTTCAGAAGCCCAGACACCTCCTTCTCCCAAAAAGCCCTTGCCACCAGGGCGCTGAAATCATGGCGCGTGAACGAAGAAGACGAAGACGACGCACGCAGCCTGCGCTCACCAGTGAGACCCAATTATACCCGATATGGCGTACGCGACAGCAATAAGATTTCGAAGTGCGTGTCTACATAATGAAAGAGGTAAAATTTCATTAGATCAAGTCAGCGACTTCGCACATCTAAGATTCTGCTGGAATAAGGAGTGGTGTGTATCACGGCAAGTAGAAGTTACTTTCTCCAGGCTACGCTGCAGAATTCCTCAGTTGAATTATTACTTACACAAAGCTGGACTCAGTGCTTCACCATTATGCCAGTTTTGTGGTGAAATAGAGACAATAGAACATTACTTTTTATTCTGTCACCGGTACACTAAACAGAGAAAGAGATACCTTGTAGCTCCCCCTTCAAAAAGTTAGGATTACAAATCAATGCTGCACTAATTTTATCATTTGGTGGAGTTACATTAGGATATAGCCACAGGGAGGTCTACTCTGCGGTGTTCGATTACGTGTATGAAACAAAAGATTACCATGCTAGGGTACATTGGCTTATTTTCATTATTAATTACAACCTGGTATTACTTCCGTCACACATCCCATCTAATAGTCTGACGTTTGCCTTACGGAATTTTCATAGATTAGGTATGCATTTTTTTTTCCTTGTTAGTCTAAAGTTACAGCGCTTATTTTAGCGTATTATGTATTAAACTCAATGATCCTGCCGCCCGGTTCTTGGCCCATCCCCCCTTTGTGGGTGAGCGCCATCAGCAAAAGGTCATCATCATCATCATCATCATCAGTGAGACGTCAGCAACAGCACGAAGAACAAGACGATTATGAAGAAGCAGGTGGGATCCGTGAGCACAAGAATACGCAATAGTTTTTTCTCCTCGTTCATTTCCCCAAAATGTTTTCGCTGTAGGGGAAGTACTCCTAAATTTTTGCGTTAGACGGTAACCATCTACAGGTTATCAGCAACACTATGCCGAGATGACGGCATGATGCTCCCGCGATGCTAACCGTCCCGGTGATCTACTGGTTATGGAGCTCGACAGCTGACCCGAAGGTCAGGGGATCGAATCTCAGACGCCGTGCCAACCTTTTAAATGGAGGTGGAAATGCTTAAGGCCGGTAGATTTAGCTGGGCGTCAGAGTACACCAGATGGTCGAAATTTGCGGACCCCTCACTACAGCGTGTCTCAAAATCATATAATGGTTTTAAGGGTGTTAAATCCTAAAGGCCTGACCACACGTACGCGTTGCAGCGCGTCAGCGCGTGGCGTGTAGACTCGGAGCCATGCCCTCTTTATGGAGGGAGAAGGCGTGGCGCTGAGTCTGCCCTCTACGCGCTGACACGCTGCAACGCCTCGTGGGGTCAGGCCTTACCAGCCATTATTTCCGCATTGCGGCGCGC
>JALIZH010017038.1:0-23946 GCA_030522465.1 Rhipicephalus appendiculatus | reverse complement strand
GATGAAGCGCTGCGCTAAAGTGTGCTGTATTTTTACACAAGCTTTTCACACAACTGTAGCATTGATCGTGACGTTTGAGGGCTTTTCCATTTATAAGATACCGGTGAGATGCTCTCAGGCTTGCTTTTTTTTCTGTGAAAGGTTTAAGTTCAACCGCACTTGCTGTATTTCAGAGAGAAATGGTGCAATACTAATATGATATAAAGTACCCATGATTTAATATATACCACGCATGGGCGAGATCTCGCGGGATTCAAGCTGAAAAATATTTCATGCACATTCAGATACCTAATAAGATACTGTAGAAGCTGTGCCGTTCTCTACATATCAAAGCGGAATGTGGCGGATGCACAACTACGCAGTATGTCCAATGAAGCCATAGCGCTGATGAGAGACGGACCACAGAAAGAGGACAGGACGTGCGCTACTCACAAATGAATCATTATTTCGAAAACATGCTATACTTATACAGCAATGAAAAGAGCAGATAACACCAAAAAACCGTGTCAGAAATGCAAGCGTGCATCATTGAGATACGCGATTTCCATTGCACTCAGAGCAATCGAGGGCGCACTGGCACAATTGGCATCTTCTCTAGCCATCAACCAGGCCTCGACAATCTCTCTCGTATCCTTATCACAGTTCCTATGCAGAACTACACACTCATTAAACAGAGGTCCAGGGCCCTTTAGTGGCCTGTGCACAAAGTATGGTTTATCGATTCCCATTCTCGTGCGGCGAAGTGTATGTAGGGCAGACAGGCAGATACTTGAATGATAGGCTCAGAGAGCACAAACAGAAGCTTAACTGTTACCGCGACGGGCACGTATCAGTACATTGCAACGACTATGCTATGCATACTACTGTGCTAAGTATACTGCTATACTATACTAAGTACACTGTAAACGCAAACTAGCCAAATTGGGCGCTTTAAGGTCTACAATCCTTCTTGCATTCAGACCATACTCCCTTAAGGTGCAGTAAGGTTCTGCATCCTCAATTTTACTTCGTCAAGAAATTATGTGGATAAAAGGCGGAACAAATTAGGTAACCTCACGATCTGACGTCATTCGTCAAATGGAGTTCAAGAACAGAAAACTCCTATTTCACTTTCTCTGACATATTTTCCTTTTATTTTATCCGAATCTTTCTATATTGAATTCAGTGCTGGCGGGCATTTATGCAACTGCGCGGGCGAAAGAAATGTTTCTCAAAGTGCTTAATAGCTCACATTTCTCACAGGGGTTAATAAATTCACGAACCTGCTTATGAATGGTTTCTTCGTCTCATCTATGAGATACATTGCCGTAAGGAATGCTGCAGAGGGCACACTTCGGACAATCGGGCTCACGTTCACGCAGCACTTCCAGCACAGAATGACTTCTATCATGTTCTTTTACCATCAAGAGCTTGCAAAGCCTTGATGGGGCCGATCGGCACCACATGCTCACTCAGTATAGCCTTTTGGATAACGAATTGGGCAGAGGCGGCGTGCCTCAACGCACGCGAGAACATTCGGTGTTCAGAAAATCCGGCGCAAAAAAAGAAAGAACACGAAAAAAAAAAGAACACGCAACACTCCTCAAGCAGCCGCTCTGAAAGGGACGAAACGAGAAAAAATGCCCTTCGACATTCGGACGGCGTCGATCGGTAGACAAGCGAGAAGCCAGGATCCGTCGCACGCACGCGCGCGGGGCGGAAAAAGAAAAAAAATTAACATAAAGAAATGCGACAAGATAATTCTTGAAGTTTCGAAATGGCAGCGGATACAGTACCGTAAGCTGGCCCAGCGGCGTGCGTAAGTTATATCGAAGCGAGGCCGTCATGGGATTAGCCCCTCGGCCTTGTAAACGTTGCTTTTAACTACCTTGCTATGCCGTGTGCGCGCGTTTTGTGCTTCTTGTCGCTGTACGTGAAATGCGTGGTTTGACGACAGTGCCACATGTCGCTCCGCGGTGCAATGTGTGGCAATGGCCCAGGGACTCAGGCGAATATGCACTAAGCTAAGCGCCGCGTACCCTGCACCGTCAGGAACACAAATGGTAAGTAATACCAGTATCTCGTACAGCTCGTACAGGTGTAGGTGTCGTTCTGCGCATTGCGTCGCGTGAAAAGTGCAACGAAAAGAACAAGAAAAATCGTTAAGCTCACATGACAACGATGTGTGATACGTGCTTTGAAACACCTGTGAATATCTCACTTGCTTCGCACGGCCAGTCAATTCAAGCGAGTGCGCCTTGAAAATATGTTTGTAAGACATAACTTCCTTGCTTCCGATAAAGCATGAATGAAGCAGTACTTTCAGGGAGTCAGGGGCGTAGCCTGAACTTTGTTTCAGGGGAGGGGGGGGGGTTCAACCATAGTTGATGTACGTTCGTGCGCGCGTTTGTATGTGTGCGTGTATATATACGAAAGCAAAATTGAAAAATTTCGAGGGAGAGTTTCAACCCCCCTAACCCCCCCCCCCCCCCGGCCACGCCACTGCAGGGAGTATATGTTCAAGCAAAAAAAAAGGCCGCTGTTATCACGCTGTCATGTGATGAAATCTTCGTTAAGGCCAAATTTTTTTCTCTCTATTCTGTTCTCATGCACAGAATAATGAGCAAGTGAGATGACTTTCTGACAGCAATTTTGCACTGTGCTCTTTGTCCGTCTCCTACACAAACAATTAAATTGCTTATCAAGGTACTTTAACATCATGAGCTTGTATTCATTTCGCTAGAGAGAACAGGTCATGTTCAAGAGACATATTGATGACCATGTGATGTGAGAGACGTGTGCTTACTGGCCGTGTGTTTTGTGAAGCACATGCATTTAATAATATTGTCACTTCGATAGTCACATATCAGCGCTATAACTTGCCAGGGTTACATGTGCATATTTATAGCCTGAGGAGATGTGTCAGCTGTACATGGCTAATTTAATGGCATTGATGTAAATCAGTTGAATCTGTTGAACCTCGTTGTTAAATCAACTTGTTCCTTCCATCTCGTTATTTTGTTTTATATTATGTTGCCTTAGTGTTCATGATCAGTATACAGTATTCTGACAGTTGACAGAATTTCTGACAAGGTAAAAGTGCTGGTATTTTTTCCAGGTCTTCTGTCCTCATTACAAGTGCACTGTTTATTTTTGCTATGAATCAATACCAAGTCGCCCAATCATAGTCCTAAACAGAGCAGCTGTGGTTGATCAAGAAGCTAGTGTTCCGCAAGTTTAATTACAAAGTGATAATAAGAGACACTGCACCGGAAATTTCGACCACCTAGGGCTGTATAATGTGCACATACATCTAAGTACATGGGCGTCCAGCATTTTCGCTTCACCGAAAATGCGTTTAATCACAAAGTTATTCTTACTAACATTTGCACCCCTTTACACTATAATGCTAGCTTCACTGAATTGAAAACTGCCCGAATGGTGGTACAAAGGGCAAGAGCACACTTCTGGTGTTGTTTGGCATTTCTTTACCGCCGTGTATTTTTCGCCCTTTGTACTTTAACTTTGGACTTGTTTCGTGTTTTGTAAGCAAGTCTGCAATGGTGTGAGTCATTGGCAATACATTTATTTTCATGGATACAGAAAGCTGAATGGACTTCTTTTTTTGTATTATTTTCAGGAAGACATGTCTGGCAAAGCAGGAAGAGTTGCTCGCCCACTTTTTTGTGTACAAGAGAGTGTATTTTGGGAACTCTGCGCTGTGCCTCACTGTACACTACATCGACCATTTCGTACATCTTACAGCATTTGGACAAATATTGGCATTGACGCAGTCTGTTTTGCATGGTACTGGATATAACCTTTCCAATACCGCGCGCATTTGAAAATTTTGCATTGTTTAAAATGGCACTGAGTGGAACTTGCTTTATTCAGCGAATTTAATCCTAATATGGGCGTTTAAGCGAGTTGATGTGTATTCAGAGTTAAAGAAAGTGCGAAAAAAACACCGAGCGCAGATAAATGAGAATTAAACGCACTGGACGATGCGCTACTCGCAATTGAAGTTTAATGCAAACCACAGAATGATATGCACGCATAGTATGAAAAAAAAATAGAAGAAAAAAGAATCACGCAGTCGCACAATGAATGAACGCTAGTGAATTGAGAGTTAGGGTATGGTGGGGGCAAAATGCTACAAAAATTTCAATATAGTGAATAGTTATTTTTATTTCACTCTTTACCATTAAACATCACTGCAGAAACTTTCCTTAAGGAACAAGGTATGTGCTACATAAATATCACCATGTTGCCACCATTCAAAAGTTTATTTTCAAAATAAATGAAAAATGATCCAGATGTCTCATTTCGCCCCAACCTGCGGGACAAAATGAGACACTGCGTGGGGCAAAACGAGACAGTGTGAAAAAAATTCACCCCTTCAGTGTTTGCAGTAGAAAGACTTGAAATTCACTCCGTGAGCTCTTACGCAGTCTTAGTGAGCCCAGTCCTTGCACTCCACGCATTGAATCTAGACAGAACCCGCGGTGCTGTGTTGCTCCAAAACTCCTTGCCGATCAAACACCGCAAGTCTTTCTTTGTGCTAATGTTCTCTTTTGTTGAACGCCTGCACTTCATTGGATTATTCAACGACTGGAGGCTAGATATGTTCTGGCGTGTCTTCTTCATCTCCTTTCAACTGCTGAGGTGTTTCGTGGCTATTAACTTCGTCAGCGTGGCTTTGTAAGGCAATGAATTTAAAACTCTTCTAGATAAGAATTTTCCAGCGCTTTTTTTTTAATTTCGGTATTGGAGGAATGTCATTAAAACACGATCCCAAGACCTGTTTGTGAACGACTTGACTTCGAGATTCTGCCAATTTTTTCATGCGCCTCTTGAGAGCATCCTTGGGAACGCAGAATAACCTCGATACAGCGCGAATAGAGTGAGTCCTGTACTGAACAGCAATCAGTGCTTTTTCATGTCGTTTTCCCATGTCCAGGAATTCTGGACATCGACAACTAGCGCCATCGCTTGTGCAGCTGCCGAGTTGCAGCGTCACTCAATGGGAAACCACTTTTAAACATTAATTACAGTTCAACGCCACAATATACACTTAAATCACTCCGTGTATATAATCTGGGCGCCATTATCTCACAATGCAAGCAATTTCGCTTTATTCCCATAAAAATTCTGGGTTCGAGGACCACTTTTATGTGCTATGTAAAACTCCATAGGAGAGAGTTTAGAAATTTATATAAGAACAATGCGCCTTCACCTGCTTAAATCACTGAAATTGGATAATGTCCATGACTCAATGTTCGTATCTGTGAAATTTGGCTGACGTTGACGAAGTTTCTGAGGTTCGACGGGCACTTTTGTAAAAAGGTGCATTGCAGTGAAACCACCTGATAGGGGGAAAGCGCTTTATAGTGCTTTCCGTTGCCCCAGAATGCGAGAAAATTTCACAGCTTTTTTATATAAGGTTGTTTTTGTTGAAGCTGCTCAACCTAGGCAGGGTATGAATACTATGGAGATCTTAAGTTCATAATTAGCCATGACAAGTATTTGGTTAATTAAAGTAAATAACCAAAAATGAGAATATGGCTTCGCTGTTCAAAGAAAAAGAATGAACAACACACATTGATACTGATATGAATTTTCCTCCATTGAGTATAAGTAATTAAAGGTACTGATGAACATAACAATTTATTTACAACTTATGGGTGAAAGCGGTCAGTATAAATGGACCTACATAATATATACATATTTATAGATCGCACTGCAATATGTACAAGTTATACTAGATCATCGTCGCATGTAAGTAAATAGCAGTAGTGATTGTCAAAGCTAATTTATTTTAGGTATTTTAGTTTAATTAGTATGGATAATTATTAAAAGTTACTATGACCTCCCCAGAACTCACAGCAACTGAGACTTACTCAGCAGTATTAATGCACATTCGCACCCTGTCGATATAAGTAATCACTTGTAATAACGAATTCACCGATTTTAAGCGTAGAATAGAAGGCTTTAACTCACAAGGATCTATATACGGTATTCAATGTATGAAATTGCGATCCGAGACAGGTAACAGCATGGAATTGTTCTTAGTGATAGCTATCGATAATTAGTAATCAGGAATGATTTTCGGTGAAAATCTGTCCAACCTACCTATTAAAGTGTCAAGAGAAGGGTATTTAAGAGGTGATGATTAGACTTTATCAGTGATAGATGTAGGCAATCATGAAGTGCGGGTAGATGGATAATCAGTAAATTATTCGACGATATTATTATAATGTACAGTGTTGGTCAAAAGTTCCCAGGCCGCAGCGACCGGCCGCGGAGCTGCAGCTCGCTACTGTCGGGGCGCTGCCATCGTAATCTCGCCTCGGCGCACGCTGGGGTCGAGGGGGGGGGTGCTTCCCTCTCCCTTTCTTGCTCTCCTTGATAAGAAAGCGAGGAATGGAGTTCATGCGTCATGTTCCCGCACCGTTCGCTCTTCGAATTTTACTATCGCGGAGCGTGCAGCGAGAAGGCAGTGCTCCAGAAAGTGATGCATCATGCTTGCGGCCACATTTCGCTAGACACCGTATACTTGTCTGTATTTTTCGACTGCGTAGAGATGAATATCGCGCCTTTAACTTGCTGTGGGCACGCCGTGGCTCTCAGACGTCTGCGCAAATGAATTTACTGCATGTTTACGCGCTCGGGACCGTAAAGGTATGCTTGTGTCCATTGCGACATCGTTGTCATGCTGTCATGATTGGGTTTCGAGCCTCTTCAAAGGCAACGCCAATGAATGCGCTCATGGGGGGACCCGCAGTGTTACGGTACACTTTTAGGATTTGTTCGGGGCGCTTCTGTGCAGTATTTCCCACCTAAAAAAGCTCACTTTCGTCACACCTGTCCGTCTGTGCCGTGCTCAGGAAACGTAGAAGTGGACTCATGCTCCATAATGCCAGAAAATAAACGCCTCACGCATAGGCGTGCACAGGATTTTCCAAAGTGGGGGGCAGTTTGTGTTGCAGTGCCCCCCCCCCCCCCCCCCCCGGTCGCCGAGTCCGAAGAAACCAACGACAAAGAAATTAAAGAGTAGCGATGACGTGCATCTCAAAAAGGCCTGCCATCGGTCCCCAGCTTTACCGGTTATTTACGGGGTAAACAGCTGTTTCCAACTGACATCAGGGGTGCCTAATTGGTCGCCATTCGCCATAACTTTTAAAACACCATGCGTAGCCATTACCCTAGGCACTAAAACCTGACGTGAAAGGCGACTCAGGAAAGGTAAGGGGCTGAATTTTGCGTGCCCTTTAAATGACTGTGCTTGGGGGGGGGGGGGGGGGGGGTGCAGCCGCCTACCCTGCCCCCTTCGCGAGCACGCCTATGGCCTCACGTATAATAAGAATTTCATGAAGCGCCGTCATATGTCCAATTAGTGCGTTGAGACTAAGCGCGCTTTTCTTCAATTTGTTGCCTCGATTTTAAATTGCCTGCTGCCCGTGTGAAGCGCAGAGTTATTCGTTGTCGGAGGGGACTGAGAAGTCAGTAGGTGGGCTTTGGATGTATACCTCTGACCTGCATCCGCGATCGGTGCTGCTACTCGCTCTGTCGAACGACGCCTTCTTGTTGGAGGCGCTGGTCGAACTCTCGGCGATCAAGACTGTCACGCTTCGCTCGAGTCAAGGAGGGAATTATTTGGTGCCGCCGCTGCTATTCTTGCGATATAACGAACTACTGGACAGCAGATGGTAATCGTAGACGTGGTGTAGGTTGAAGAGACTTACTGTCATTGTGGAGAAACACACTCGTGTTGTGCAGAAAATTAAGAACGACGGTGGAGGCAGCCGGATGGCCCGTATGTGTTAGATTAATCCACAAGCATGTCCATATATTTAGGCTATGTGCTTATCACGATGTTCTTGTGAGCCACGGAATGGCAACGGATAGCTTCTGAATGGAAAATCTAAAACGCGTGGCAATGCATGGCTGGCAGGTTGCCGTTTCGTTATGTAATCCGTGTAGCGTTTCACTTCGTCTTCTGCATGAGATCAGTGTCTCGGCGGACGACTATTTTGCGTGGCGTCGAACGTAGCTGAAGGCGGAGTGTAACACAGGGAATGAGTGTAACGCGATAGGCTGCGAAATAATCTATCTTGTCGAATCACCGCACGGCCAGTTGTCCCATGCAACAATTGTTTTTGGTTGTATCATAAGTGTTCATAACTTTTAACTTGCGTGTATTGCTCGGAGAAGCTCCTCGAAAGCTTCATGCGCTGCGAGAAAAAAAAGAAGCTAATCAATTGGAGTTTATTTACCTATGAAATAGACGAGCACTTCTAATTGCAGGGTAGGATGACGGCGATTCATCGACAACTCGAAGCACATGGACACAAGTAGTGCAAATGAGAATTACTTGTGTCCATGTGCTTCGAGTTGTCGATGAATTCGCTCTCGCGCTGCCAATTGCTAGCTTCCTGGTTTGCTCAATTGGTAAAGCGACCGCCCCGGAAAGGCGTTGGTCCCGGGTTCGAACCCCGGACCAGGACGAATTTTTCTGCAACTAAGAAGCTTTTCTTTCTGAGAAATCCGTATAGATTTTCTTGTGGCTTCGCGCTACAAACGGGTGGTTGTCTATTTTCCCTTTCTTAAAATCGGATGTATTATTCGAAGGTCACAGGTTCGGTCCCTGCCCACGGCAAGGTATCTTTTCATCCACTTTTCTTTCTTCACATTTGCGTTACATTTATTACTAGTAACATCCCAGATATTTTCCTTGGCATTATTCGAGATGGTAGAGGCCCGTGTACTGTGCGATGTCAGTGCACGTTAAAGAACACCAGATGGTCAAAATTTCCGGAGCCCTCCACTACGGCGTCTCTCATAATCATATCGTGGTTTTGGGACGTAAAACCCCAGATATTATTATTATATTCCTTGGCATTATTGTCTGTTAGCTCCCAATAATATTGTGTCTAACAAGGAAAAACGAGCCCTTAAAAAGGGCCCCTCACCAGGTGACATAACGAATTTTAGTTAGACACTGGAAGAGGTTGCGCGCCCTATAAAGAGCATTATGCCAGAATAAGTTTTTTTAATCGGTCTGTTAGAAGCTGAGAAACCGATGTTTTGAGGCGGTTCGAAACTATGATGCGAGGAGGCGAGCTTGAAAACCTCGGCGCTCGCCCCGTGTAGCCTTCGCAAGCCAAATCCCTTCCCAGCCCCCCTTCGGCACGTGAGCGGGAGGATCACATGACGCATACGCATAAACACGTCCTGTGCACACAATGTCACGAGCGCACCACGTGATCGAACCAGCCCTATAGCCGCCGAGACGCAAGCGGTACTGTGGCGGCGTTCTATGCGCTTCGTCTATGCAAGCTATGCCGAATGCGCCTCGCCGATCACTTGGCTTTCAACCTATTACTGAGCATGAAATCTGCGACATTTGTACGGACGCGAGACAAGCGGTGCGCCGCATGAACATGACGCGGGAGGATAAATGAGCCTTATGAGCTCTGGAACGCGATAGAAAATTAGTTTCGTTGTAAGGGTGGCATCTGCACGATGCGCTAAGCGCGAGAACACGAACGCATGCGGAACGGAGATACATTAGTCTCGCATCTCGCTACGATTCGCAGAAAAAATGAAAAAGAAAACGCAAACATTCTGTTTGTGTGTTTTATTACTGCTCTCAAGTTTTATTCGTCTATTCAAGCTACAAATTGCATAAACTACACTTCGTGTCAAAAAATTATCGCGGTGTCACGTGCTAGTGCTGGCGACGTCAAAGCACAGTCGTCTACATGGAGGAGCGATGTCACAGCACTACCGTCTACGTAGGGCTACTCCACCGTGTACGTCATCCCCTCATTCTCTGGGCGCGCGCCCGCGAGAAGAAGGGCAAGGAGCGTTCAGCTTGAAAGTTGACCTATTTCCGCGGCGCGTTGCGTTGCAAATTTTGGCAGATGTGATTGTGAACGCCCAGCGTACGCATTCCACTCGTCAGCTCAAAATTGTCAAACCTGGTGAGGGGCCCTCTAAAATTTCCACTTCTTTCCTGCATGCATAGCGAGGGTCTCGTTCTGGCAGACTTGATGCCTTCAAGTAGTATGCGAGGGAATATTGTTCAGCTGCCAGCTCGTAGTAAGATCATGTGCTACGTGACGCCAACAGGCAGAAAAATACTGTTCCACACTCGCCGTCATGGCTACTAGCGGTGCTGACTAACACTCCCAGGCTTAAATGCACATATAAAGTGGACGGAGGGAGGACCGCCGCCGTAGCTCAGTTGGTAGAGCATCGGACGCGTTATTCGAAGGTCGCAGGTTCGGTCCCTAAGAGCGGCAATTTATCTTTTCATCCACTTTTCATTCTTCACATTTACATTATAATTACCACTAATAACATCCCCTATACTTTCCCCGCGGCATCATTTTTTGTTAGTTCTCATTCATTTGAAACTAAGGCCGTATTGTTTCCATCGCGGAGAAAGCCGAGATGGTGCCTTGTTCAGCTAAGTCACGTAGAACTACAGCTAGTTCATCAATGAAGAAATGCGGAATTTCTGCTGGAGAACACATGTCACTAGAACCATACGATATGAATAAAATCTTTGTATTCAACGTAAAATTTCTTAAGACTGGCGTACACCTATCAACGAGCTTCTTTATAGCACGTGATTAACCAATTAAAAGAACATTAAGTGCGTTTGAGCTTCGCCTTGAAGAGGAGAAAGCGCAATCGAGCCCCGTTCGCATCGCCTTCTGAATTGCCAGCCTCGCTTAACTTCTCGGCGCTCACCACGACCCTGCCGGAAAGAAAAGTACGTCTGTACTGGTAATATTTACTGTTTCAAACTATCCTGCAATGCCTACTGTAAGTACAGCATGCAAAATGCCCTCTATATAAGCCATAAGTCTTTCTTTTGCGATCCTTAAGCCAACAAGCGCGAATGCGCGGCTGCACACTTTGTTGATATTGTTGCTGATAATGATGATTACTCATGCCTGTGCACTTGGGAATTGGTCGGTTTTCAAAGCAACAAACTTAATGTGCAGTTCAAATGTCTGACGCTAGTGCGATTCTACGCTTCTGCCACGCAATATTACATGTGTTAAGGGGGCTCCTGGCACTACATTATTATAGTTTTCTTTTTTCGAAACAGTTTCGAGCACCGGCGTGGCTGAATTGTAGAACCCATGTTTTCCATGCAGAAGTCCTGCGTTCGATTTCCGCTCGAGCTGAATATTCATATTGTTTATTTATTTGCATCTATCTCGAATTTTCGCCCTCGGGCAACGCTTATTTTTCGCTCATGACGAACGACGTCAACACCAGCGCCGACACCGGATTTTCTGCAAAACGGGCTCTTTGACGCTGTCGCGTTAGAACAGATCGCTCTTTTGTGGAATACCTAGCCACCAATGAAATCATGCGCTCCTCCAAAAACGTGTGGTTGGTGTAATAACTACAGCATCATGCCTCGTTCACATCAGTGACGCCTCTGATAAGACAAGTACTCACTTTTTCAAAGCAAGATTGTGGTTCATTGGTGAATAATAATAATAATAATAATAATAATAATAATAATAATAATAATAATAATAATAATAATAATAATAATAATAATAATAATAATAATAATAATAAATCATTTATTTAATGTGCCCGGGAACAACCATAAGGTCTTAGTGCAGGCGCATGCAGAAATAAAAAAAAATAACACAATACAGACAGCCTTCAGAAAAAGACATGAAATAAAAAAGAGCGAAAACGCAGAGACAAAAATAAATCAACGCAAAGGGGGGAACAACAAAAAGGCAACACGAGAATCATCGAATGGGAGTGAAAAATAATGTGGAATACACACAACTATGCAGAAGGCTTCCTGAAAGACGGAAAAAGGAAAAATTTGTATAATGTGCAAAACTATGTTAAGACAGCGCAAAGCTTGGATCAAAACAATGACTGTGGACAATGAAAAACATCAAAATCAAGAAAGTTGACATTATAGAGACTTCGTATTCTCTGAACGGTAGAGTGTTGGAAGAAGCTGGCAGGTACATGAAATGGTCGATTCTCCCTGGTTAACTTACAAGGAATTCGAAAATTAATGCAACTGAGAAGTAAAGGGCAGGTTATCATACCGTGAACTAGCTTGTAAAGAAATAACAGGTCAGCGCGATTTCGTTGGCAGTAAAGTGATGGCAATGATAATAATCCAGCAGTGTTAGAACAAGATCCAGAGTCATTTCTAGCATAACGATGGTTGTAAATGCTTGGGAATTTTTTCTGGACTCGCTCAATGGCGTTACTGCTGGATTTAGTAATTCTATTCCAGATCACACATGCATACTCAAGTTGAGGAAGGCATATTGCCGTGTATAATTTGTGGAAGGCTGTAGGAGAACTGAATTCTCGAGAGATTCTGCAAACACAGCCGAGAGAACGATGGCCGTGCATGGCAGCACGTTTAGTGTGAGGAGAAAAATTTAATGTGCTATCAAAAACAACACCAAGATCACTGATCTCATAAACCTTTCATAACGAAACGGTATTCAGACAGAGCATGGAAAAGACATGATAGATGTTTTGCGCGATATACTCGTGAATTTGGTCTTTGAAGTATTCAGGGAAAAGTTGGAGAACACATAATAATAATAATAATAATAATAATAATAATAATAATAATAATAATAATAATAATAATAATAATAATAATAATAATAAGTGGGTGACCCTCTCCAGTGACATCGCGGGTCTGTGTCTACCACGCATTGCCCGAGGGGCGCCGCTCGCTCGCTCTCAAGGTCCATTGATTTGAGTCGTTGATCAAGCTACCGGCCAACCCCTACGCCAGCGTCCAATAAACACCTTTACAACAACAGCAGCAGCAGTAATAATAATATGTTATAAGAATAATACATTATTATTATTATTATTATTATTATTATTATTATTATTATTATTATTATTATTATTATTATTATTATTATTATTTTTTCTCAACCACAAATTTTCTTTTAAAAGATGAGCACTTGTCTTATTAGAGTCGTCACGAATGTGAACAAGGCATGGTATACTATAGATATTGCACCAACCACGCGTTTTTGGAGCCACTTGTGATTTCATTGGTGGCTAAGTATTCCACAAAAGAGCGATCTGTTTTAACTTGATCGCGTTAAACAGCTCGTTTTGCAGAGAATCCGGTGTCGGCACTGGTGTCGGCGTCTTTCGTTGTGAGCCAAAAATAAGCGTTGCCTGTGGGCAAAAAATAAATAAACAATATGAACATTCGGCTCATACGGAAGTTGAACCCAGGACTTCTGCATGGAAAACAGGTTTTCCACAACATGGACATGACTGTGCTTGAAACTGTTTCGAAAAGAAAAACCTATAATAATGTCATGTAGTGTGAGGTGCCCCCCTTAACACATGTAATATTCCGTGGCAGAAGCGTAGAATAGCACCAGCGTCACACATCTGAATTGCACAATGAGTGGTTGCTTTAAATACTTATCACGTCATGCAAGTATTAAATAGGTACAGGCGAGTGACCTTTTAAGAAACATTACCATATAAAAATGTAAGCACGCTGTTCTTGAGCAGGACGAGCAAAGAAACAATGACACAAGTAGCGGCAAGGAAACCAGACGAGCGCTAACTTCAAACTCGCTTGTACGCGTTCCTCGTTCTAAATAAAATGGGCCGAAATAGCCGGGTCAAAAACCAAGACCTGACGCCATTGTGCAGACTGCAGATCCAGCGAAACAAAGAGGTGGTTTTACGGTCGTGTACATCCAAATATTATCAAGTGTTTTACGCCCCAAAAGCACGTTATGATTATGAAGGACGCCATTGTGGAGGACTCCGGAAATTTCGACCAGCTGATGTTCTTTAACGTGCACTGACATCGCACAGTATGCAGTATATATAGCATTTCACCTCTATTGAAATGCGACCGCCGCTTCCGGGATCGAACACGCGGCTTTCGGGTCAGAACCCGAGCACTGTAATCGCTATACCACCGCGGTGGGTGGTCGGATACCTGAATATAATTGGTTTCATTACGCTTTCACGAACAGTTAGCAAAGAGGCGCCGACGAGCTGTATAGCATGTCATGTGCATAATGAAATACGTTATTTCGGACGTCTTTTATTATGTGCTCTAGAAACGTAAAGAGCGTTGTTTAAATGAAAGCGCCGTATTTAGAATGCTTAAATTCAGAAGGTCATTGAGCAATCTCGTCCCTGTAATCAATCTCGGCCTTTATTTTAGCTCCTTTTTGATCCCTGAAAAAGATTGTCACTGGCAGTGAATATCGCACGGCCTGTTTCCTTCACTCTATAGCGCCAAAAAAAAAAGACCATTTGTGAAGTGACGCCAACAAACATTAGGGACGTCGAGTCTCTGCATATCCTCAAACCGTCATTACCATATCGTAGGCTGGTATTATTGTCTTGAAATTAGCTTTCTAAGATCACGAAAACGGCAGCGACAAAAGGACGTCCTTAGTTTCTAAAAAAAACCCGTGGGGACCGACAACAATACAATCGGACGAAATATGTTGAAAATGACAACAGGCAGCACGCCCTTTTCAAGCAAAGACAAGTGACTTGTGTGCACGCATTCGTTGCAATATAACTGCCGATTCACGATCGAGCAGCCAGCCGACCGCTCGTCGTACGCCTTGCGCTTATCAGTCCGCGATCACTGTTCGCTCTCGGTGGCGATAGTCGATATCGTGCTGCCTTTTTTTCATGTGTATTGTCGTTTTGTCTGCCGCGCGGCATGCGTCATCGCGCCAATTTTGAAAGTTGAAGGTCCGTACGCCACGTGGTGTGAAAAACGGTGAACTAAAAGCGATGTCCCGAATTCCTGGGTATGTCCCAGGAAGCTCTATATGATATTCTCTTGTACGTCCGAACCCTCCTAAACAAAGACATATAATATATAATGAGTGTAAGTAAATGGTTCACTTCATAACACACTCTCTGAGGCAATTCGATGCCTCTTTGTCGCGTTTTGCCCCTCTCACATACCCGAATTCAAAAAAGTTTCCGCTTTGGCCCCGGGCACCAAATGAACTAAACTTTTGGTGGTATGTAGCTAGTAATATAACGTAACAAAATAAATAGTGACGTTGTTGTACTGACGCCGGAGTAGCTTCGTGCACGTATACGAAAATTTGGCCGAGCAGAAGTTCGCCCCTTTTTGACGGGTCACGAACACACTGACACCAGCCGCGTAATTTTTCCCGCGCAAATGCCTTCAGCAATCATCAACTTTTACACATGAAAAAGTGGACAACTAACAGCCCCTCTCGCTGAAATATAGAAACAAAGAAAAGTGCTTTCTGTATTAGCTATAGAGGTCGGCAAAGCCAAAATGTCGCGCTTTGCCCCGCGTCTCATTTTGCCCCGCCTTACCCTATGTATAGTAGAAGTATTGGTGCACTGCAATTGTGTGATAATGCCGAAAAGTTCCCAGAAAATTACGTTCGTTTTCAGATATATGTGAGTAAATATGTGAAGGCCATATATGAATGCAATATCAATTTTTTTACAAATTACGATAAGTGGATATACAATGAACACCACAGGTCTATTTTGGTCTTCTTTGCAAAAAACTGAACTGAATGATCAGGTACGACATGTTTTGATGTCATCAGGCAAACTAATGCAATAAAAAAAACTATAACATGCCTACCTGCCTTGGTTGTATGTTTCTTAAATGTAATGTTAGCCTTATTGTACTAATTTAGCTGCCTTAACCCTTTCGGCCCTGGCGGTGTCAATTGACACCACCACACAAGATTTCTCCTAGCACCTCGGAAATGAAACCAAAACTTCTTATTCTTGGGGGAATGTTTCTTCAATGATCCCCACGGCGATTGACATCAATATTGTGGTATGTTTGCGAAGCTGGGGGGCCACAAAGAAGAAGAAGCTTGACCGAAGTCTTGGGTGAAGCCGAGGCGCGGAAGCTCAGGCGGGTAAGCGCCATTTTCGGGACGACGTAGCGAAGCTGTTTCAATGAGTATGACACTGGAAATTATGACGTTAGTTCATATTTTGTCTACTCTAGTCAGTAGCACGAATAAAGAAGCCCTTTTTCTCATTTCACGAGCACTGAGCCCTGATGACCTAATTTGATGACATGTTAATTAATCCATAAATAATTGCACCACTGCCTCAATTTTTCGGTTATGGTCTTCTGAGCTCCTAACTATTATGAATATATGCACAAATAAAGTCACCGATCAAAATAAAAAAATCCAGGGCTGAAAGGGTTAATGTCTAGGCTGGCACCTAGTTTCTTGTGCATACAATTTCTTTGTATTGTGCGTACATACTGGCACTGTGAAGTGTACATGTCAGTGTGCAATATGATGAGATTTTACACACAAATTTCATGTTGCTTTACTGCTGTGAACTATATATAGTGCTTGGGCTGTACTGTATATGTTCCTAGGGTTCGGTATTGGGTGTAGCTTTTGCGTACGAAGATGGAAATACACATACGCTTACAATTACATCAGAACTTCTGCTGTTTTGATTTTCATAAAATATTGCGAACACTGTTTCGTTTATCATTTGTGATATGAACATCTGCATGCAATACAAATTGCTGAAACGCTGCTGGCTCAATGTAATGGCTGTGTTTTATTACCAAACAAGTAGAATATATGATTTGCTCTTCTGAGTTATTGTGGAAGATAAATAGGTGACAGGCAGATAGGTACTAAGTTATCACTGTGTTTTACGTAGATTGGGTGATCCTTCATCAAGTCCTAGCATAATTGAAGCTGCGTGTTGCATAAATAAGTTTAACATAATGTACAGGTGGATGACGGAGTGCACACATGACTAGGTTTTTCCAGTTTTGTGCCTGTTTGCTACAGTCCCCGTGTTTCTGCGTTACATTTGTGAAATTTTCAATGGCGAACAAGCCAACCTGTCTGCTTCTGTGCATATAGCATACTAGCAATTCAAAAGAACCATTATTTTCTTAAGAACAGCTGTTTCATTAAGGAAGACTGTAGTACATATATATATATATATATATATATTTTTTTAATTCGTACTGCATCATCTGTACAAGATGACAGATGGATGATCAAAGGTAGAAGTGCATGCAAAGGTCGGCAAACTTGCTCACGAGTAGACAACTCACTCACACTCAGATCAAGCCGTGAGTCTGAGTGAGTCCGGGTGAGTAATATTTTCGTGAGTTTGAGTTCGAGTGAGACCGGTTGAGGAAAATTTTAGTGATTGCGGTCAAGCAAAATATTGGCGAGTGTGATTACGAGTGAGCCCTTAGCGCAACATATTGCCACGCGCGTTTCTTTTTTTTTAACTTTTGCTGTACTTGGTTTTCGCCCAAGAAGACTGTCAGCAATGCTCAGCGCAAACCGCGTCTCATTGTTCTAGAAGCTTTACGATTATTGTAGATCATTTTGTTAAGATTGCGCGCAAGACGCAAACACTCGAGCTTATTCCAGAGCTTGCGTGACAACCAGTGATAAGGCTGGAATATTCGATGACACACGTATAAATGCCGACGCGCTTCACCGCTTGTCAGTTGATCGACGGCCGACGCTCTGCTCGCCGCTATCATTGTATTGCTGTAATCTGACTTTCCTTTTTCCCGGCCACAAATTCGGCCAAATAAAGAGTTTCATTTTGGATACGCCGTCTCTGCCACCGTCAACGTCACGACCACGTGACAACTGGTGGAGGTATTTCCCGGTCCATGTACCGAACGCCCCTCTCCAGCCGGGAGCCGAGCCCAAACCGCCAAGGGGACATGGACGCCAACACTGAGCAGCGAGCCAGCCGCAGACAGCAAGGTCTCCCACCGGAATACGGAGCCCTACCGGACAAGATCCGGACCACAACGACGAAGACGACAGCCACAATGACGGCCGCTGAACCGCCTACCACGGTCGTCATGCATCGACCCAAGGAGCCGCCGACTTTCAGCGGATCACCACGCGAAGATCCCAGAGAGCTGGCTGGAGGCGTACGATCGGGTCTCCACGTTCAACAGCTGGGACTGCGAGGAGAAGCTACGCCACGTCTATTTTGCCCTTCAAGATGACGCAAGGACCTGGTTCGAGAATCGAGAGTCCACGCTAACAACATGGGACCTCTTCCGTACCCAAATTACTGCTTTCTAGCCGCGTGTCCAACACGATTACCTTGGGGCCTCTAACGAAGGAGAATATAATCTTGTCTCCCTAATGATACCGGCACATCAAGAACAGAGCTATTAGTTCGTGTGAAAAAAAAGATATATATGCGAAAAAAATGACTTGAACCTAGCAAACGGCTCAGTTGCAACACGACTCATTTACATTTTTTTACAAGTAAACTTGAAGTTGCGTTAAAGACCAACTACCGACGTGTGTCTCTTCTGCAGGGAAGGCAATCCTCTTAGCGACCTCGTCTCCTAAACTGCGAGAGGAGCCCTATTTCGGAAAGTTGAAAGGTGGACAGGATATGTTAAGAAGAAAGTTCGAAAAAGTGGAAAGTGTTTAATGCCGGCCTTTAAGGAGTGTCGCGGTTGGATAATTTTTTATAGCAGCATTTTCCGTCTCAGTTACTGCGTAAAAAAGTAAGGGTGTTACTGTTACCAGTTTCTTTATGTAACCAGTTGTAGTTACAAATTTCTGAAAACAAGTAACTAGTTACCCGTAACGCGTTACTCGTTACTGCCCAAGACTGGCCCAGGGAATCACTGTAGCACTAAGTTGTCACTCTATTCAGCAGCATTGATTTCGGCCAAGGCGTCTTTAGCACGCCGTACTCAGCAAAGCACTGAAACAGAGTGCCTACGGCGGTAGCAGTAAAGCAAGCGAATATTAAGAAAATATTCAAATTTACTGACCTTGGTAGGCAAAACAGAGCAGATTAGATGAGCGTCCTTCACGCACCGCCGCTGCCGCGCGTGTGTACCGTTACAACATCGGTGTGGGTAACACGATTACTTTCCCCCGTGGTCAATGTCGTCAGGATGCCTTTCCGCAGCCACGGCAGCAGTTTTCAAGTAGTCAGATGGGTGAAGAAAAATTGAACGTTGAAAACGCGCCGCTTCGGAAAGTAGGGCCTGACGCGTCGATTGCATCAAGGCAGGAACCATGATGCGCCGCCTACCAATACGCAGGATACCAACCTAGGTGAGCAAAAAGAAGAGATTAGGCGAACGGCGAACGGAACCGGCGGTGGCGAAAAGACCCTTTCAACACCACCGTTTCCACACGTGTGTCCTGGTACGATAATGGCTCCGGAAACAAGACAACGCTTCCGCAGGTTCAGATACGTCAGGAAGAGGTTTCGCAGTCACGGCAGCAGTTTTCAGGTAGTCTAGGTATGCAAAACAGCAGATTAGGCGAACGTCCTTCCACCACCACCGCTGCCATCCGCTTCATTATCGCTTTTGAAGAACTCCACAATGCCCGCTTTTAGAAATGGCCGTCGGATAAATGAGATATCTCGTTTATTGGCTCTTGGGAGTCGGGACACAAATGAACATATCCCCTTCAGGCACGAAATATGGTGCACTGTCGACGAATGTGTGAAACACACGTAACAGAATTCCAAAGCACTGAGTAATACATTCCAGGAAAGAAAATGAAGCAATTTTTTTTTGTTTGAGTTTCAGCAATTAGTAACTTTTTCTTTTTTGTGAGTTTCAGCAATTGTTGTAATTTGTAGGTAACTAAATACTTCATTCAGCAGTCAGTCATGTTTCATCTTGCCATGAAAAGAATGACATCACAGGCTCCTGATTTGTGCGCAGTTAGTTTTTCGTTGCATTAATATCGAGAAAAGAAAAGTAGTACTTTTGACGATTGTTCTGGAACGCGGCACGTCGAACATCATATTGTCTTCACCAAAGTGATCGGCTGCGGTGATACGCAGCAGACTGAGGTAAAGTCAAGTCATTTCGACTATGCAGAAGGATCAATTCATTTAATGAACTATGTATTTTGTTCCCTTTTGGCCACAAGTTGACACAGCTATCATAGAAATATTGCGTACACAAACGTAGCCACCGCCTCTGAAGGGGATATTCACAAAAGGTTTCAGTAAAAAAAATATTGTACATATTCATTTGTATTGTTGGCATAGTTTGTATCGTTTCTATAATTTGTTTACAGTTTATATGAAATTTTATACAGTGGGTGTTCGTTGGATGATACTGAAGGCTCGTCGAAGTCGTCCTTCAGTAATTGCGATTTAAAAAAAAATAATGAAACATTTCTTCTTGAGGCAAAATGTGAGGCCTCATTTCGAACAGCTCACTGATCTGAACTCAGTCTCTCTTGCCGCACAGTTCTTGCACTTCATCATCTGGTTCGTTAACAGTGGGAAATGCCTAACACTAACTTTCCTTACTTCGGCATTGGGCTCTTTTGGCAGATTGTTTTTTTTTTCTACTTTTTTTAGGAAGTGATGGCATGTTAGGCGGCCGTTCCTTTTCTTTTTTCATAAGCGTCATCAGGCACAGTAACAGCGCCACGATATATACACGCTGCTTCATTGGCTTAGAGAGTGGTTCGGCATATTGGCGCCTGTTAAGATTTCACGCATTTACTGCAAAGTTGAAAATCCTGTGGAACGAAAAGGCCATTCTGCTTTTCCACACGATAGTCATGGGAGCTTTGTTCAAGTTCCTTCAAGACTTTTTCGTCACCAAAAGCAACGCGCTCAAATATATACCTCACAGCAGCACCTGAAAAAAAAACAAACAATACAATCACTATCACTGACTATGACCATTAGAGGGAATGTGAAGCAAGAAGCACCAGACATAGGCTCAGTAACTTGAGGTTTCAATTCAGACCGCCTATTCCATTCCATGCTTTAGGTTCCCAACACTTTTACACTCTTTTATATAATGGAGCTCGAACAAAATGACACAAAGGGTGCGCGTTCAAGTGATGTCCGGTGTCAAAGTTTGATGCGTGTGAAATTCCCACGCTGCTGCAAATTCCGAAAATACTTCACATTCCTGAACCTGTATGGCTTGTTGTAAGAAACTGTACGAGAAAAAAAACTCACAGGAACTTTTAAAGAAATATCTGCAGTATTTACACTTTCTGGAGTACAACGATCCCCATGAAATACCATGACGTGCAGTGTCTGAGGGCTGCCCAGCTTCCAAATTGAGGTAGACGTGGCAGAAATAAAAAATATCGAGAATCGAAAAAAAAAACTCTTCAACGTTGCGTAAGTGCCTCCAACCGGATTTTCTGTTTTCATATTCGGTTGGTAGCAGCGGGTGCAACTTTGAACGATACGCTTGGAGTTGTGGGGGGATATATAGAGGCCAAAGAAAGACCTAGGGACACGCTTCCACGACCAGTTCCATCATTAGCACAATTTCAATAGCCTTTGGCACCCGAAAAAACCGATTCCCTTCCGTGCAAATGGTAGGGAACGGGAACTCAGGCAATTTTGACTTGTACGGTGAATTTCGAAAGCACCCTGAAGTTCGCTTATCATCGTATCCAAATACAGCCCAATCACTGAGCACTGATCGAACGAAGCACGTCATGATAAATCTGCAATATGCACGGCAAATGTGTTCCCGTAACAATTTTAAACGTCGCATTCGTATTCACATATATGATCGCTGAGGCACCGCCCCGTCGGTCCCACGTGCGAGCGTCCACAAGACAACGGCATCTCGTTGGTCACTTCGCTCTCAAAGAACAAAGTGCTTCGGTTTCTTGAAGCACAGTTCTCACGTAAAATCACAGCAATTTCCTTTTCTACGTGGGCTGCTGAAATTTTGGGGGTTTTCCCGCTGTCCCGTCTTTGCACGCTGCTTCACGCTAAGAAAAGAGCGAAGCCGTGGCTTCTGAAATTAGGACTACGGGAGTGCTCGTGTTGCGTATGGCGGGGAAGAGGCGAGTCATATCACTTGCGAACAAAGAGTGATCAATTGCGAAAAAGTACCTGCAGCGGATTTGGTGGTTCGCATTTTTGTTCCCTTGTGTTACAACATGCCCTTCGTTACCCCCAACAACTAAATAATTTTGAGCACCTTCTGAAGCAGGATTCTTCATTTTATTATGCTTTTCTGCTTCACGACTTGCAGCCAAATATAAATTTGGAAGCTCCTTAATTTGTTGGTAGTTCCTTAGATGACACGCTTATCGAAGGAAGAATAATTTCGATAGGACGTGAACTCACCATCAGAGATACTGAGAGAGTATCCTCTGCAAGACATTTGTGCATCCCACTGTTTAAGGCCTGAACCCACATCCCGTTAATTGATTTCAATGTAAATGTGTATATTTAATAAAGTATATGAATGAAAAACCAAATGTGTACAGTCGTCAAAAGCTGTCCAGAATTATCTCTCATTGTCTCTCACTTTCTGCACGAAACTTTTTTTTGCCGGAAAACACATTATTCTTTAGTCATCTTTGCAAAGAGTGCGAAACGCCCTCTAATACTGGAAAGAAAAGCTTAAACTTTGGCCGGGTTACGATACTGCCGACGGTTACGATGCTGCCTAACGCGAATTCTGAGCGCAGCTTCGTGTTGGGGCAAGGGCCAACTGTATTTGAAGTTCTGGCTTTCCGCAGGGTATCGACAACGCCATAAATAATTTTTTTGTGAAGTAGGGCAGCACCCACTACGCCATCATTCGTCTTTCTGTGGATAAGCGAGGTACCCGCTACATCTATGCGCATTGTGTGCACTTGGTTGATGCGCATGCGGCTCATGAAAATGAAGGAATTATGGCTGAGCATTTTGGAAGTGGGTGTGAAGCATTGAACCACACACTTGTTGCGCAAGTTAGCATTGTGTTATGACTGGTTGTTATTTTACTCTTCTGCAATGCTGTATTACATGAGTTAACTTGATTCCTTCTCCGACATGACACCCGTATAAGGTAGTTTTGCAAATGACTTTCAAACACCAAATTGGCTCTCTCTGGTAGAATACTCAACTGCCACGCAGATGGCCCGGGTTCAATATGCCTTCGATCATGGGTATTGCTTTCTAATTTTATTTTTTTTGTGTATATTGGTTATGCCACCGACGGCGACGGCAACGGCGACGGCGACGCTGCTGAACGCGGGAACGGGCGCCTAAGAGCTCCGCTCTCAAAAAATGCGTCCACTTAGTATTGGAGTGCCGACTGCGCGAGGAGGACTTGGGCACTAGTGGTAACGCTGTCCATTGTTGCGGGAGCTTTTTAGTGCTTAAAGGCAGCTGTGTCTTCTTCTTAGACCGTTGCATCGGGCGAGGAGGACCGATCTGGCAACCAGCGCTTTCGTCCTTTCTGGTTAGTGCGTGATGGCGCGGAAGTGTGCGCGCTGGTGCTTGGCAAAGTGGCATTGTCGAACAATTTATGCATGTTTTAGGTCGACCTACGGATTTCTTCTCTTCTATTGTGATTTCAGCCAGAAGAATGTGAACGGGAAACTACTGTGCTATTTTCGGTTGTTCCAACAACTACAGAGCAAAAGAAAATACTGCATAAATAAGTACGCGACGTGCATCACCAAACGCGGAGTGTTTTCGACTGCCGACTCTTTATGGCACATTGTATGTGTTGTGTTACACACGCTAAAGTGGCAAGTGCTGCAATATATCCAGAATGTCCAGTGTTCTACGTAGTCACATGACAATAGGATATGGCCAGATTGGCGAACAAACATAAGCGGTCAAGTATGACCCCGTCTGGTAAAGTGCGAAACATCTAAGCAGCACTCGGGAACTAACATTCCTGGGTACCATCGTTGGTGTTTTCGCTTCCTTTTATTATTATTTTAATATGATGTGCGTGCTCTAACATTTAGCCTGGTAACTGGGCTCAAATGGTTATTGCTGCAGTTAATGTTGTGTTATTCGCATGGACGAAAATTGACTCGCTACGCAGAGAGGTAACCGGCGTCTTACATTTAACTTTTGATTCGCACCGGCCTTGTAAAACCCGGACATTCAATGAACACTACAGGAAGAGGATGCGGGCGAGAT
>JALIZH010017037.1:0-42440 GCA_030522465.1 Rhipicephalus appendiculatus | reverse complement strand
GGAAGGGGATGCGGGCGAGATCCTGGCCGTGGTGCTACAACTTCCGCAAGACACCGGGGTGTGTCGTAGACGATATGCGATGTCAAAGCCGAACAATGAAAAAAAAAGGAAAAGAAAAAAAAAACACAGTTTTGTCGCTTCGTGTGTAGAACAACTTTTCCTTACAACTTCAGGAAGACAATTTTTGAGGTGGTCAAAAACCGTGTTCGACAAGTCCCGCAATGATATGCAACATACTGTCAATGTTGCAACATTGACAGTATGTTGCAACATTATGTTGCAACATTGACAGTATGTTGCAACATTATGTTGCAACATACTATGTTGCGACAAGTCCCGCAATGATATGCAACATACAACAGCTGTCATTTCGTCTACACATAAGGGTAATAAACGAGCCAGTAATAAACGGCCATTTCAAAGTTGAGAATCAAAGTAGACAACCGTTTGTGAAGGAAAATACAAAATTGAGACTGTGCGCTCACGCACGACCGTATGTACGAGCGTTAGTCGCTGCAACAGCATAAACAAACCGTGAATTAAAAAAAATAGTAAAAAAGTGTATTGTATCTCCGAGCGGTGCCAGCACTTCTTTGGCCTGTTTGGACGAGTCGAAATATTTGCGTGGTTTACCAACAGGAAGATAGTGCCGAACGTATATAACATCGGCCGCTGGCGACACATTCGCGACGCCTTATAATAACATCATCGACCCTCAATGGATCAAGTCTTTTCAGTACGTCTCACAAACCCATTAGTTAGCTATGCATAATCACTTGATACAAAATTGAGCATGCCAGAACAAATAAAACAAAAAAGACTGACTGCAACTGCAGCCGTACGTATGCCTCAAGGCTGGGCAGAGATACTCATAAGTGTATTCCGGAACACAGATATCGAAATACACGTGCTGGAAGCCCTAAAATACAGCTACTGAGATAGATTTTTCTCGGACGTAACTCGATATTCCGGCGATATTTTTGAAAAAAGGCGAAAAAGTATCCCGGAATACAGATACAGGAATACTGATTCCGGAATATTTTTGTGTTCAGGGATGCTGATGCTCCAAAACGGCATTTATTGAGTGCAGCATAATATCGTGAATAATGTTGCAGCGCATTGGTGCTTGCATGTCAAGCATATCATTGGAATCGTAACGACCACCAGTGAATTAAATGAATTAATGTGTTTCGTGTCCTCTGTTTTTCGTGTGCATTCGTCTTCCCTTGTGGCGCCGTTTCAGAAGTATAAGTGAATTACGCGTAAGATATGTTTTGCAAACAAGGTTGCTGCGGAGAAGGTTGCTGCTAGCAGCTTCTCAAAAGGCTTTCCTCTAGAAAGCGTTGCTTTGGAGTCACTGCAGGACTTGCGAAAGAGGAGTCTGTCTAACGCTAGAGCGGAGCACAAGTTCTTGCTAAAAAGTATAAATACCGCTTTCATGGCCGGAAAGTCCTGTAACATATTTCTTACGGTTAACTGGGTAGCGAAAAAAAATTACGGATACTGAACCGGCCCTGAGAGACAGAGTGTGCCATCAGCGGGACCGACAACGCTGCTTTCTCGATTTTTTCTATCAACGGCGTCGGCCGCTTCTACCACATGTGGCATTCTGTGCATCTGGGGCTTCCCTAGCGCAAAAAAAAAAAAAAAAAAAAAACATTTCTTACCTCTTTCAAAACACGTCAGATAATTTCCGACATAGAAGTAACGAGATACGCATGTCCTGGACAGTATCGCCATACAATCGATACATCGCAAAAGTCTTTCACTACTGAGATACAAATAGATTTTTCAAACGTATCTCGATACAGAAATACAGATACTCGAAAGTATCTCAGAGATACTATAGCGATGCAATTGTATCGCGATACTGCCGCGCCCTGGTGTACGTGCCATACAAACGCGGGGCTTCGCACATGCGGGTGGGTTGCTAGACCGGAGATGGCACTGTCCGCTAAGCAAAATGCCGGCGCTTATGCAAAAAAGGTCTATAGTCACTCTCTTCGCTATAAATATCTCTCGTCATTATAAGCAAGAAATGAAGAAAGACATGCTCCTGTTTGCTCACACGTGTCTGCGGTCGATATAAAGAATAACCATTTATTAGCAGGAGCTTTTTAAATATTCAATATGTCAGCAAGCCTTGCGGAACTATTTTGGAGCAATTGGATGACAATGATAATGATGATGATGATGATCATCATCATCATTCCTTTGTTGCGGCGGAGATGATTTAGGTATTACCCAGAAAAGCACCTGGAAGCGGAAAGGATTTCATAACCAAATGCCTCACAAATACATGGTAGAATCAGAAGGACGACTTTTATTCGAGGAAAAAGAAAAGCAGTTAATCAAGCTGGCGGTTCTTGATCTCCAAGCCGCAGTGGAGTGGCAGAGCGCCAGGATTCGCTTGGGTTCAGTGGAGTGTAAATAGTGTCACCACAAATACTGTGCGCACGCTTACCGAGAGAGTTTTAACTGCTTCTCCTGCAAGAGCTCTAATACATAAATTGTTTTACACTGTCTCGTCGCATCCCAACTGCGTCTATTTTTTCCTGCAGGTTGGTGTCTCCCCTTCGTCCGTGTTCCTTCGCGCAACCCTACAATATGTGTTGATCTGTGCACCAACTAGCCCAAATGAGAGCTTTACGGCATTTCTGATTTTGCTTTTTTTCTCTTAAGCTTTCGAACAAAGGGAACTTGCCCATGATTCTGTATCGCATGCCTGCTTCCTAAAGGAATGTTCGTGTAGTCTTATAAGGTACCTGAATGAAGAAAAAAAAAACATTGCAAATTTTCATCGCATTTAGTACCGCCTTATTCTTCAACACGCTGAGGTACAGATTAGTGACGCTGGCGCCAACAGCATTAAAGTTCAAGTACTTATAACAAGATCATAGGTCAGAACTGCAGCGCATCCTGTTTTCTTCACGTTCTTCGCGCTCATCGCAATAATTTGTTGCAATTGACATTATGTCATCATTTTCGGCCAAACCAAGCGACTTCTTACTGTTGGTGTCCACCTGAGTAGTACAGCCGTTGCACTGCTCGGTTGCTAACACGAAAATCGCGGTTTCGATCCCGGCCACAGGGGTGGCATTTCGATGGAGGCGAAATGACAAAGCGTCGTGTATTTTGTGACTTGCTGCACGATTAAAGAACACTAGGTGGTCGAAATTTCCGAAACCCTCAACTACGGCGTCCCTCCTGAAGAGGTTTTGGGATGTAAAACCAAACCCTTATTATTATTATTATTATTATTATTATTATTATTATTATTATAATTATTATTATTATTATTATTATTATTATTATTATTATTATCCCTTTTCTTGGTCTTGCAACAAAAGGCACATATTGACTTGCTTAAGACATCGTACTTCTAGCGCATGCAAATGAAGTATTTTATTTTATACAGTAGGTCACATCATTGTATCATGTATGTCATCGTCGCTTGGTCAAAGATAAGCCGAGCCAGGACGCATTGCAAGAACACGTGAGGCACTGAAATTTTCTTGGGGGGGGGGGGGGGCGGAAGTGGATCGCCGTGATCATCGACAGGGGAGAAAAAGAACGCCTTTGACTGCTACGCGAATACATAAGGAACCATGTGAGTTCTTCGTAGTACCGTGTCCCCGTGTTGGGGGACATGATCCGGTGTGGAGGAGGACGACGTTAATGGTACCATAGCCCCTCAATACTTTTTACTGGTCACGAAACTTCTCCGTCACTCTATAGGAGAGCTTTGTGTGCTGCCAACTTTGACCGCGGCACGGCGCCACCGGCGCTAAGGGGGCGCTCGCGGAGGCCATGGCACAGAGGCGACGGCATGGTGTGTGTGCTATGTTCGCATCGCGTTTTACCGCGAGTGTGTGGTGCTGTCTGTGCCTGTTACCGTTTTCGAACGCGAGAAATAGTTAGCGGCAGCTTGTCACACGATACCGGAGACATGCTGTGTGCCGCACTGTGGCTCCGGCTAAGGAGACGCTCGTCGAGACCAGCGAGACGACGGCATGGTGTGTTGGCTGTGTTGGCGTCGTGTTTCATCGTGAGTGTACAGTGTTGTGTATTGGCTGTGTTGGCGTCGTGTTTCATCGCGAGTGTACAGTGTTGTGTATTGGCTGTGTTGGCGTCGTGTTTCATCGTGAGTGTACAGTGTTGTGTATTGGCTGTGTTGGCGTCGTGTTTCATCGCGAGTGTACAGTGTTGTGTATTGGCTGTGTTGGCGTCGTGTTTCATCGCGAGTGTACAGTGTTGTGTATTGGCTGTGGCGTCGTGTTTCATCGTGAGTGTACAGTGTTGTGTATTGGCTGTGTTGGCGTCGTGTTTCATCGCGAGTGTACAGTGTTGTGTATTGGCTGTGTTGGCGTCGTGTTTCATCACGAGTGTACAGTGTTGTGTATGCCTGTTACCATTTTCGAACGTGCGGAATAGTTAGCTGCAGCTTGACAAACGATGCCGATGGCATGACGTTTGCTGCACTGTCACTCCGGCTAAGGAGGCGCTCGCTGAGGCCAAGCGAGGCGACGGCGCGGTGTGTTGGCTCTGTTTGGTTGGTGTCGTGCTTTATCGCGAGTGTGCGGAGCTGTGTCTGCTTGTTACCTTTTTTTGAACGCGACGAATACTTAGCGGCAGCTTCACAAACGATGTCCGAAGACATGCTCTGTACCGCACTGCCGCTCCGGCTACAGAGAAATCGTCAAAAAAGTGTCATTCGCGTTTCCCAGTGACCCCGAAGGACGAGAGAAGTGGAAACGGGCGATACCGCGTCAGGAAACGGGTACATTCTCGTTTAGCTCACCGAACGTTCGGGTGTGCGAAATATATTTCGATAAGGAGGACATCATTCGTGAAAACGAGTGCGTTATACAAGGCACCGTTGTTAGATTGCCACGTGAAAGAGCAAAGCTGAGGCAGGCTGAGGGCAGACGCAATTCCTCGATTGTTTGGTGGCCTCTCGGAATGCTTGTCGAAGGAGTCGGCATCTCGGCGCTTGCCCCACAGGCAGCCGGTCAAGTTTCCTCGGGAGTCATCAGATGATTCAAGTGGGGAAAATTATGCGCATGGACGGCTCCGACGAATTGGATGCAGTAAATGACGGTAAATTTAGCAGTTTTGCACGGCTTGCTATTTGCATATCCTCGAAAATCTATCTGCGTTCAACTTGAACCTTAGACTACTCTATCGTAAAAAGCAGCACGAAAACAAACACGAGACAGAAGAAACAGGACTAGCGCTGAACTACCAACGACTGCGTTTATTTTGCAGTGCAAATATATACGCTTCTGGAAAAGGGGAAAACAAGGAAGGGGGGGGGGGAGAAGATTTTTCTAGCACATGCGCACATGCCGTGCTTTGTCAAGGAGCGTGGAACCCTCAACTGCGGAAATAGTTAATCTCTTTGTCAGTTAGTGTGATCGATGGGGAGCTGATACATGACTGGCCTGCAGCATGAATGGCGAAGGCTTCATAAATTTCGCGGGCGCGATTATCGCGGTACCGGCGCACGATGCGCGTCTGGTGAAAGTTTGGGGTGCACCCGCACTCGGCACAATGGATCGCCAGATTGCTGCCTGTTTTTGTTCTAATGTTGTTGGAATGTTCACGCAGGCGATCGTTCACACAGCGACTAGTCTGTCCTATGTCGGTGCTGCCGCAGGATGTGGGAACCTCGTAGATAACGCCCACCTTGCACGGAACGAAGCAGGTGACATGATTCTTCTTGCAGTCTTGCCTTGCAGGACTTGAGTTGTTCACTTTCCTGCACAGCGAACCGAGTTTCATGGGTGCCGAATAAACGACGTTGACACTGGCGCGTGCTACGGCTTTCTTGATGCGGTGGGACACGCCATGTAGATAGGGTATCACCGCAAATTTCGCTCCTTGGTCAAATGGCTTTGGTGTGGTCAAGAATCGCCGCAACTCCCTTAGGATGACTTCCGCTAACCCTGATAAAAGCTGATCGGGAAAGCCTGCCGTCGTCAATCGCTGTACCTGATGAGTGAAGCTTGTTGCAACTTGATGGGAGCAGGACCGAATTAAGGCATTTTTCATTGCAGACAGCGCGATGGCGCGCTTGACGAGCTTCGACTGCAAGAAGAATCATGTCACCTGCTTCGTTCCGTGCAAGGTGGGCGTTATCTACGAGGTTCCCACATCCTGCGGCAGCACCTACATAGGACAGACTAGTCGCTGTGTGAACGATCGCCTGCGTGAACATTCCAACAACATTAGAACCAAAACAGGCAGCAATCTGGCGATCCATTGTGCCGAGAGCGGGTGCACCCCAAACTTTCACCAGACGCGCATCGTGCGCCGGTACCGCGATAATCGCGCCCGCGAAATTTATGAAGCCTTCGCCATTCATGCTGCAGGCCAGTCATGTATCAGCTCCCCATCGATCACACTAACTGACAAAGAGATTAACTATCTCCGCAGTTGAGGGTTCCACGCTCCTTGACAAAGCACGGCATGTGCGCATGTGCTAGAAAAATCTTCTCCCCCCCCCCCTCCTTGTTTTCCCCCTTTTCCAGAAGCGTATATATTTGCACTGCAAAATAAACGCAGTCGTTGGTAGTTCAGCGCTAGTCCTGTTTCTTCTGTCTCGTCCTTGTTTTCGCGCTGTTTTTTACGATGTATGTGTACCAACAAGCTCAAGTTCGCACGCTAGACTACTAGATGTTTTTATACTGTGATAGTTGCTTGTGCTGCTAAATTATTCGCTGTTAGTTCTCATTAATCGCTGTTTCTGATGTATTTCGTGAGCTTGTAATCATGCATTCTTATTTATACTTCTGCACCTGTATGTATACCTTCTTCGGTTTTCGTTTTCAAAATAAAATGCCTACGGCCTAAAATGAGTTGTTTGCTATGAAAATATAAAATATTTGATATTAAGGCGCTATTTCTTATTAGGGCGCTAAAAGATTTCAATAGTTTCTAGATCAATCAGCCGCTTAAGACCATTGTTTGACTTTCGTCCAAGTGAAAGCGTGCGAGGGCCCTTAGGCATTTTGCAAAAAAAAAAAAAAGAAAGAAAAGAAAAAAAACTACCATGTGTATCTCTTCAACGTGCCCGTAAAGACGTGTTCTTGCGCTTCATCTCCTTCCAAATGCAAGCGCTGTGACCAGGCATGTTCAGCAGCACACCTTAGCTACTAAGCCATCGAGGTGGGTATAAGAGCAATATCAGGGTTTTTGCTTGTGTGCAGGTATTATTACAATATTCTTGTGATATTCGCTTCACAATTCTGTACATGCAATCCGCCCTAGACAGAGAACCCAGAGACGGGCGGGCAATCTACAATTTTCCCCTAACGCCGTATTTCCTAAGCCGAGCGTCGGTGCCTCGCCCTAATTTACCCAAAAGTAACTTTTAACTCAGTCATATATATTCTTTAGAGCTCAGGCTAAGTATTTTTTCAAAGCGTGGATACATCATCACGAAAAAGCATCATCGCTAATTAGCGCGCGTCAGTACGTTTCTCGGCGAAGAGGCGTGATGCATGCCCGTCTGCGACGGTACGTACCGCTGCGTACTGGAAGTGTTGGTCCCCTTTTCTTCCGCTGACGTCGGCTACAGCCTCGAAGTAATTAAAATCGTAAAATAAGCATGGCCTGACAATGTTTGCTAAATCGGTGTGCCGCGCGGAGCTGCACGCCGATTTCAGCGAAACTGCCGCAACCGAACAGACATTTATGACCGCTGCGCGCAGGTACGCTTCCTGTAAAATATTGAAGGACTATGATGGTACTGATGCGTTCTCGCCCACCTTGATTAGAAGGCTGTGACCTTAAAACATCCTACTATTGCCCAGTGGGAAAACTGTCTTTGTACGCATGGGAATGTTGAGATTTGTCTGAGCCTGAACATTTCAGATACGTGTCTGGCTGCAGGCGTCCTCTGCATAAGTAGGGTTAATTTTATACTCAAACAGCACGTAATTACCTATGTTTTTCTTTGCATTACGCTAAACGACTTCTATTGAACTTTGGGAAGTTCAGCTTTGCTGTACATTTTTACGAAACGCGAAAAGGTACCAGCTGAGCGCTAAAGTTGTAAGACAGACAACGTCAAGGCTCATTCTGCGACATTTTTCATCTTCCTTTTATTTTTTTTCTTGAGCCATTTGCTTATGCGCAGCACGCCAGCGTTTTGAAATGCAAAATGGGTGGCTCAGATACGTATACTGAGATTGTGTTCGAAGGAAGCGTTATTTGTCCAGCCGTATCCACATAATAAGGTCAAGCCTTTCTCAACGCCAGCCAACACCCCCGCAGGGGCGTCTGCGCAAGCAGGCGTTTGGTGCGTAGCGACACCACGGACCCGAGCTAACGGGGGGTTTTGACGCACGGCTAAGCGTAGGAGACCACGCTTAGCCGTGCGTGGCTTCGCCGTGTCCGGGGAAAAGGGGATCCTGGGGGTTGAGCCGACGCCGGGTGTTTGGACCTTTAAGGCCCCCCCGGCAGAGGCAACACACCCCTTTGGCCCCGGCTTCACGTAGACGGCACCCCTGGGCTGACCCACCCAGGGGAAATCGGCAGTCGCCTTTTCCTGTCTCTCTCCTCCCACATCTTCGCCTTTCTCTCACACTTTTCATCTTTCCTTGTCCTCTCCTCACTTCTGTTTACTTCCATATTTCCTGGCGGCAGGGGTTAACCTTGTCTAGGTATCCCACCTTGGATAATTACATTTGGGTTACAGTGACAGCGTACGGCTGGCGTCGTGAGGGCTTGTTTAACAAATCCAGCCGCGTCCCCTTGTTGGGCTCCGTGGTGGGTGGTCGCCGATGTTACCGAACACATTCATCTTTTTATGGCTTCACAAGCATCCGCCGTCCTTGATCGGTCTCGTAAGAGAGGCCGCACCGAAGCAAGTTTCCATTTCTCGACAGAAACGAAAGTTACTTTCCCGAAGTACCACATCATCCACAGTGAAAGCACACCTCTAAGAAAGCTATCTCCATTTTTGGTGGCCAAGTGCCTAAAAGAAAAAATATCGGACCCACATACAAAGCATCCAAAATGTCAAGCGGTGATCTCCTCCTTGGAGCTAACCGAAAAAAAAAACAAGTGCCTAAGCTATCCCAACTAACCAGCATTGGAGAAACAGCTGTCACCATTTCAGTCCATCGTTCTCTAAACACCAGCAGGGGAGTAATCTCCGAGGAAGACTTCTTAGGCCTTAGTGACGAAGAGCTCCTCGAAGGTTTCCAAGACCAAAATGTCATAAAAGTCAAAAGAATAGTAATCCGCCGCAATGATCAGTAAGTGCCCACCAACACGTTATACTAACCTTTGGAACAAGTGAAATGCCCACCTCTCTCGAGGCTGGGTACGTAAAAATCAATGTCAGACCCTACATCCCCAACCCCAGACGCTGTTTCAAATGTCAAAGAATTCGGTCACGCCTCGCACTCATGCAGAGGCAAAGAAACATGTGCAAAATGCAGCGCAATCGACCACAAATCTGAAAACTGCACATCCTCACCCCACTGTGTCAACTGTGACGGGGAACACCCAGCGTATTCCCGGTCATGCCCATGCTTGGAAAAAAAGAAAAAGAAGTGATCGTTCTGACCGTCCAAAGAAAAAAAAATATCATTCAACGAAGGGCGAAAACGGCTGTCGTACCTTTTCCGCAGAAGTTACGCCGATGTGACGCAGTCGGGGGCAACGTCACAAAGGCCCCAGGTGTCCGCCGCAACCACACCCAGTGGTTCCCGTGGTGACCCTAACCGCCCCCTTAAAGGAAGCAGCGCCAGCTGCTCCATCCACATCAAAGGGCCCGCAGACTCCGCTCTCCCTGGGCCCTAAAATCAATCGAGCACCAAGGCCTGAGATCCGTTTATCAGCGCCGCACTCTCGATCTTCCAGCGCCTCTGACAAGGCAATGGAGATCGACCAGAAAACCCCGGTGTCATCGACACCGAAGGCACAAGCGCTCCCTCAAGCGCGCCAAACAGGACAAGGAGAGGGTCCCAGTAACCACACTAAGTAAGCGATAACCGTAATGGTTATCGCATTCCTCTCTATTTCTATTTCTTAGTATTGTGACCTATCATCTTTTAATTAAGCCGGATCAATCCCCAGAAGTATACTTTGCTTAATTTTATTCCGTCATGGCTTTTATCGTACGTTTGAACTGTAGATGTTTAATTCATAATTTAGGTGACATAAAGGACATCATCAACAAGTTTTCACCAGTCGCTTTCTGTCTCCAAGAAACAAACCTAGGTGCAAAAAAATACCCAATTCCTCAAAGGTTTTGCTGTAGTGCGTAAAGACCGCGAACACTCCAGCCGACTGTCGGGAGGAGTCGCCATAGTTGTGCAAGGCGGCACCCCTACTCGACATGTTAAATTAAACACCTCTCTGGAAGCTGTTGCTATCAATGTTTTAGCGCACAAAACCATCTCGATCTGTTCACTGTATATACCACCTCATCAACACATATCAGAAAATGGACATAGCCCCGAGCATAAGTTGCTTCGCATCTAAAACTGGCCCTAGGTTTCTAGACCCGTTAGGTCTCCTTTGCAGGGGGTGACTGTCCAACCGGCTCCGAAGCTAGCGCTTTTTAGTGGTTGTGGCCCTCTCCATCGTCGTTCTCGCCACCGCTATTGTCAATGCGTCGTCTTGTGCAGCTGTGCTTGCTATGACGCCCAGTGACGCAATCTCCAGATGGTTTTGGAACCAACTGGTCTCTAGAGCATTTTCTGTACAGAAGATTCTAGGACGTGTGCTTCGATAGCGCAGAAAGCAACCAAAGCGCTAGTGAAGTACCTGAACTGAACAAATCTGAGCGACCGCCTGTAGACTGGATGTACTCCCCCAAGTGTGCTCGTGATCCTGTGATCTTTCTGCCCTCTCTTCTTCTGTCTCTCTTTTCCTCCCTTTATCCCTTCCCCCTAGTGCAGGGTAGCAAACTGGACGTGTGTCTAGGTAACCTCCCTGCCTTTGCTTGCATATCTCTCTCTCCCTCTCTACATTGGTTCCGGAGACCGTGTACATACACGCTGGGCAGGGTACCTGTCAAGCGTTTAATGCTTCCAGCTGTCGCTTCCAGCTTTGTGAAGACGACGCTCGATAACGTTGAAGTGAATAGGAATGTTGCAATCCACGTTGTCTATCCGCAACGTTTGTATCCGCGGAATTGAGTGGTGGGCAAAAAAAATAGCGTGTTGAAGTCCAGTGGCTTTAGCAAAGGGAGTGATGCGTTGACCGTTAAAACATATGGCCTTGTCGTCAATGCTGGGTCATTCGGGAAGGCTTCAGTGTCCAGGAAAGCAGAAAGACAATCTAGGTGCGGCCGTGTATTACCAAGTAAGAGGTTCAGCCTTTTCTTGAATCATAGCCAGGATCACCGAGGTTGTGGCAGCAGATGGATTTGATGTGCCCAGCACCTCTACCCAACAGCTACTACGAGATTTAATGGCACTGCACCAATAGGCCCTGCAGCCCTAGAAAAATCAGGGCCAACACATGCCTTCCAAAAATGGACACTCTTTAGAATCAACAGGTTTCTACCAAATTATTCGTCAGCTGTAAGCTTGTTGAAGGTTCACGGCTACGTGACACCATCTCGCAAAAAAAGAAGGGTGTTTCACACTCACCGTCACTGCTACGAGTGGCGCTGACTGACATTCCCATATTTGCATGCACATAAATACTCGGTAAGTGGCGAAGCAACTGCCGTACCTCAAATGGTAAGAGCATTTGACGAGTAATCCGAAGATTGTAGGTTTGGTCTCTGCCGGCGGCTTGTTGTCTTTTCGTCCTCTTTACTATTTTCACATCTATATCACAATTACTACAATGCACTTAAAATAGTATAATTAACATCCCTTATACATTCCTTGGGTTCACTATCTGCTGGTTTTGATTAATGCAGTTTATGTGAAATATAAGTTGGTGAGACAACACTGTGTTTTTGCTTTTTGTTTCGCTACGTCAATATACTTCGGCAACATGTGATAATTTTTGCGGATTGACTGACTAACAGAACTCTACCTAGATTCTCGTTTATGTATTTTTGCATTTCTGTGAGTTTCTCGAATTATTTTATCTGTGAAAAGCTGTAGCCGGCGCTACATAAAACCGCCAAGATTTTGTCAACGAAATATAATTAAAAAAACATGGTTGATCCCTCTGTCATAGGAATCGGTATAACACGAAAGTGAAACTTGTCCTTACAGAAGTAGTTGAATGTTTACTGTACATTGATATAAAAGCTATGATATAATAGCACTATGTCTATTGGTGTTTGACAGTTATAGCACCATTTAACGTGGAAGCATCCACGTTGACACTTGGTGGTACATCCGTATCCCGACGACTAACATCTATGAGCGATGACTAAACAAACGCTTGTGGTCATATATGCTTGTGGTAGCTGTACGGTGAGAGCGGCTAAGGTCACCTACTCGCGGTTATTGAACAGCACTGCCCGACCAGACTGAAACGCAACGCGCGTCGTGTCTTTCGCGTTGGCTGGCTGCGATTTTTCGCGGGGCGAGTGCAAGTTGTGAACGCGCAGTTACGGACATTCTAAGCACTCGCGCGTCGCAGAGCTACCTTAGGTATGGATGGACGCTATGAGCGACGCCGACGCTGGGGGTAAGGTCGCCACCTGGCAGTGTGTTAATGCGTCGACAAAATTGCACTTTTCCTACTCGAAACGCGCCGAAGGGTATGGACGCGTAGAAACGACGCTCTGAAGAAACTAATTGTAGCTTGCACAGTTATAATGCACTACTTCACTTTAGCAAGAACACTGTGAGGGGACAATGGTAGATATAAAAGGCGCGTTTGTAATGCTTACAGAGAATGTGACCGTGGCGCAGTGGATAGCGTGCCCGGCATCTCTTCTTGCGGACCAAGAGGTCATAGGTTCGACTCCGGGTGACGGAACTTTTTTCTTTGTCTTCTGATCATGTGTATTTTTTCGACGTCATTTCCGTGACGGAAATACGTCACTGAAATCTTGGTGGACCCCGGCATAAAACACTTTCGTGTTAAAAAGGTAGGGCATAGCATTGGCACTAGTTTGTTTGCAATATATTCACACGTAGACAAGATTGCCAATGTTCAGCTGAGAACTCCTTGGCGCGTTTATTACCAATCTGAATTACCATGAAAATCTGGTTTTATTATAGGGTCATGACAAAAATTTATTACACTTGCCTGTAAACTCTCCTAAGCACGGAAATCCTACTTCTGTGACATCTTATGTCTGGCAAAATATTATTGAGTACAATGCAAGGAGTCGTTTATAAATGACGTTTTCAAAATAATTCACATAGAAAGAAGTACCGACGGCACAGTAGCATGCTCACAACACCAAACGTTGTCGCATTCGGCGAAGGCATAAACACTCTACGCAATAAAAAAGTAAATCACTTTTATTTTGTCACTGACAATGGAAAAGGCTGAAAGTGTTGACTAATGATTTCATGTTAGGTGTGTGACAGCCTCGTGATTCCTCGTCCACGCTATTTAGTAACCGTGTATCGGGACCCAATCACCCCAGGGCTGTTTCGGTGCGCAGTTTCGGTGCAGTGGCTGAGAGTAGTAGGGCTCGCGCACGACAAAGTCAGTGCACAAATTATTGGCATCTGGCACTCCTGAAAAGAAGAACCAATCTTTTAATAGAAACAAACTAATTACACTGCAAAAATCATCAATGCCACACTGGAGGGTACTATAGCCAGAATAAGCACCGTTCTGATAGCTCTCCGCATTACCATGTACAAACAAGTCATGTAGTATCAGGCTTATAAGCTGCGAATGTGATGATCATTGGTGATTGAAAAAGCTGATCGGTAGCATGTTCACTTATCATTGTGCTATAGTGTTAACGCCAAAAGTATTTTGAAAAACCGATTGAAAGTTCTGGTGTGTGACTAACATTATGCGGAATTATTTTTAAAAAAATAACAAAGACTATACAATAGCTGTTGTATCAGGTCGGTTACGACAGTTTTGCCCAGCACGAGGTAACACACATGAACAATACCTCTTTTGTCGGCCGCATCTTTTTTTCAGAAGTATTAGCTTTTATATTTGAACTTTTTAGCGCACACAAAAGACAAGGACAAGAAAGATAGATAGCGCTCGTGTGGGTCTATCTTTCTTGTCCTTGTCTTTTGTGCACGCTAAAAAAGTTTAAATATGGACACATATCAACATGCCCAGTTATCAGTCTTACTCCTATAAGCTTTTATTTTTGTGATATAATCAGCACTACTCCGACACTCATCGAGAGGGCATTACTCTAAGAGAGCACGAAATTTTTACGCTTTGTAAAGTACACTAAAATTTACGGCGCATCGCCATGTAAACAGTAATGTACGGAACATTAACCAACTTTAAGAACTTTATCAAGGGGCGAGTCTCTTCAACGGCACCCGAAAGCTAAACGATTCTTATTAAGCCTCAAACAAGTATAAAATGTTGAAAGCCAATAGCAATGCTTTTCTTGGTGTTGCACTAAATGCATACCATGCACAGCGCTACATAGTTCTACTTAATTGCAACAATGCTTTGATCTGCGCCTCGAACCTTTCATAATCTGAAACAGAGACTCGTTGCACCTTCATTTTTTTTGCACTCATGCTGCAACTTTCCATTGAACCTTTATCATGGTATTACGTGGGTTTGCAACAAAATTTCAGTGTTAGTAGTGCGCTTCATCGGTTGCGTGCTTCATTTTTGGTGGTGTTTCTTCACGTTCCCCGCTGCAATTGTAGCTACATTATCGATACAATCATGTGCCACATTTTTCAATATGATCACATTGAGCGGAGGTAGTGGTAACTCGGGTGTGCCAGCATGACCGCAACTACATGAACACGAACAAAAACGTTGTGTACGTCCTCCTAGGCGCCTATCCATGTAGGCAATCCCCATAGTTTCAAGGACCATACGCTAGTCTTAGGTTTACGTAGAACTGTTATCCTAACGTATATGATATATCATCCTACAAAAAAGAAGTGCTGGCAATAGCAGCAGCCGCAGAGAGTAGTAAACAGGGGCCTTGCAATTGCACAGTTCTCACAAAACGCATTTAGCCTCTGCCTGCACGGTGATTGATCCATAAATGTTTTAGAGTATCCTAAAATATCCCCATACCTTCGCATACCGTACCTGTTTCAATGCACGCCATCGCGTAGAGCCTTGCAGTCATTACTTGTATGAATGAACAAAATTATCTCTAATCTATAAAATGATATAAAATCAGGAGTGTAAATAACCGTGGAGCAGTTAAAATGCTCTTCCGAACAAAAAACAACGATATTTTTTTCATTTATCTGATACCAACATCACTCACCAAGTAGCTGAATCGTGCGGTTAAATTCACTGCTGAAGATATCCAGCACCTTGTCGACACCTTTTTTCCCCTGTAAATAAAATAACAAAAAGTCACAGTTTCGCCACAAGGCGACGCAATGAATGCGATAGCAACAAATTGGAATGTCAAGCGATGAATGGCAAGCAGTTGGAAACGTATAGCGCGCTGCTCACGCACACATGACGCACGAAAACAACACGCACAGGACGAGAGAGAACTAACAACGTTCACAGCTCGACACTTAACGCTCTGCTGAAACTAAACGACGCATGAAACGAATTCACAGGTACAGGCGAGGGCGAACTAAGAAATGGCACAGTTGTTACTTCGCTGTGTTTGAAAAGCGTGTTCTTTTCGCAAACGGGGGGGGGACTCCCGCGAGCGAAGTGACCTTCGTGCGCTCGGCAACTACGATGGAATCGTTCCGACGAAAGCCCAAATCTCCCCCCACCGTGAGATAAGCGCGCGTGCGAACGGGCGAACGGGCGTCTACACCCCCCCCCCCCCCCCAACGGACCAAAGGGCGCGTGCGGATGAGCGCGGGCGTCGCGACGAGTGGGGCCGGTGGGGCGCGGAGCTACGGCCTCGCCGAGTGCGCCCTTTGCGCCATCTCACCGGTAATGCTGAAAACACGCTGAAAACTCGCTGTATATAAATAGCTCGCCGTTTGAGCGTTGAAGGACGTTCGCCTTCGTGGCTGAATGGGTAGCGCCGCGCGCTGCAGACCGAGAGGTCCCTGGTTCGATGCCGCGCGTCGGAAGCATTTTTCAGAATTATTTTTCTTTGAGATTTTTATAAATATATAGATACATATACATATACGGGACATGACGGCGACGGCGACGCCGACGACGAAAACCAGCCGAGAGTGTCCATATAATTGCTATCGCAATAAAACACAGTTTTAGTTGGACAAAGGTTATCAATGCTTGAACCCACACTGATGAATAACGCTTGTATAAATATTAGTATAAACAAGCGTCGAGCTCCGCTTTCTAGCTAAAATTAAAATCTTGCCAGCCAAGGTGACTGAGAAGAACTGGGCAACTAAGAATTTCCCAAGTGTACTGCTCACCCTACCAATGATGCTTGATGAAAACGGAGCGAATTGTGGTCGGCAGGTTTTGTTAGAGACTGAGAATGCGGCGCTAACACGAAGGAATCATGAATATTGTGACGATCACTGCGAGATGAGCAAAGCGTATTTCAAAGGTAGCTTGATAACGTTTTATTGATGACAGTAGCAAGATGACAATGCGAACGCACCGGTATATGTAAACAGAATTATCACATCATCACTGCTACGGCATGACACAGCGGTGTACCCACAGCATATTTGTGTCATTGTATTAAGCAAGGAGCAGTACATTTTTTGAGAACTAAGAAAAGCGATATCGAGAATGTCCTTAGAAAGTGGTGCACAGTGTTCACAAATACTTCGTTCTGGAAGCTTTATGACACAAGCTTAAAGGAAGTGCAAGTATTCATTCCAGAATATATGATCAAAAATTTCAAGACGCACCGAAACTACTTTCCAATGCGCAGCCTCTAACAGCGTGTACCGCTGTCAGGTGACTGTGGCGCTCGGTTACAGTCATAGCTCGTCCGTGAGTGCACTGGGCACTTGGTTTCACGAAAGCATTCAGCTTTTGCAGCCGCAGCTTAATGCTGCTCGAGTACAAGCTGAGAAAATTAGGTGGAACGTCACCATGAGGAAATTCTCTTTAAGGTGCACGAAGAAATCCAAAATTAGCCTCTCTTACACTTGTCCCTCTAACACGTGTCTCTCCAACACGCGCCCATGTAAAGTGTCTCCCTAACACTTGTTGCTTAGGCTCATGGTTTTGAGATTCCTTTAGAACAAGTAAACGAGCCATTAGAAAAATACCAAATATTCTATTCATGCAAGGAGATTACTGCGTTGCTTCCGAACAGAAGAGTGATGTACTGGCGCTCACCAGAAGCACTTTTTACGGAAACTACGCCCCCACTCATTCGTCCATGTTGGCTGCAAACAAAGTAGCAGGTAAAAATTTCACGCCCTCTCTCTTAGCAACTTCTTTTCTAGCTACCGATTGGCGGTGAAAAAGTTCAGAAAGTGCTGTCTTTGGAAAACCTAGATTTCTTTCACGTATGCTTGCATTTTCTTTTAATTTCTAGCGAACCATAGACACTTTGAGCGTTTCTATGTATGTATCTATCTAGCCGCCTATGTTTGGGTGCTGTCATGACCCCTTCCTTAGCTTGGTGGAGACCAAATTTAGTATGGAAGAATAGGGGGACTTGATGAATATGACTGTATGGTCATATTCATGAATAACGGGAAAATCCTGTCGCGTACGTATTTGAACCCTTTCTTCAAGACACTTGTGGCACATTCCCGTACACCACGAGACGTAGTATGGAGACATGCACCGCATATGATTGACAGTTGATTTCTACCATGGAACGGCGACAACAGACATCGGTACTTTAAGTGCGAGAGCACTGAAAAAAACTCCCCCATCTCCCGCTAAAGGGAATCATGTGTGGATGCGAATAGCTTGAGCGGGAGGAACGTCGCCGCACTCATTTCACGGCAGTGGTCCGGGCGCTCATCGCGGCGCTGCACAGGAGAGAGAATGAGGCGCGCGCGCTCCGTCATTTTCACACCGCGGAACTACCGTGGTGTCCCCAGCGGAGTATGCAGCCGTCACACCACCTGTTGTGCGCGCCGCTTCGTAGAGGATTCCTAGAGGAAAGGACGGGGGGGGACCGTAGGAGAGGAGAGAGAGGGGGGGGGACATGCATGCGCTGTGGGGGGTGTGGGACGCAGGAGCCCCTCCGTAGAATAGAGGATTGCTAGAGGAGAGAGGGGACGCGCATGCGCTGAGTAGAGGATTCATAGAGGAGAGAGGGGGGGGAGGGGACGCGCATGCGCTGTGGGCATGTAGAACGCGGGCGCCGCTCCGTACAGTAGATGATTCCTAGAGGAGAGAGCGGGGTTGAGCGTAGGAGAGGATAGGGGAGGGGACGCGCATGCGCTGTAGGGGGTGTGGGACGCTCCGTACGGTAGAGGATTCCAAGAGGAGAGAAAGGGGGGTGAGCGTAGGCGAGAGAGGGGGAGGGGACGCGCATGCGCTGTGGTGGTGTGGGACGTGGGAAGGAGGGACGAACTAAGCCCCCTCCAAACACATGCAAGCAAGATCAAGGAATGGGGTCAACCTGGGCGACAAACACCACCTGCCTAGCCATTGCTAAAGGCTCTTTTACACTAGAGCGACACAACACTGACGTAGACACGAGGCCGACACAGACGGTCGGCCGTCGAGTCGCCCGCCGACGATGTCGCCGGACTGTCTAGTCACACTAGGCCGATGACGACGACGACGCCTCGAAAAACAGCATGTCGTCGTAGTGTAACAGGATGGCAGACGGAAAACACCAGCAAAATGCATCGGCAGACGTGTCAATGGCAGGTCGTCGCGAGATCGGTGGCCGAGCGAAAATTTGCCCATGTCGTTGGTTGGGGAGATCTTGGGGGGGGGGGGGGTATTGTGCGAAGGCCCCCGCACAATACCCCCTCAGCGCACCCAACAGATGTCTTTTCTTCGCTGCCCCTTTGTCTGTCCCCACCCCGTCCCTCGGTGCCGAGGGGCGATGGCGGGAGCTGCGCCGCGTAGAACGAGAGGGACAATGGCAGAGGAGGGAGGACGGCTGAAAATGAGGAGCAGGTGGTGCCTGTTTCAATTTCTTCGTGCAAGTTCAGTCGGTGTCGCCGCGCGCGCCTCCAGTGTGACTAGAGAATCGGCCGACGAAAGCCTGTGAGCAAGACAAGGCGCAGAGGGAGTCTTCCACAGACCATCGGCGGACTCTTGGCGTCGCTGCAGTGTAACTGGGACGACGACACGACAAAAGACGCTCCCAAAGACAGTCGGCAGACCAAAGTCGGTGTAGTATCGCGCTAGTGTAAATGAGCCTTAAGCAGCCTCTCTGTGCTCTCGGCCATGACTCTGATGACTGTGATAGTGGTTGACGGCCTTCATATTACTACAGTGTTCTGGTTCGTATAACGGGTGCTTCCCTACTTCATGAAAGTGGCCGGACGTGGGACGCGGGACGCGGGAGGGACGGACAAAGCCCCGAGCATGGGATGCTTCGCATCTAAAACCGACCTCGGCAGCGTTGACCCGACGAATGCAAAGAATAAAGGATCAGGATGCCAGCAAGAATCGAACCCAAGCAGTTTGCGTGGCAATGAAATATTCTACCACAGAGGTACGCCAGGTCTCGGAACTGCTTTGGAAAAAGAGCGTGTGCAGGCGTAATGTCCGGTGAAACGTCAATTGTTGTGGCAGTGCTGGCTATCTCGTTAGTGCAAAAAAAAAAGCATGAAACAAGACACATGTACTCCATGATCAAACATGTACACATGTACGTCATGTCGGGTTAAGGATAATCGTGGTTGCCAGTGTTGACACCCCTTTAATAGCAGCCTAATAAACATTACATTTCTAGTCCTATAATTCAGCAAGCTATATTCAAGCGTTGCTCGAACGCGGAGAAATAGGCTAACAAATGATATTCACATCATCGCACCCTAGCCTGCACTTTGTTTCAATAAAAGTGACGTCTGTGCTCTAACGTGAGTGCAGACGTTATGTCAAATCATAAGTCGCCCTTTAAACACCAGCGTAGTCGACCTTCCTGGTAAGCCCACGATGGGCACACAAATACACACGTACAAAAACACGTCGATCCACCTCGAAACGCTTGCGAAAAGCCAAAAGTACACATAAACAATTACTCGCCGACTACTTCGCATGAAACCGATTCCCACAAAGTGCGCGAGCTGCTGCTTTTTTTTTTTTTTAATCTTGCGAGGTCACTTTGGGGAGTGTTACATTGAAGTATAAGCGTCAATAAAATGCGAGCTTTCTGCCTGATTTGAGCAAAAACATAGAGAAGGTGAGCTCGAAATCACTGATTTTAGTATTTTAGGCGAAATATGCACGTCCGTGTACACTTCGGCTGTAGGAAAGAGTACAAATCATCATAAAATCTGGGGTTTATATTTTTAACGCGAAAGTGTTTTATGCCGGGGTCTACCACGGCTCCGCTGACGTATTTCTGTCACGGATATGACGTTGAAAAATATACACCAACAGATAGCTAAGAAAAAAACTACAAAAAAGAAATCCGTCACCGGGAGTCGACCCTACGGACCTTTCGCTCCGCATCGCGCGGCGGTGAAACGACTGGCCACAAACTGTACGTTCTTCAATATACTAATGGCGAGCTTTTTATACACACCATTTAACCGTCGGCGATACTCAGAGCTCGGTGACTTCAGCGTGTTCTCGTTATCACTAGCGAGATGGCGCGACGGGCGCGAAGGATGAGCTTTAGAGGTCGCTACTCCGCGTGTTGCGTTGCGCGCGCGCTTATCTCGCCATTGAGGCAGTTTGTACGTCTTGTGCTTTCACCGCAGGTTGGCATTGAAGTTCCAGAGAGCACGAAGCTCACTTCGCTCGCTGCAGCGGCTGCGTTTGTGAAAGAAGCATGTTGCTCACACACAAAGAATTAACAACTGTGGCAGTTGTGAGTTCGTGCTCGCCCGTGTACTTATATTTAGGTCCACATTAAAAAACCCAAGGTGGTCGAAATTTTGCGAGCCTTCCACTACGGCGTCTGTCATCATTATATCGTGGTTTTGGGAGGTTAAACCCCAGATATTATTGTTATTTGCGCTCGTCCATTGTATAGGCCACTTGTGCGTTCGTTTCGTGCGTCCTTCTATGTGTTTGAGCAGCACGTTTTAATTGTTGCTGTGACAGTTAGTTCGCGCTCGTCCTGTGTATTTTCTTCTCGTGCGGCCTTTCTCCTTGAGGAGCGCGCTGCAAGTTTCGAGCTGCTTGCCGTTCTTCGCGTGACATTGAAATTTGTTTCTATACCATTCATTCTTTCGCCCTTGTGGCAAACAATGCTCAATAAACACCCAACTAGCTCTCTGAAAACACATTTCATTTTCGTGTTTTACCGATTCCTATGACAGAGTGATCAGCCATGTCTTTCTGCCTAACTTCCACTCATGCTTTTAGCACAACATTAACTGTACATGTAAAAGAACACTTCCCACTTTTGCATGACCATGTGTTTTTATGAGTGCTTTATCCACTGAAATGTCTACCATGCAAGAGTGATATTTCGAAATCCCCGCGGAAACAGTAAAGCGAGGTGGTATTACTTTCAGGCGGTACCTGTAAGAAAACCCGAATGCCGACTGATCTTCCTTGTTTGCAAGTACACAATGAATTACGTCATAGGGAGCATAAGCGTGCGCACCGTGGGGCAGAGGTTCTCACCGACCGTCCCCTTAGAAAGGGAGGTGAGGCTTAAAATTCACCCCTCACTTTGACTGTGTAAAGTGGGAGGGGGAGCTGCGATGAGCCTTCACCCCCCCCCCCCTCCCCCCCCCTGCCCCTACTGGGGAACCCTGCGCACGCCTATGATACGCTTTAGGGCAACATGTGTATGTAGGAAAAGTTCGTTGAACCTGCTGAACCAGCACAGTAGCCCACATGTGCGCATGGAGTGCACGACGACAGATACAGGAAGTCCATGCAGAAGCGATGAAATAAATCAGCGTGCGGTAATAACGCCTACGCTAATGAGGCATTAATGCCGCTACGCTTTTTGAAATGCATGGTGGGTGCTGTCAACCAGCTGGGGTCATACCAAGGAAAAACATTATAGATTTTTTCCGCGCAGGACAGATATGCTCTATTCACTGTGAGTACTTACGGTTATTGAATTAGTGAAACAATGTTTACTTCTGTATATTCTGGGTGCAGGCTGCGTTATATAAATGCTAGTAGCTTGTTTCAAATCATTGTCATCGGTGGCTTTCCCTTCCCGAAAATGCACCAGAAAGACAATGAAGACGATGAAGACAATAACCCTCGTGTTGTTGCTGTTCCGCCATCTTGGCTGCAGCTACTTCCATATCTCTACGTATATTTTGTAAATAGATTTGTTTCTGTTATACTTCCCCTCCATGATATTTGGTGGAGGTGCGGGGTATGAAAGACTACAAACAAAATTTTACCTGAAATGAAGTTATCCCTGCTTTCTGAGAATGACCAAGCCTTGGTGAGATGAAAGATGGAGGAGATATGATTACATCCCATAGATAGGGACAATGGTGAAAATATTTTATGAAACAAACACAACGGGGAAAATTTCGTGCAAGAAGCTAAAGGTGGTAAGTTAAGCGTACCGTTTGTGGTAGTAACACCTCCAGTACTATAGCAGTTCACCAAATTGAATCTATTGTCACGGGGGGATCGTTATCTCCAAGCATACTTACATGTAACATTCTTAAGTAAACCCGAAAAAGAAAAATCAACTGACTACTACACACCAGCCAAGAAGGTGAAGGAGGATACCGCGCCTTAGCTGCCTACCTCCACGGCTCAACAGGTGTCAGACCTCGAGGGATGGCCCGAACATTCATATAAAGTTACCGAATAATTAAATACCGGCCAATGTGCTGGTCTGAAATTTATTGTTACTAAATCAGCGCGAATAGATCGAACAAACCTAATTGGCTGCTATTTTTCGGCCAATGCGGTCCAAAACGAATTCATGCCGTATCTACGTAGCTTCAGATCCGTGTCAGTGCAAGGCGACGATACGCAGCCCTATCGTATGTAGACCTGCTGCGCGGGAGTATTGCGACATATGTGGTGCCACCTACCGGCGCTACAAGGGTTAAACTTAGTAGTGCAATGCCGGACTCTTTCCCCCATTTAGCAGTGCACCTATGGGGTGTAGCGATGAAATTTGTTTCTGGCGCGTCTTGCATCTGTTATAGGTATTTAATCCTCATAAAGACAGCTTGTCCAGTGATCTAACGCAACCCGTCAAAGAACAGCCTGTTAACTCATTTTTCTGATGGACTAAAAAACGAAGCCAAGTGCTATACACTGGCGCACGCTACCATGAAACGTCGTCATCAACGCTGCTATTGCATCGTAAAATAGCGCGAACAGTAATGGCTTGCTCCAAATGTTTCATTTCACTGTTTTCCACACAATGATACGTTGCTGCGAGTAGTTCAACCGATTTACCACGACGGCCTGCTCATCGCGGGGTAGCGGCGGAGATAAAATAATGTGAGTAAACAGATTGATAGAACGAACTCGTAGTTTTCAGCCAGATATTCTAACGCCATGGTCGTTTAGAGGAAAAAAATTCGGGAGCCCTCTCCTTATGCATGCTTGGCCACAAATGGCATGCATGCCGCTTTTTGGAAAACTCCCAGCGGCAGTACCTTTGCTGGAAAGGGCTTGAAATCTCCTATTTGACCCCACTACCTGTCTCCAATACTTAAAAAGCTTAATTAATGAAAATTATTTTATTGGGTATCTGACGCCTCTAATTATTTTGAGTTGCCTGCCGCTACAGAAAAAGTAATTATGAAAATAGCGGAGCAAATATTCTACTTTCGTTAGCCTATGGGGACTTCCGGAACATTTCTTGAAACATCCTGCATGCTATGTATATACCTGTGCTCGCGTGCATGCGCTCGTGCATGTGTGTGCGTGCGTGCGTGTGTGTGTGTGTGTGTGTGTTTGTGTGTGTTTGTGTGTGTGTGTGTGTGTGTGTGTGTGTGTGTGTGTGTGTGTGTGTGCGTGTGTGTGTGTGCGTGTGTGTGTGTGTGTGTGTGTGTGTGTGTGTGTGTGTGTGTGTGTGTGTGTGTGTGTGTGTGTGTGTGTGTGTGTGTGTGTCTTTTGCTCCACAGATTGCAGCGCTTACCACTCCCCATGGTGTTCCCGCTTTTGTGGGAACATTAATTTTTTTTCGCGGTTGTATTATCACCGTGCCAACGTGCGTTCCCCCTCATACGCAGATGTTACGCAATTGTGTGTTATGAATCGCTTCCTGTTTATTTAGGCGATACATCGAAAATATAGTGTTTCCTAATAGGAACAGCTGCGATAGCGCCGACCCATTCCGCACATGTCTGTAGCGTTGGCGAGCAACACATGCACGAGCCACTGACGCATATACTGGAAAAGAGGGAATTAGAATGCATACGTTGTAAGCGAGCCCCCCAAAGCACAGGCCTGCCGACGAACACTGCCCGGGCACCAATGCTCACTGCCTTCACAGCATCGGCTCCAGATCGCACACCGCCGTCCAGGTAGATTTCCATCCGGTCACCGACAGCAGCAACCACCTCTGGCAATGCTTCGATCTGTGGATGAGGTAGATGGACGAAGCGTACTGGCTTAGTATAGTCATATTACAGTGTCCAGGTTGACAAAAAAAAAAAAAGAAACACCATGCTCGATGGCAAGGAGCGCCGCTCTCTGCTGCCTCCTTCATAAAAAAAATGTCTTCTAGTTGCACTCCATGAGAAGCGTCGTACAGTGACGCTGCCAGAGTGCAAATGTATGTGATTGGCTAGCGAGATCAGGTAGTGTGGTAAACCGAGCTGCTGGTTCGCAATGCGCTTGCTTATATAATTCGAGCATCTGAATCATCAGCGTCGCCTTGCATGTCCCCATTAATGTTTTGTTTTATTTATTCCTTTACTAACTCCACCTTCTGGTCACGAGAATTGCGTGAAGCCTACTTAAACTACCACTACTACTACTACTACAATACTACTACTACCACTACTACTACTATTACTACTACTACTACTATACTATTACTACTATTGTTACTACTACCACTACTGCTGCTACTACTACTACTACTATACAAATACTACTACTACTACTACTATAATACTACTACTAGTACTACTACTACGATGACGACGACGACGACGGTACAGAGCAGAGTAAGGCAGTTTTGTTGTAAACAAAAATCGGATCTCGGCGCTGAGCTAACTAGGACATTCTTATGCGCAGCTTAATATTTTTGTTATCATTTTTGTAAGCAAGCATATAAATTTGCGGTGACGCATTCCATAAGATTTCATTACACTGTTAAGTTTTCCGTGCGAAGTGACCGTCAACCCACTGCCGCGGCATCTTGCTGCAGGCACGCATTCGTGTTGATATATGCGGTGATGAATCGCCTGCCATCCAACTTTGCCTGAATGTCTTCCGCATTAGCCTTTCTTTTAGATGTGAAGCATCTTATGGCGAAGCTTAATCCGGTGGTGTGCGGCGTGACCACCCTTACTGCGCATGCGCAAACCCTTTTAAAAAATAAAAATAAAAACCTCCTCTCCCCCCTCTCTCTCCTCTAGGCATCCCTTCCCGCGGCAACCACACCCTCACTGCGCATGCGCCTCCCCTCCTCTCTCCCCTCTTACACTCCCCCCAGACATCCCTTGCCCGCGGCGTCCACACTCTCACTGCGCATGCGCGTCCCCCCCTCTCTCACCTCTACGCATCCTTGCCCACGGCGTCCTCACTCCCACTGCGCATGCGCGTCCCCCCCCTCTCTCCTCTCCTACGCCCCCCCCTTGATAAACGACAGAGCTTCCGCGAGCATATATTTGAACATGAAGGCATGTACTCTGCCAAACATTCCCTTTTGTTCCTTCCTGCAACATCCCATCATTCTGCATATCTTCCTCCACGCCACTTACTCCATTGCTGCTCCATGAAATACACTACTTACATAATAACTCACATAAAATGGATCAGAATGGGCTTTTTTTTCAGTACAAGATTTTATTAGTTCTGATTTGTTCGCGCAGGAATTGTAGTGTTGCGCTATTAACATCAAACTAACCCAACAATGAGCCCGTTCTGGTTCTAGCACATAGGACAAGAATGACAACTTAAGTACGACGAAGCCCTCACCGTCGCGGGGTCGCCGTCCAGCTGCCTTGCTCCATGATTTGATACCAGGACTGCCGACGCACCGTTCTGGAAAGCCGCGAGCGCCGATTCAGCTGGGAAAATGCAAATGATTTTAGTTTTTATTGGCAGAGCTGGGCAGCCTTCTTTGTTTCTCTTTGGTTTGCTCTTTCCTTTCTCCTCTCTTCCTTTTAAATGCGAAGCATTTCCTTGCGTATTTGAAAAAGCACAACATGGGAAGGGGAGTCTCCTTGGACCTTCCCCACCCTATCCGGCTACGGTATCGATCGTGGGCTTAGCAGACACGTCGACTACACTGACGCCCAAAGGGTATCCTTTGGTCGTGACTTAGGTGCTCACATTAGAGCATAGGTGTTAGTTTTATCGAAATGAACTGCATGCCACGGTGCCACGGTGCTATGTCACCCCGTGACAATATGCAATTATAAGAAGCGGTTTTCACCGTATTCATCCGAGTTCTGCAATGTTTGACCATAGCTGCGAGAGAGAGAGATAGGAGTTAATATGAATTGTTTATTATATTGTTACTAAAGTCAATGGTGTATACTGCACCCACAGTTGACGTTGACGCAATATGACGCTATTGTTGTGACTTTCTCGTCAGCTGTTTCAAGCACTGGCGTATCTCTGTGGTAGATACATGACTGCCACGCACAATGCCTGGGTTGGATTTTAGCTCTAACGGGGATTTCAATCTTTTCGTCGCTCTGGTTTTTCTCTCGCCGATAACGCTGCCGACGCCTGCCCCGCCTAAAAAACGCGCTACCGCGTAGCGCTTTTTGAACTTCTGACATCACCGTTCCTGGTTTGATACAAACTGTCAATCCCCTGTGGATCATACCCTCATTCCATTGGCCGTGGCATGCGGGGATGGCACATACGTGACTGGAGGAAAGCGTTTCATGACGTACGCGACATGTATTTCATGCTATTAAATGCGAAGCATTTCTTTGCGTACTGTAAGCTTTTATGCGTTTCTATCTATCTATCTATCTATCTATCTATCTATCTATCTATCTATCTATCTATCTATCTATCTATCTATCTATCTATCTATCTATCTATCTATCTATCTATCTATCTATCTATCTATCTATCTATCTATCTAGCCGCCTGCGTCTGGGTGGTCTCGTGATGGCCTCCTTAACTTGGGGTAGATCCAAAATTTGTAAGGGAGGGTAAGAGGTATTGACGAATATGTCTGGCTGGTGATGACATGAACAACGTGAAAATCCCGTCGCGTACGTCGTCAAACTCATTGCTCCAAACACGTGTAGGCTCATACCCGTATACCACGGGCCGCGGAATGCGGGTATGCGCCACAGGACTTTGACAATTTATATCTACCCAGTAACTGCGAGAACAGGCATTGGTAATTTAAATGCGAGAGCGTTAAGAGAAACTGACGTCGGTGGCGTTGACACTGGTAATTTAAAGGCGACAGCGTTAAGAAAAACGGACACCGGTGGCGTTGACGCCAGGAGTACAAAGAATAGAAATCAGAGTCCCAGCAAGGAATCGAACCCCAAGCATTCTGCGTGGCAATCAAGCATTCTACCACAGAGCCACGTCAGGTCTCGAAACTGCTTTGGAAGAACACCCTATGCAGGCGTAATGTTGGTGAAACGTATATTGTGGTTTGTAGTGCTGGCTGTCTAATTTTATTAACGTTACATACGTACTCCTCTGGCGAAGGAGTCATGTCGGATTAACGTCAGTTGTATACTTAAGCGCCATCCACTGTAGTTGGTTTACGTAGCACTATCCAGGGCTACCATCCTTGCAAGCACAAGCTCTATATATCAGCTTACGGCTTCTGGTGTTGGCAATACCCATGTTTCTATTGGCATCGTTGCACAACTGTAAACAAGCGGTGATATGAAACATATGCGACTGTTTAACATGTCTTTTCGTGCAACATTTCTATATATCTTTGGCGTCATTTTATAACGCTTCGCTCAATAAAAAAAATTACAACCCAGTCACCTTACCTCCGGATGCTTCGCATAACATTGATTCCCATGGTACTGGGATCTGCCTAATTTTTCATGTATTGAGCCGTTCATCGTGTTCCTTATACATAAGTGCCCTCCAATGAAAGTTAATGCGACGACCGGAAAGAGCACTCAGATGCGCGTGGCTACATAGATTTATAGATAGAAATGGTCAAAATGTCTCAGGTTCGCTAAGAAATGCTTCGCATTTAATATTGACGTGATCGTCGACATAGGAGGCGTCTTTAACGTAGAAGTTCCTCGTTGTTATCCTCCTTACCAGTCAGGACACCCTTTGCTACAAGTGGAAGTGTCGTAATGGTACGCAGCCATCGGAAATCGTCCCACGTCGCCGATGATGATAACAGGTTTCCTATGAAGTCTTCCTTAGAAGGATCGAATGTGAATGATCTGCCAGGCGATGAGGCTTCCAGGTTTGCAAACCTGCAGAAAGTAACGAGCAGCTTGTTTCATTGACAGCAACGTTGATTGCATCACAAGTGCAGCGATTACATGTTACTTTATATCTTAAGCGGCGCCGATATCTCGACCGTTACCATGAAGGCTGTAAGAAGCATGAAAAACTCTCGAGGATTGCAGCAGTCACACATTGAACTGTGCAAACTGCAATAAAATTTCGTAAGCACCAACAACCTGCAAAAAGCGTGATGTTATATGTGAACTAATAATAACTGGGGCGTAAAGAGAAACTACACTGCCATGTGACCGGCTAGTATCGTAGGAATAAGGTTGGGGTCTCAAAGAAGCATTTGCACGGGAATTTTGAGTTACGTAGAGCTAACTACGAAATAAGACGATGAGGTGGTTATGACTTATAATAAGCCTTGATTCAACTTTTTTGTTGACTGTGGAATCCTGTTGAATGCTATCATCCTTTCTTCCGTTATTATGACCTCGCTGAAGTCTGCAGAATGAGCGTAGATGTCCTTTAGAGGATAATTTATCTCTGTTGATATTGTAGCCGAAATATATAAATTTATACAGAACATAGTTTCCATATTGGATTTGTAGCATCTCTGAATTTTTCAACATGCTGCCCAGTTATTTCCTAAGGCCTCTAAAAATAAAAAAAATAGTTTATTCTAAAATAAACTATTTTAACTTAGCATGCCTTAGTAGCATGCCTATTTTAACTTAGCATGCCTTAGTAGGGAATCAAACAAGAACTTTCATTTCATCTACATGACTCATTTTATGTAAGCAGGTACATCGAGCATTGTTCGAACAAGTACGGATACAAGAGGGCAATCTGCCTCGGTTTTAATACCATGAACATCACAATGAAAATGAAATATTGCTAATTTCAAAGATGTTGGTTGCTATTCCTGACGCTCCATAATTTAGGTGGTTAGCCACACCACTGAGTATTATATTCACGAGCATCCTACATGGAGACTGTCGTGCAGCGTAACTGAGATCCCGTAACACTCTTCCTTTCCTAGGGAGTCTTCCGCGCCGTTCGGCTGTTTCACATAAACTCACCAGTTAGACTCGCTCTTTCTGCTACCAGAAAAGCTTCTCACTTGAGCTTTGCAGCCTCATCAGCTAAGCATACATAACAAATAAATTCCTTGAAGCCAGTAGGCCTCTGCTAGAATTATTTCTACGTGTCTCCTGAGTAGAGTGCTCTTATCGCCACACACACAAACGTGTTATCCGAGGTAAAATGACGAAAATATTTTGCACGGAAAAGTTTCATCTTTCGACCACACTCATAAGCAAACGTATGTCGCACAGAATAGTGTTACCTGAGGCCTTCAGGAAGGACGAACATGTTCTTGCCGAGGCTTACAGCCTGACCCGTTACGGGTGAGTCCACGGTGACCACTATGGCAGCAAAGCCTTGATGCTCCGCCCTCCTGATCATGGATTTGGTCAAGGAGCGGTTCCTGAAGATGTACATCTGCTGCCATAGAAGGCAGTCCGGCGCACTGGCTCTGATATCTTCCATCGAGGCAGTGCTCATGGCGCTCACAATCATCACCGTGCCGGCGTCCCGAGCCGCTGCAGGATATGAAGTCGCAATGGGCTGGCGTCTGGATCATTTTACCCTGCGATACCTCCTAATCTTTCATTGAAGTTTTACTGATTAACACTTTTACTGAATGCGTCGCAGTGCAATAACAAATTCGTAAAATAGCGCACTGAATTCGCGCTAGGCTATGCTGTGCGTATCTACGCAATCTTTCTTCAAGAGGCGATGGGTGGCGCTGATTAAATTGCCATCCCGAGCGCTAAACCTTGCCCGGACATAAAACATAACATTAGTAGGTTGTCGTACAAGCATGAACATAACTGTATTAAACCTCGCAAATCATGTCATTAGCTTACCTTCGACGTTCGGCACAATTTCTTTAGGAAGTGAATATTCTGTCAGCAGTTTGTAATAAGTGGCTGACTGCGGTCAAGTGAAGGATGCTCTGCATCCGGTGGTTAACTAATCATTCATTATCTTTTTGTGTTACGGGAATCATCGGGACAGCATTGCGCTCATGACTGCGAGGCCATACCTTTGTTTAAGATCTCTAGTACGTTTCTCCTTCAACAATTGCTGTATACTAAAAATTCTAACTTTGCTGCTGCTCTGTTTGAACGTCCCGTGATATTATTCGAGACGCGTAGTTTACGCGTGCTACCAAAGGTCGTCCACAACGCAGGCGTATTGACGCTGGCAAAACAGCGACTGCGCCCACAGTGCACCGAGAATAGGCCAATCCTATTTTACGCACGTCCGCGTTAAACGTCCGAACCTTTCACAGGCGAATAACGCTCTTTTTTGGGGGGCAGCATTCTTTGTTTTTGAAAGCGGCTTTTGTAGGAGCCGAGTGCGCAAGCGCCCTTTTAGGATTACCCCTCGCGCTGCGAGTAGTGTGCTTGCAAAATAGTGAAGGTGCCGAAGGCGCACAACGAAACGGCTTTTTTTCTGATGCGGGTTGGACGCGGACATATCAGTTACAAGGACCGACAACTGGCGCCCCATGGCATGTACTTCCCTGTGGTATTCACCGGTAAGATGCAACCTGCAAGCAGGACGTTTCGGATAGGTAAATACTGGCTGCGGCCAACAATCCCCACTTTTTTCTTTACCCTCATTGATGCATAGTATTGTGTATCAATCCCCAACATAATGCAGTGTCACTACGCGTGTGAATAGAGTATCTAACGCATGCTTCCTTTTCTTCATGGTGCTGGCACTTTAACGATAATAACGGGAAACTTTTAATAACAAGCAGTAGGAGATAAATACAAAAAGACATTTCTTAAGGCACCAGCTGCTTATAGAGAAAATTTTCAAGTAAAAAAGGCCGTTTTATCGGGTTTAAAACACTTTAAATCTCAAGGGGCTGGAGTAAGGTTGGAAACGGACTCGGCAATCACTTTTGTCAAGAGCCATCCCAGCAGCGCCATTGCAAAAACAAGCCTCGAATGCAGTTTGGCCGCCCACGCAAAGGTACACTGGTCGCAGAAAATCTGCTCACATTTGGCGTACTCCCCACCACGTTGTCTCAGACGCTGGTAATGTTTCCCCTTCCTCTTAATCTCTTTCGAGAGCTCCAAGGTATTCTGTCACTCTTTAAAAGCAGCAATAGTCACGATATCTGCAGCATAGTCACTGTCTATAATTTTTTTTCACAATTGCCAGTCCTCCTTTTCCACCAAGAGAAAATGAAGAAGCTCATTAAGGCCCAGGACCTGACCTCTTAAATCCTGGCCGTCCAGAGGGCCCGCGCGAGTGTGGGCAGGTTCAACCTGACCGTCCCCGCGTTGGTGTAGCTAGGTGACGTTGAGATTACTCCCGTTTATTGTGCACCAAATAAAGTTGTTTCACTGACTCACTCACTCATAATGGCCCCCTGTGTATTGGCTATGCGGACATCAAGCATGTTTTGTGGGGCTGTGGCTCTGCCGGTACTCCGTTCACCCACGAGGACACGAAGAAAATCATGAAGGCCTGTGATGAAACATCCAAAATTGCGGCCGTCTCTGAAAGCCCGCGTGAGGGCCGTCTGGTTTAACCTGATTGTCCCCGAGTGGGCCTAGCCAGGTGACGTTGAGCTTTTCTAGCGTCTAGTGTGGACCGAATAAAGTTGTTTCCCTCTATCACAGTTGCCCACCAAGACAGGTGAGCTATTGTAGCGCACTTACCTTGTGCAGTTCCCAACTCTCCGTCTTTGTGTGCAATCATATGAGCAGCGGAAGGGGAGAAACCAACAGGAAACGATATCTTGTGGCCTAAGACTGTAGTACCAGTATGAATTCCTCGAAACGTCCACAAGAGTCCTTGGCCTGAAGCGGAGCCTGGGTCCAAAGCATAACACCTCTAAAAAGGTTCGCCTATCACAAACACTGTTTTTGACCACGGTAAATAATATACATTCAGATACTTATGAAGATTTGTTTACACCTGAAAATTTTTTAGAACTGTTAACAGGCATTTAGATATCTATTTTCGTCCAAGCCACATCGGCAGGAATAACTGATGTTTGTTCCGTTCTTGTAAACTTCTCATTGTTAGGAGGATAATGTAGAATAAACACATATGCTCGAATATATTCAATAACTACTAAAGTGTGATAGGTTCTGAATCTGCTATCTGAGCTCTTTTTTTATCAAACGCATCTCGTTTATATCAGCTGCATAACAGCCGACTTGGTGGTCCTGTACTATGCATATGAAAGTCATTGGAATATGCATCAATAATTTGGAATCCCCATGGGATTCCAAATTATTGATGCATATTCCCTTACTAATCTACTGGAAGCCGTTCAGAATAAAAAACCGGCAGATCCCACGCACTGTGGGAATCGATGTAATGCGAAGCAGCCAGCAAGGAGCAAATCATGCTGTACATAATATGCATGTCATGATTTACATGTTAGGACCGGTCATTTATGTTCGCCATACAGTCACGTCGCGCAATACCAATTTCGGTCTGTATCAAGCTAGCGAACTGGACGCAAGCGCACCATGAGCGTGGCATGTTAAATGGCATTGCAGATGACATGCATGCCAAGATTTTCATGTTACCACCTGCCACTTATGTTCGTTATACAGTCACGTCACGCAATATCAGACCTGGTGTATGTCAAGCTAGCGAAACGGCCGCGAGCGCACCATGAGCATGGCATGCAAGTCATGTTGCACATGACATGTCACGATTTCCATATGACCACTTGGCATTTACGTTCGTCATAAAATCATGTCACGCAATACCAAATTTGGTGTATATCGAGATGGCGAAACGGTCGTCAGCGCAAAATGAGCATGGCATGTAAATCATGTTGTACATGACATACAGGTCATATTTTCATATTACCACCTGTCATTTATGTTGGCTGTACAGAAATGTCTAATAATAATAATATGTGGGGTTTTACGTCCCAAAACCACGATATGATTATGAGAGACGCCGTAGTGGAGGGCTCCGGAAATTTCGACCATCTGGTGTTCTTTAACGCGCACTGACATCGCACAGTACACGGGCCTCTACCATTTCGCCTCCATCGAAATGCGACCGCCGCGGCCGGGATCGAACCCGCGACCTTCGGGTTAGCAGCCGAGTACAGAAATGTCTCATCGTACCAATTTTTGGATATATCAACTTAAGAAAACGGCCTCAGGTGCACTACGGCCATGGCGTGTAAATCATAATTTTCATGGCAGGTTATTCATGATTTTCATGCTATGACCAGTCAGTTCATGTTCGTCATGCAGTCTTGTTATGCCATACCAATTTTGGTATAAATGCCCATGTACGATACGGTCCAGGAGAGCACAAAGTCGTAGGCGGCTAGATAGATAGATAGATAGATAGATAGATAGATAGATAGATAGATAGATAGATAGATAGATAGATAGATAGATAGATAGATAGATAGATAGATAGATAGATAGATAGATAGATAGATAGATAGATAGATAGATAGATAGATAGATAGATAGATAGATAGATAGATAGATATACGCTCAAAGGTCGCCGAAGTTCGCTAAGAAATGCTTCGCATTTAACAGCACTATTCAACTTATCATCATACTAGCTATTTCAAAGGGTTTAATCTTTGAAAGGAGCGCTGAACATTCCGGCGCTTGCTGTGAGCGGGATATTCTCCAGATTATCTTTTTTCCGCACCCTTCATGATAGAAACATCATTTCTAGGTCGCATATTTTACCGCTATCTCATACTTATAGTTGCACCGATCATGCTTACACAGTCAATCCTATCTTCGCCCGGACGCAGAAATACAAGAATTCACCTTTAACTCAGTCAGTAAAAGAAAGGAATGACTTACCTTCCCAAATTCCTACAATAACCGAGCCTTCTTTGTTTAATTCCGCATAGCTAACGTATTTGAAATCCTGTAACTTCTATTAACAATTTTGCTTTTTTTTCTTTGTTTACTCTTCATTATAATATTTGTGTTGCCGCGTTTTACGAATTACTGTAGCATGGAACTGTATAAACCTTCAAATATCGTTTCCCTGTAAAAAGTTCTGTTATGTTTTATGCCCCCCTCCCCCATGTAATGCCCCTAGTGGGCCCTTATAGGCTACTTGAATATATAAAGTAAAACAAATGAATACATTGCTTTTTTTGAACATGTACCTCGAGAACGCTACAGTGTTTTCTTTCAGGGTCTGCTCCCGGTCTGCTCCGCTGGCGATGTAGCTTCTGGTGGCATCATCCAGGTTGGCCTCACCTATGCGCTGAATGTCGTCTATGGTAACCACTGTTTCGTCTTGCACCTCTTGCCTGGGCTTTGCACTGACATGCTTGAAGTTTGCTGCAACAATTGGATTTGTTAAACGCTTTCTACCGCGCATTTTATCGCGTTTTTTTTCGCAGTGTTAAAATTTCTTTCTCGGTCAACTTCACAGAGCATTCGATGCCCTTCTGGTACGGCCATGCAAACCTTGGTCCCAATGGAAGCTACATCACGCATCAGGTTGGAAGGATTACTTGAACTCCACAAAAGCGACAACGTTCGCTAACATGTTGCAATGCATGTAAGAAACTGCAAACATCATGGTCAGGACGTACCAAAGTTTGATAAAATAACTGTTTTATATCTGCACAAAAATCAAGTGACAAGAGCAGTTGCAGAAGCCCACCAGGACCAGGTCAAAAGAAAGCGAGACCGCGTATGTGTGGAGCTCTCTTACAGCCCTTTGTGATACAGACGTGGTTTTGATAGATGTGGACTTCACACGTGACGGAGTTTTCACACACCACCAAAAGTTGCTACTTTGTTGTACGGGCTCTGACTGATAATTTATTACATCTCGCGTTCAATATTCAACAAAATCTGATGTATTAGCTCAGCATTGTAACGTCAATGCCTCTGACCTACCAGCACCCGTTCATGCACAGTTTTACACCGTTATTGTATGAGTTAGCATGTGGAACTAACAATGAATGGTTTCGCAAGTTCAGGCCATGTTGAAGCCAGTCATAAAGCTACAGCCATAAAGCTGTTTGCGTCTGTTTTGGCGGGAAATCTCACGTGAATACCTCCATTTGTTTCTAGGTGGAGCATGTCACGTGATTAGCTTTTTGTGGTTTATACATCAGTACTCTTCACCGTCACTTCCCTTTTTCCACCCTCTCGCTATGCATAGCGATGTTATGCTAGGATCTGCTTGGCAAATACCCGCTTTCCAGGGCTCATACCCGCTGAGTGTTCTGTCGGCTCTGCACGGTGTGAAAAAGAAACTTAATTGCTCCGCTGTAAAAGATATGTGCAGTCGGAAATCAACTCTCATTTCAGTAATGTGGCTGATGCGAATGTATCAGTTGCTTACTGGCAATACTATGTGGCACATGGTCCATATTATCTTACGTCTTGCAATAAGGTTATGTTGTTGTAGATCTATACGAACAGACAACAGCACGATTTCGTTTATATGTCAGGCTACTAAGGAATGAAAGTTCTAACCCGCATGCCTAATTCCACACACCTCTTCGATACGGTGCACGGGCGAGTTGTGCAGCCAAAAAACCTCCTTGAATGATGTTAACGACTTTCCGGTGGTTTTTCCGACCCTCTTACTGGGCGTTTATTTGTGCACTCGTTTTATTGAAAATAATTGGCCCCGGAATGTCTTCTTATTGCATCGGAGAACAATGTATCGTTTCTATGCTACATTTTAATTTTTACTTTTTGCGGTAACTTTAACCATTCAGTATTTATTGCTGATGCTTATGACTCTATTCCGAACCACAACTCTTGTATGGATTATGCGGGTGTATCTGTATATAAACAAGCATGTACAGTAAAAAGCTGGTTAATTCGAACTCGAAGGAGACTATAAAATTGTTCGAATTAAGCGGAGTTCAAATTAGCGGCCGCGCGCTAGAATGAGGGAACATCGCGCCACACTGTGCGGACAGAATCCAAAGAAGCTACCTCTGGACTCCTTACCACGAATTAGGCAATACCAAACGTCCGTGGCAGGTGCTTTCGAGATTTTAGTTCATGGAGCTCTGACAGCGAACAGAATTGATTGATCAGTGAGTGATACGTGAGAAACAAGCAGTGACATGCACATGACCAGTTAGCCTTAATGCCGAAATCTATGACGCTATTTATGTTCCAAAACACGTTAATTTAGCAGTGAACGACGTTGGGCTAATTAGCGTCGCATAACGAAGAAAAAGACAGCGCTGAAAAGACCAGGACAGAGAAGGAACGATACACAGTGCGCTGACAGCGCATTGTGTTACGTTTATTTAGATGGAAGTGTTAACGCGATCAAAATTAAAAGTAGTGAGCAAGTTGCATTTGCTTGCGCTTCTTCTGTCGCCACTCCATGAGCATCGTTTGCAGGTTGCCCAAGTGCTCCACCGCAGCGTCCGAATTCTTTTCTGCGGAGAAGTGCTGCTTTGTTGTTTTGCATCTCTACTAAATTTGATTTGGCTTGGTTGTGAAATGCAGTGTCATCCCTGTGGGTCGAATTGTGCGAGGAACGATGAAAGCCAGGGGGCTCCCAGTTCGAACTAACCGTTGTGGATGCCGACGCGTTCAAATTATCGGGAGGTTTCCCCCGTAGAAGTACGCAGGGCTGTGCGGGGACCAGGAAATCAGCTCGAATTAACCGAGTTTGCATTAACGAGCTTTTACTGTACTATTTTCATGGCGCAAAATAATGAGCAGTGACATGAAGACGCTTCTATGAATTATAAGGTTATAGCTGTGTAGAAACCATGGCGTACTATTTTTTAAAGGTTACTTAACTTGCAGCGAGGTAGAAAATTATTGTCACAGTGGCCCCAAGGTCCGGTAGGTTTAGGAAAGAAATGTCCGCTTGAATAATTCAGTCGCCCTTATGTAACGTTAACGTAGTTTTTTGTGCTAAAAGCGGTTAGCTGATCACGACGTTGGGCTTGTATAGAGTAACGGCGTATATTAGGGCTAGATCTTAGCACTTGACACCAATCAACTAATTCATTGAAATGCATGAGTCCGACAGTGGCGTAGCCAGGCGGTGAGACACCGGGCTCGTGCCCCCCCCCCCCCCCCCCCCGCCCCTCAAAATGTTTTTTTTTTTGCCATGGCGTACGGGGCACAAAGTGACATTCGACCACATTTGCCTGCCTGGCCCCCCACTTCAGATCAAGGTGGTTTCACCCCCCCCGAAAAAAAAATTCTGCCTACGCCCTAGGAGTCCGTACACTCACCTTGTGATAGGCCGAGGAAGACCAGTAGAACGATGACAAGTCTATTTGAAGCGCCTTGCAACATGTTTCTCGCACCATGCAATGTGCCTTAGGTGCACTGCCGACAGCGTCGCACAGGTACTAGGAAATGAAAGAGAAAAAAAACAAAACTAATCAGCACTCTGAGCACTGGAGCACGTATTCTTCAGTATTCGTAAAGTGCTTACGCAGCCAGTGCGACAAAACAGGGCTCAGCTACACCGTGCTACACTCCTGTACAATATTTACAGACAAGTGTTGCAATTACCGGGCTTTTTCCAACCACAAGCTGTCCGCCAGATACTTTCACGCACACGAAACATCGCCTCGTGCTTCAAATGTTCACTACGGTAAGTGCACCGACCCGACCGCGTTTGTGCGTTTGATTGTCGAACAAACTTCTGGCTGTCAAAGACAGTCAATGAACTACGTTTCATGTATTTCTAGAAGATAAAGGCACGGAAATAGATTTAAAAAAAAAGAACCTATGATCTTTATATATACCTTGCAAGCGTGGTCACAACTACGATTAAAATTTGACCAAATATCTTATTGTATATTCGCTTACCCTCTACGTAGTGCGGCAGCTTTGCAGTTGTCGAGGTCACATACCAAAGCGAACCTGTATGATCAGTTATCTACACAGCTGCAGCATAACGTTGCGGACTTATTAAGAGGATATTGGTTCGTTTAATTCCTTCCTTTGCTAGTCACTCGTCCAACACAGCGTGCTTTATGCATACTACCTACAACGTCTACTAATAAAAAGCCCTAATGGTTTGTTTAGTCTAGGTATTTAGAGGGGTGACTGCATTTCCAATAGTAGGTAGGAGTCAAATATAAATGCAGTGAAAACCAATCAATTTGGAAGGAAAACGCTGAAGAGAGTTTTATCTTTTGGTGCTGCTCACTTTGAATTTTTTTGCAGCAGTGGTGAGCTCCTGTTTTCTGACTTTTGTCTCTTCACTAGCAACTCGTCTCTTCTTTAACGCTGTGAAACCCAATCTTTCATATACAGGCCACGTTTATTTCATACCTCTAAATTCACCTTTACACAGGAACATGGGCTGCCAAGCAGCCTGCTTATTGAGCTGGAGTGCATTGTCTTTTTTTTTTCCTTTTTCACACATAGCTTAGGTAATCATTAACTGCTTGTTTTATAATTCTGATACTGACGTTGAAAAAATTAGTAGCATGTCCACTGTAATTGTAACGCTTTCCGCTGCCAGAAATAAAAGTGAACAACTTGTTCTGTTTGTTCTTGAGGCGGAAGTCTACTTTGAGGGTATAGCTGCTATCGCCGCTAGCTAATATTTACGGAGTAGGTGCTGCTGCTCATTCTGAGAATACCCCTTCCATTAGAAGTCATCGCTTTTCTTTAGCCTATATTGACTCCTGTTAAAAATAGGCACCGTATCTTCGACGACAGGACGAGCGATGACTGGACTATGAAAACATAACGCTGATGAAGTTTCTTCTTTGTTTACCATCGGGGCCGAGTTTTTGTATTAAAGGGGCCCTGCAACACTTTTTGAGCATGGTCATAAAACGCTGCCGATCGGTAGTCGAGGCTCCCGAGAACACGCGAGCCAAATATTATAGCGCAGCACGGGGCCTCGAATTCACAATAAATTACCAAAGTCAGCTAAAAATTGCTTTCTCTTCTCTCGACAATTGACGCTACGAGCTAAAAAATCACTCGTCACAGCCACTGTATCATCAAATTGGCTGATTTGAGCGTGACGTGCTCGGTAGTTAACAGGGCCGCCGCGGGAGGCCGCGATTTGTCCACGCGTGCGCGTGCGCTATCGCACTGAGAAGCCACGTATTCGAAGAAAAAGAAAGAGAAAAAGTGCTCAAGGTCACGAGGCCCGCATGACGTATTTTCTTCCCCCGTGCCATCCCTCCCTGCTTAGCCTCTAGCGCTTTCGTCGGGACGAGCGAAGAGAGAATGCAATTGCAGCCTGCCACAAATCTTTGTAACTCCTCTCGTACTGGACGGGTTCTAAAAACTTTTGCGGCAGTAAATACGTGAAGCAATAAGCTCCTTAAGTGAATCCATTCCATGGCTACTTGGAAAAGTGTTGCAGTGCCCCTTTAAGTTGGCGGATTGTGTGAGTCAATATAGATATACAAAAAGTGTAAATGAACATACGTGTGAGTCGAACGTTCTACGCACAACCTGTGGGCATGCTTCACATCTTAGAAGAATATACAACAACCTTTACATAACAAACAAGTATTCTCCAATCATACAATTTTCCCCTCCTAGCACCAGAACAATGATTAAAGTACCTATTGTAGCACAATTTGCAGTTTTGCGGTATTTTGAAAAAAAAAATGTAGGGACACTCAAAAAGACTATCAAACTTTCACCTTAGTAATTTCTGAACGTTCTATCAAGTAAATTTGGAATGTAATATTGCCAAAAACCACGGCTATAATTTTTTAGGCTAATTCTGCTCCTAAGTGGATAAGTGCGGCAATGAAAACTTCATGTTACTCATAGTCACCTATTATACCTATGTCCATAGCTCGTTTGATGTATTGTCTGTTGTGTTGCCCGCATGTGAGAATTCATCTTCCTGATTACCAGAGACATTATCAAGCATATTATTAATTACATTTCGGATATTGTAACACTATTGCGGTGTTACTGAAATTGCACATTGTTTGTCCAATGCATGATTTGCGTTTTGATTTTACTGTTGGGGACGTTGTTTGATATGTGGGTGTGTATGTGCGTGGATATTTTTTCGTGGTGACCTGGTTGTACTGTGAGAACGCTGTTTAACAGTTTCGTATCGCTCTGCGCCGTTCCGTGTGTCACCGCAAGAAGTTTGTGCGTTGTAAGCTCGATCTCTCCAAGAGTTAAGGAGTGGCCAGCGATCAACAGGTACGTGAAAATTGTTCATCGATCGTTAGTTCGCATACGGTTCGTAATAATTTCGTGGGCGAGTTAGCGACAGCCCATTAAATATGTCGTGATGTAATACGGGTGTGACGAACACGAGGAATACTACGGGAAAAGCACGGCTGTCTCCTGGATGACGGCCGACAGCGGCACGACCATGACGCGGCTACGAAAACATAACATTTACACAATACAGCCACAACGGCGAAGTCGGCAGGTAGTCTCACGTGCTGCGGACGAATGGGAATCATTTGCGGATGAAATAAGCCTACTTTCTAGCGCCTTCGCCTTTCATAGAAAACGTGGCACTGGTTACTCTGGTTAAGAGGCTTCGCGAAAACTTTTTCAGTGCCCTTACTTCCACCTCCCTGTCAAAGAGCACGAAAAGAAGTTGAAGGTAGGATTGAGGATTGAAGGGATAAAAAAAATCGTTCAACATGGGAATGTCGCTGGTGCCAGCGATTCGAGAAAAAATTGAAGGACACTTTGTACATTCAAAAGTGTGTTCGGCGAAAGCGTGTGGCCATTCCACTGACTATGCCATGTCGTCTTTATTTTACACTCTCACTTGGATAACACGCAAACCGAATGTGTGCGTTTTTTCTGTTTTAGTTTTTTACCGCCAATCGCAGTGAGACGCGAGACTAATATTCCTCCGTTCGCATGCGTTAGTATTTCCTCGCGCTTTGCGCATCGCGCAAACGCCATTTGCGTTCCAGCGCTTAAATTGACGGACCCTTTGAAAATTCGAAAGTATTCCGTGGACGCATGTGTCCATTGAGACGGCGTCGGTCAGAATGATTGCAAAGGCTGGGCACAGTGACGCTACGCAAGCAAAGCGCGAGCGCTGTAGAGTCCGACGCGACCGCCGTCCGTTTGCGCAACCCGGCGGCCACCTGGCTCCGTGCCAGAGCTCGGATGGACGGACGGACGGACGGACAGACAGACAGACAGACAGACAGACAGACAGACAGACAGACAGACAGACGGATGGACGGACGGACGGATAGACGGACGGACGGATAGACGGACGGACAGACAGATGGACGGACGGACGGAGAGACGGACAGACGGACGGACGGACGGACGGACGGACGGACGGACGGACAGACAGACAGACGGACGTACAGACGGACGGATAGACGGACGGACAGACAGACAGACAGACGGACGGACGTACGGACGGACGTACGGACGGACAGACGGACGGACGTACGTACAGACGGAAGGACACCGGACGGACGTGAGCATGAGACATTAAAGGCTTTCGCCTTAAAATACTTGTCTTCGTCAAAGAAGCAGCCTTCTTCCTAAGCAACTGCCTGCTATGCGCCGCTGTGTCACAGCTGGCATCGTGCTAGGGCACGTACGAGCGCACGCCAGTATGAGACATTATGCTCGGCGACAACTTATCTTGGCGTTGGAGCGACGGCTGCGGAGGCGGGGCTTCTGCACATGTACTACTGCGCGAAGTAGTCCGGTATGTCATGCGTTCCGTACCGCTGTAGAAAGTTAGGGCTGTGCGCGATCAGCGTTTCATATCGACGCAGACGCCACTTGGCGTTCGAGGTACGCGTAAAAGGCGCGGCTTTCTCACGCGCTTAGAAACGCGAAGTGACAACTTATAAATTAAAA
>JALIZH010017036.1:0-24266 GCA_030522465.1 Rhipicephalus appendiculatus | reverse complement strand
GAGAATACGGCCAATGTAGCTCTCGCTACAAAAGAGGTGGACCTACGCTCGCGTTCCTACCTGGTCCGAGGGGCGTTGCCAGAACTGAAACCTACGACGTCGGGCTAAGCGCGCTGTCCGACCTACTGCCGACCTGGTCGACGACCAGTCAGGGCCGACGATTTTCTTCGGTTGTGTGGCTGACCAAATTGGCCACAGACTGGTTGCCGACCCATCGCCAACCGTCGGCGACTGGCCATGATTCCTTGGGGAAACACACAGCGGAATTTCTGGGTTTTTCCTTGATTTATTCATTTTATATGCGAAGCATCTTATCCTCTGGCTATGTCCGTCCCGCGTCTGTCCCGCGTCCGGCCACTTTCATGAAGTAGGGAAGCACCTACTATGCGAACCAGAACACTGTAGTACAATATAAGGCCTTCAACCACCACTACAGTCACCAGAGTCATGGCCGAGAGAGCAGAGAGGCTACTTAGCAATGGTTAGGCAGGTGGTGTCTGTCGCCCAGGTTGACTACATTCTTTGATCATGCTTGCATGTGTTTGGGGGGAGGGGGGGCTTAGTCCGTCCCTCCTTCCCGCGTCCCACACCACCACAGCGCATGCGTGTCCCCCTCCTCCCTCTCCTAAGCTCACCCCCCTTTCTCTACTCTAGCAATCCTCTACTCTACGGAGCGGCGCCCGCGTCCCACAACCTCACAGCGAATGCGCGTCTTCTCTCCTACGCTCACCCACTTTCTCTTCTCTAGGAATCCTCGACTCTACGGAGCGGCGCCCGCGTCCGACATCCCCACAGCGCATGCGCGTTCTCTCCCACGCTCACCCCCTTTCCCTCCTCTAGGAATCCTCTACTCTACGGAGCGGTTCCGGCGTCCCACACCCCCACAGCGCATGCGCATCCCCTCTCTCTCCTCTCCTACGGTTGCCCCCGTTCTCTCCTCTAGGAATCCTCTACGGAGCGGCGCGCACGACAGGTGGTGCGACAGCTGCATATTCCGCTGGGAGCACCACGGTAGTCCAGCGGTATGAAAATTACGGAGCGCGCCTCATTCTCTCTCCTGTGCAGCGCCTCGATGAGCGCCCGGGCCGCTGCCGCGAAACGAGAGCGGAGACGTTTCTCCCGCTCAAGCTAACCATCTCCCCGCTGCTTCGCATCCACACATGGTCCCCTTTAGCGGGAAATGAAGAGTTTTTTACTTTTAATCGCAGCGAGATATAAGACTAATCTGCCTGCGTTTCGCACGCGTTCGTGCTCTCGCCGTGCCCGCGTCGTGCAGACGCAAGCCTTGACAACGCTTGGCGCGTTTTGGTGAATCGTCTCTGACAGCAGTTCCAGCGATGCGGCATGGTCTGTCGCGGTAAAGGTTCATAATCCGTGCCAGCCCTGCTCGCGTGCACTGGGACCTGGGCCATGGAGCAAAAAATACTTGCACCGTGACTCGGGCATGTTACGCGCACGCGACGTTGCGAGCGCATGATGTGTTCATGCGTATGATCATCTGGCACAGATGCTGAAGGAAGAGATTTGGATTCCGAAGGCTTCGCGGGGCGAGTGGTCAATGTTTCAAGCTCGCCTCCACACGTCATGGTTGCGCGCGGCTTCAAAATATTCATTTTCGCTGCTCGTAATGAACCAGTTCGAAAAAATTCTTGGGGCATAATGTTCTTCTTTGGGCACACAACAACTTCCAGTGTCTTTTTTCTGTCCTCCTCCTCCTAGAGCCTTTCTGTCCTCAATCGCTTTTTCCTATACAAAGTATCATGTAGGTGCTTTTATACACGCTGCCAGAATTCCCTGTGTTTCAATGAAGACCTGTCTCTCCCCCTCCTCCGTAATAATAATATCCGGGGTTTAACGCCCCAAAACCACGATATGATTATGAGGGACGCCGTAGTGGAGGGGTGCGGAAATTTCGACCATCTGGTGTTCTTTAACATGCACTGACATCGCACAGTACACAGGCCTCTACCATTTCGCCTCCATCGAAACGCGACTGCCGCGGCCGAGATCGAACCCGCGACCTTCTGGTCAGCAGTCGAGCACTCTAACCTCTACACCACCGCGGTGGACTCCCACCCCCACCCCCCCACCCCCTCTTTTTCAAACTGAAATTTTTTATGTTGAAGGGCTCGTTTATTTTTTCGAAATTGTATGAATTCTTGTATTCTTAATATCAAGAGAGAGGAAAAAAAAAGCGAACATCTGATAATATCATCACTATAGGCCGGCTGTTTAGGCATAAAAAAGCGCATTTTGGGTGTCAAAAGTAGGCCCACCAAACAACCTTTTAGGCTCCAAAAATAGGCAGGCAGACACTTCTTACGCCTCTAACGTCGTATTTGTAGGCGCGATAAATTTTTATATAAATGCAAATAATTTCATGGCCCACCAAACACCAAACAACCTTTTAGGCCCACCAAACAACCTTTTGGGCTCCAAAAATAGGCAGGCAAACACTTCTTACGCCTCTAACGTCGTATTTGTAGGCGCGATAAATTTTTATATAAATGCAAATAATTTCAAAACAAAAGCGTTCGCGACATGTACCTACGACCGACACGAAAGCAAAACGTGTTATTGCTTATGATGGCAAAAGGGCGCCAAAGGTTGAATATGGCCGTGCCATTGTTCTTTTCCCGCATGATTCGCAGAATACTGCCTATTCTTTTATTCTCTAGCATGGTGAGTCAAGTGTCCACTGCCGAATCAACACACTCCCGGGTCTCTTTCTTTTTGGCATGGCTGAGAAGGGCAGCACAGGAGCAGATAGCCAGACCGCTAAAAGACCTGAAGGGAGGGATGCCTCATATTGGCGGGGGCTCATCAGATAGGGTGACTTTCTCCCCTGTCGGTGAGCACCTTACGAAGTAAATTAGAAACAAAGCAAAAGCCGCGTGCAAGTCACATCTTTCTTTCTTTTCATCTTCCCTCTATTTTCCCCTGACGGCTTTTGAAGATTTCGCATTCGCCAAGAGCTCGCGACATGTAAGCGCAGCGGTGTATTGTGGTCTTCTATTCAGTGTGGAGTACGGAACCGAAACGCTTACCTGCGCTCGCGCCAAGAAATAGTAGGTACTTTCTTTTTGAAATTTTCAGAGTTACATAGCTCAGATAAAGGAAACTTTCTTCGATGTAAAACTAAAAGAAGTATGGGGAGCCGTTCGCGTAACAAAAATTATTGTACGCTATCTTTTCTTTTTTTTTTCATTTCTTGAACAGCACCACGCTTTCTGCCTGCCTGTTCTCGACGTAAACACAGCGTCCCTCGATGCCGACTAAACCACGTGCTACGAACTCGTCGTTTTGTTCTCCGAGAAAGATATGATCGGAATGTGACAGAAAGCGGCTGTCGAAACGGACCAAGCAAGTTATCTGCAACATCTATGCTGAGGTAAGGTGCCATCAGCCTGACTAGCCAACGAAAGTTGTGGGCCGAACTGTCCCCGACCTCAGCGGAGTGAGTGAGCAAACGGTGCCTCGAATCAAGGCTGAAGCTCTGTGGGCCCCATCTGCTTCCCAAAGTGCAAGAATCAATTCCTAGGGCGAACGTAACAAGCGCATGACCGTCAATAAGACGCTGCTGCGTGACAGCACATTCTCATGTACAGAAACCTAAAAAATTCAGCAGCCTTCATACTCCCTCAAGGTGGATGACCAGCGACGCTCGGTAAGATAATTTATACGTCTAATTTGTATTAAGCCTAAGCTCTTTTAAAATCTTCCACAGAAGCGGCGTGGTGTGTGCACGGTGACGTTCGTCATCGCGTACAACTTTCAGACATGTTGTACCGCACAGCAACCCACTCTCTATTTCCGCTTTATCAGGGTTTGAGGCTCTATGTAAACATTTGATCACGTATGGCGCGTGCCGGCATATCCCGGGCTGGGGTATGCGCCACAAACTTTAGTTTACTGAACACGATTACACGGAACCTAAGCTGCACTGTTACAAAGGCTGTAAAATGGTGGGAAATCTGAAAAGCAGAAAATCTTCAGAATGTCAGTTCATATAAATTAACTACGTGCACATATGTACAGGTATCAGAATTTCGCTCTCCCTTTTACATTTTGCATGTATGCGCTGTCCTAAATGAGGTAGCTCCGCTAGCAAGCGAAACCGAAACAGGCAAAGATATCGGCTGCAAGCTGCCGGACAACTTCCGCAGTAGTCCAAATGTGTGGATGCCCCACCTTCGTAACATTCGCTTCACGGCCAAGATATGTTGTCGCGGAGTACAGCGGTTGTTTTTGCTGTAGTTGGTTGAACTGGAGGACTAGGTTGAACACCATAGAGTTATGAACAATGTGAATGTTGCCCGCTAACATGAATAACGGTCTCAAACTGCACTCTAAAGCGAAACATGAAGTTAAATGGTGTGCATATCAGAGTAAAGCGACCAGACGTCCCGCTATAGGCGGGACATGTCCCTGTTTTGCTGCTGTGGTCCCGCTGTCCCGCCGACCTGCCTGCGGGACGCTGTTTTTTCCCGCTTTCGACAGGAAGCCGGCCCGCAGTCGCGATCAGCAAGCCTGGCCACCCTTTGCTATGCGATGTTATACATGGCTATGATGTGTCTTCTATCTCTTACTTTCTATCTCTTTCCTTCTCTCTCTATCTTTATTTCTTTTCTTTTGTTCTTCCTCTTTCTGCCTTTCATTCTTTCTCTCTTTATTTATTTTGCTGTCAATGTTTTTCTCGTTCTCTCGCTCATAGCAACGCAGTCATGTTCTCATAAATGCATGTTCTGCTACCGCGCCTAGATAGTCGAGTGGTTACGATGCTCACCTTCGGACCGTGGGCACCCTCCTTCGAATCCCGCCTCGAGATTTTATTGCATTTTATTTATTTTTTCTTCTGCTCCTCCTCACTTTCCATCTGCACTCCTCCTCCTTTCCTCCCTCCTCTCCACTTCACCGACTTTTAGCTTAATGCTCGCCCCCCTCTTCCTTCTCGAGTCGCTGCTTCAGCACTCCTTGTTTTACTAGCTTTACTCTCTCACACCCCAGGCTCCCACCTCCTTTCCCATCACTATCTCTCACTCTGCTTCGCTCCACTGTCCCTCGAATGTCTCCGTTTTTCCTCGTACCTGCTGTACTCGGTAGTGGGGCTTGCCGAATCTCTGTGGCGCGCACACGCCCGAGTCTTCGCGTACACCACGCGGTCTTAGTCCAAACCTAAAGAAACTGCCCTGTTAAAAGTGGAATTTTCTCTATTAGCTAATGACTAGAGACCGGATTTTAGGCAAATGCCTATTTTGTTCCTTGCGTTCCTATCGTGCCACATTGATATATGAGCACGAATTAGAGGTTAAGAAGAGCTTTTATAGTGTTTTTATAGTGCCTATAAATGCCTATTTTCGGCGTTCGCGCCTAAACGCCTATAAGTGCCTATAAATGCCTATTTTCCAAATCGGTGCCTATATGAACGCTATTTAACCTCAAATTTCACTTTTTAGTGCAGTTTGAGACCGTTATTCATATTACCGGGCAACATTAACTGTTAATAAGACTGTGCCATCTAGCCCTCTAGTTCAACCAACTTCCGGAAAACAGCCGCTAGCAGCCGTAAAATGAGACGAGCCGGTCATCCTACGCCAAAGCGTTGACGCGTCGCGAGTAGCTGGAGGACGAAAGGTTCAGGAGAGGAAAAGACGCTATTTCTGCAACACTGAATGGAAGCACGTCTCAGCGTCTGTAATGGGATGCCGAAAGGGGAAATAAAGATGGGAAGAGGAGAGAAGAAGAAGAGGAGAGTGGCTTCCATTGCCGAGGACTCGGCGGGTGGCTTCTACAGCCGTCTCTCCGTTCCAGTGTCCTCAAAGAAGTGAACCACCTTCAAGGCGTAAGGTCACGTGCGCATGACGTGCCGAAGCCAGGTCATGCACGCGAGCGGTGTTGTGTCGTTTCGGCATTCTCTGTAGTGTACTGCCTGTTTCTGTCGGATGGCTCCCTCAGTGCGCGCACGTTTGGAGAGGCTGGCACGGTCATGTACCCTGACCCTGATACACCGCGTCACGCAGCCGCAACTGCTGTTAGGGACGATGGACCAAAAACGCGCCAAGCTTTGTCAGGGCTGGCGCCGGCGCAATGCAGGAACGGCGAGACAACGAACACATACGGAATGGAGGCATACAAGTCTCATATGTCGCTGCGATTCCAAGTAATAAATAAAAATAAAAGGCACACACATTCCACGTGTGTGTTTTATTTCTCTCAACTTTCATGCATCTATTCAAGTAGCAGACTTCACAAATTACACATGTCATCTCAAATAATGCTCGCAGTGTCACGCGCTACTGCGAGTAATATCAGAGCACCAACGTGTACGTAGAGGAGCGACGTCAGAGCTCAGATAACTACGCAGGACCATTCCTTGATTTACGTCAACCCCTCCCTCTTGGGTCGCGCGTCAGCGAGAAGGGCAAGCGGCTTTCATTTTGAAGTTTCACATCTTTCCGCGGCGAGTAGCGCTGCAAATCTTGGTAGACCTGATCGTGAGCGCCCAGTCTATGTAGAAGCACTTGTCAGCTCAAAATTGTCAGACCTGGTGAGGGGTCTTTGAAAGGTGTTCACCGACAGAGGAGCAAAGCACTTGTCAGCTCAAAATTATCAGCCCCTGTGAGGGGCCTTTTAAAGGTGTTCACCGATAGAGGAGCAACTGGCCCTAAGCGATTAGACCCGGCCAATACGAGGGATCCATCCCTTCTTGTCTTTTAGCACTCTATCTGCTTCTGTGCATGTCGAGAATAAAGAGAACCAATAGTGTTTTGATTTCGCGGTGGACCCTTGGCCCTCCATGAGGCAGAATAAAAGTACTGACCGCGTTCTACGAACCGTGCATGAATAAGGACAATTCCGTGGCTATGTTCAACCGTTGGCGCCTTTGTGCCATCGTAAACAATAACATTTTTGCTTTCCTGTCGTAAATATAGCTCGCGTACGTCTTTGTTTGAAATATATTAAATTTATGTAAAAATTTATTGTGCCTATATTTACGATTTTGGAAGCCTAAAATGGTGTTTTGCCTGCCTATTTTTGGCGCCTAAAACGCGCTTTTTAGTGCCTAAAAATCCGGCCTCTACTAATGACATGTTCTCGCTTTCGTCATACCGCATTCCCCCCCCCCTCCACCCTCCTCACTCGTCCCGTTTAGGAGTCTGTTGAATGTGGTCACTTTATATAAGAGCCAATTTTTCAAATAGGAGTTTATACGCACTTATAGGAATTTAGGCTGAAACATCGAAAATAAGCATTTAGAGGCCCTATAAAAGCTGTACGAAAGCCCTTCTTAACCTCTAATTCATGCTCATAATTACAGTGGGGTTATAGGAACGCAATGAACAAAACAGGTATTTGCCAAAAGTGCGTTCTCTATAGTCATGAGTAGAGGCCGGATTTTTAGGCACTAAAAATCGTGTTTTAGGCGCCAAAAATAGGCAGGAAAAACGCAGTTTTAGGCCCCCCAAAATCGTAAATATAGGCACAATAAATTTTGACAAAAACTCAAATTTTCGAATTAGGATGTTCGCGACCTGGTCTACGACAGAAAAGCAAACAAATGTTATATTTTATGATTGTAGAAAGGCGTTAATGATTTAACTAAGCCATGCATTGGTCCCTTTTCGGGCACAGTTTCCAGAACACGGTCTTCCCTTTTATTGTCCAGAATGGTAAGTAAAGTGTCCACCATCGAATAAACGCGCTTCTGGGTCTGCTTCTTTTCGGCATGGCTGGGAAGGGCAGCACAGGAATCAATAGCCAGACCGCTAAAAGGCCAGAAGGGTCTGTTAGCCTCGTATTGGCCGGGTCTAATAGCGCAGGGTCAATTTGTCATCTTTGTGTGAACACCATAAAGGGCCCCTTACCAGGTTTGAGCGTTTTGATCCAGAAGTGTAATGCATGCACTACGCTAAAGATCACGTCTGCCAAGATTTGCAACGCTACAATCTCCGGACGGAGGTGAAATGTCAGACTGAATGCCTCGCGCCCTTTATCTCACCGGCGCGCGCACCAATGTGGGGGAGCTGAAGTTCAACAAGGAATGGTCCTGTGTATGTCACAGTAGTACATGAAACTGCGAGAATTATTCGAGGCAACATGTGTAATTTGTGCAATCTGTTGCTTGAACAGAAGAAAGAAAGTTAATAGAAATATTAAAACATACAAACGGAATGTGCGCGCGTTTTTCTTTAGCTTTTTCTTCGAATCGAGAGCGATGCGAGACTTAGCTGCCTATATTTCTTTTGTGTTCGTGTTTTCGCCGTTCCCGCATCGTGCCGGCGCCAGCCCTGACAACGCTTAGCATCTTTTTGGTGCATCGTTCCTTACAGCAGTTCCAGCAGTGCGACGCGCTGTGCCGTGGTAAGGATACATGATCCATGCCAGCCTCTCCAAACGCATAGACGGATCCATCCCAAAGAAACAGGCAGTACACTATAGAGCGAACGCCGAAACGATACAACACCGCTTGTGCGCACGACCTGGCTTGGGCATGTCATGTGCACATAGTGTAATCTTGCCATGGCGTGTTGGTGCGTCAACGTCGTGTGATCTCCCGGCTCCGAGTTTCTCTGATACCGAAGAGGGCAGGGAAGGAATTTGGCTTGCGAGTTGCAAAGGTTTCAAGCTCACCTACCGGCATCATGCTTTCGCAGCTCGTAATGAACCAATTAAAACGTTCTTGTGGTACAAAGCTGTTCATTGGGCACGCGAACACTTCCAGTATCTGACTAAAATTTCTCATGTGACCTGGTGAAGCGCCCTTTAAGAGTAAATTACAAACGAAACAAAAGCCATGTGCACATCTGATTTTTTTTTACCTACTTTCTATTTTCCCCTGACGGCACTCCATGGTTTCGCATTCGCTCTGCATATTCCTGCTGCTGCGCGCAGGCACCTCCTGTTTTCTGCCCCCCCCCCCCCCCCCCCCCCCCCCCACACACACACACCCAAGTCTTCAAGGAGGTGCTTCAATTCCATGGGAACACTGAACTGGAAAACCGGCGGTAAAAGCCGCCCGCCACGTCCTCGGCCATAGACCCCACTCTCCTCTTCTTCCCCTCTCCTCTTCCCGCCTTTACTTTCCTCTCCCCATCTCACTGTACACCCTGGGACGTGCTTCCATTTAGGGTTGCAGAAATAGCGTCTTTTCCTCTCCCCTGCTCCAACCGTTCGCGCCATGTCAGTGCGGTGGGGTAAGGTGGCCGGCGCGTCCCATTTCACTGCTGCTACCGGTTGTTTCCCGGATGTTTGTTGAACTAGGGAACCCCATAAAGTTCCGAAACGTCAATTTTGCCCGGTAACATGAATTACGGTCTCAAACTGTACTCGAAAGCAAAATTTGAAGCTAAATAGCGTTCATATAGGCACCAATTTTGAAAATAGGCATTTATGGGCACTTATAGACATTTAGGCACAAACCCCAAAAATAGGCATTTATAGGCACTATAAAAACACTATAAAAGCCCTCCTTTACCCCTAATTCATGCTCATATATCAAAATGGCGCGATAGGAACGCAAGGAAAAAAATAGGCATTTGCCTATAATCCGGTCTCTAGTCATGAGCACTGCAGGGAGATGAGCCGAAACATTAAGCACGGTCTTCTTTTTTTTTTTTGTTGTTGTTTACAAAACTATAATTTTCATGTAATTGCTTCAAATATTAATATTTTTTTTACCAGCGCAGGAGTATTATAATTTCCTGCTTCTTGTTGATATTGTGAATTTGGCTGTTTTAAAATATATTGTCACCATCAAGCCCAACCGTTGCCAATAAAAACACTCGTGTATTGTGCACAAATATTTCACTTCGACGAGGTAGGCTTGCGTTGTGCGAATGTATAGCGGCCTTTGTATGCAGAACGCCATGATAAGTAAACGCTGAAACCAGTCGTTCAAGCCCACCAGCCGCATTTGGAAATAGTGTATTCCAAAAACAATGAGCTTTTGTTCGTTCTCAGCAAGTGTTTTCTATGCAGTAGCAACGGCCGCAAGATGAAAATGATCTTGAAGCCAGAAGCGTACTTTTCCTTATGCTCTTATGTGTAACGTGCTTTGGCCGAGTGTCCAAGCAATGCCCAGGTGGTTGAAACGGTCACGAAAATAAAAATGCGAGCGGCAATGCCACGTCCCCGGTGGCTAAAGCAGCGCTACGTATAGTGCAAAGAAAAACAACGAAATAACACGTTCCGTTTGTCGCAATGAGAACGTTCGCTTTACTTTGCCTGTTTTGCCTTATTTTGGATGCCATCGGTGAGTAGTGTTTTCTTTTTTGCAATGTTCAAGTTGAGCGCTTCATGTTAGGTCACGTTTCCACCGCAAGCAATAATTACCCATATGGTGTAGCGGCAAATGGCGATGTGTTATGTTCTCTGTATAAGGCGCTCATATAGGCTAATGCCGAGTGACGAATTAATACGCATGTACTGTAATACATATGACACCTCTCGACTCAGGGTATAGTGAAGTTTCATTTGAACTTGCTCTGCATACGTAATAAGATTCGGCGTTGGGCGAAGTACTCGGTAGGCAATAGGCTATCTGGCCTCCGTTCGCATGAGACAGAACAGATAGCACAACGCGTTTGTATAAGAAAACGTTTGTATGCCATGAAACATTGAAATAGAACGATGGCCGGAAGAATATAACATCATTATGAACGATAGTGCAATTACTAGGATGGCGAGCACACGTTCACCGATAGCGATGGCGTTGGCGGGAAAACGGACCCGACGGCGGTAACGCTCTATTGTTATTGATATTGTTCTCAGACATTGCAGCGTTACTGCCTTGTCATACGTGAACGGGAGTCAGCCTGGTAAATATCAGTGACTCGATAGTTTGTACAGTATAGATTTGATGCATACATTGCAGGGAAGCTAAAGTGGCACAATGAATCAGTTTAGATCGATAAAGTGTACTCTGCCAACTGTAATTTCATTAGTCTCATGATCATAGGTTATTAACACAGTAGAAAATCACGGTCCAGGTTTCATTGATACATGTCGTGCAGAAATTGGTGCTCGTGACGTCACCGATCTTAGAGAGTACTTTGAGTATTTTGGCTACACTGGCTAAACAAAATTTTCTGAAATTTGGTATGTTAAGTTTATGGCCACCTCGGAGAACAATTCACTTCATTTTTACTGATTACGAACTACGTAGGATCTTGCAGACGCCGTTAATTTCTATGACGTCACGATGTCCGGGGCCGGAATTACAAGGTGGTGTCGCCACCCACATTTCTTCTTGCGCGTTTTCTCGCTTATCAAGCGTCTTCCCGCGGGAAGCGTGGTGATTTTGGTATCGTGAAAGAGTAATTTATTATTATGAGAAACATCATTTTTCTCTTTAGTGTCCCTTTAAGGTCGAACCATAAACAGGCGCACCAATACGCTTTCCTTGTCCTAATGTGACAATTCATCGCGTGTTCCAATGAACAATGCGGTACTATTCCATGAAGGGGGGCAGCGGTCACATTAGGTTGCTGTCTTTTTTAAGAATCGAGGTTTGCTAGCATTGCCTGTAGCGACGTTGGGTTTGCACTGCGCAGCTATATATATATATATATATATATATATATATATATATATATATATATATATATATATATATATATATATATATATATATATATATATATATATATATATATATATATATATATATATATCGCGAATTTTACAGCAATACCGAATTTTACTGGCTGTAGAAGATATTAACCCATTTAGGTAACGTTCCAAGTCTAGACGGGCTACTGCAAAAGAGAGAGAGAGAAGCATCTATGAAAACAGTCTGTTAGGCTGTTCGTGTTTAGACCACTAAGCATCCAGCCCCAGACTAGATAAAATTAAAGTAGCGCGAAGTACGGGCAATACAAAAAAAAAAAAACGCAGGTGCGCTTCTGTTTCTGGCTCTTTTGTCCTTTATTTTTTCAGAAGCACAACATGCATCCCTTTTTCATCCTTTTAGTATGATCTGTGAAATATATTAGATGTAATAACTTACACCGCAAATCGACAAAGGGAAAGCATTTACTTTGTCAATGTCGCTCTGGAAGTGTTACATCGCAGCGCGGCGTCATTATATAGAGTCATTATTAAAGGGTTTACACAAAATATTCACGAAAAAGCTTTCTATAATAAACACCCGTCTCATTCTCCTTAAAGGGTAGCGTAACCCACAAGCAATTTTTCTTTGTGCATTTCGTTGCGGACAAATATATTACGCAGTAGGCAGTGAGGGCGTGCGATGACTTCGATTGCCTTTAATAAGAATACTGAAGCATTGTTGATAACGGAAAAGCTGTAGTAAATGATTTACCCTGAAATATCACCACAAACGTGCACTGTACAACGTTCAAAGCCGGAAACAATGCTTCGCAACTCTAGGTAAAACCGAAATGGACTGATCAGACCGAACTCCCAGGTCACCTGGCTCGTAAAAAATATGCATAATGAACGGTTATGATAATAGCAGTGCCTTGTTAAAAATATTATTTACGGAAGTTTGTTGGGAGAGGCATATGCCTCTAGAGTTTTGTAGTGTTAAGTTTCATGTTTAGGTGAAGCTCTAAGGAAAGCCTTCAGGCGCGTTTGGGGCCTGTGTCATGCCATACATTCTGCTTGCATGTTACACTTCAGCTATATATACTTTGTTACACATTTTCTGGGAGTTCTCTTTATAGCTGCAAACAACTTTCCGAAGTACGCCTGCGCGATCACGACGACGACATTGTCATCATTAATGTGTAAACATTTGCAGACTATGTGGGAGAAAGATCTGCCCCTTCCACATTTCTTGATAGCCACAGTTTTTTATATGTGTTAGATGTGAATCATCTTATGGCGGAGCTTAATCCGGTGGTGGTGGTGGTGGTGTGCCGCGTGACCACCCTGACTGCGCATGCGCAAACACTTTCAAAAAAATAAAAAAGAAGCCTCCTCTCCCCCTCTCTCTCCTGTAGACATCCCTCCCCGCGGCAACCACACCCTCACTGCGCATGCGCCTGCCCTCCTCTCTCCCCTCCTACCCTCCGCCCTGTCTCCTCTAGGGCATCCCTGCCCGCGGCGTCCACACTCCCCACTGCGCATGCGCGTCCCCCCCTCTCTCTCCTCTCCTACGCTCCCCCCCTCTCTCCTCTAGGCATCCCTGCCCGCGGCGTCCACACTCCCACTGCGCATGGGCGTTCCCCCCTCTCTCTCCTCTCCTACGTCCCCTCCTCTTTCGCCTCGAAACGCCGACGCAGGCAGCGTCTGCTAGCGAGTTTCTTGGTTCAAAAAACCGACCGCTCGCGCTGCACAACCGTTCACTGGCCACCCCGTATATATGGCACTGAATCTTGACCTGCAAGGTGGTGCTGGAGGGAGATTTCTCCTGTGCGTTGCTGAACAATAAAAATTCGCAGCGTGCGCGTTAACCAAAAATTGAACTGCGGGTCTCTGTGTCCAGTCGGAGTCTTCTGTCTCTCATTGCCCATTAGCAGCGATTGGCATACTCCAGTAGGAAACACCGCTCCATCGCTACGTGCTTTGCGCTTCCCCAGTTTTCTCTCCTGCGCAACGCTGCGATGAGTGCCAGCGTCAACGCCGCCGCCAGTGTGAACGTTAGCACCCGCTGGTTCGCATCTATACATGGTTCCCTTTAGCGGGAGATGGTGTAATTTTTTAACATGAAAGTGTTTTATTCCGGGGCCCACCATGACTTCAGTGACGTATTTCCGTCACGGAAATGACGTTGAAAAAATTAACACGATCAGATGTCAAAGAAAAGAGTTCCGTCAACGGGCATCGAACGTATGACCTCTTGGTCCGCATCAACAGAAGCCGATCATGCTATACATTGCGCCACGGCCACAGACTCTGCTTTACGAACGCGCCTTTTATATTTACCACTTTCATCACAGTGCTCCTCGACAGAGGGGTGGTGTCACCCTCTTGAAGCAGTAAAGCAAAGTAATTCATCATTACTCTGGCTTCCGTGATTAGCACCTGCTACGCGTCCGTCTAAGTCGGCGTGTTTTCATTAGAAGTGCATTTTTGCCTTAACGCAGCGCAGGTGGCGAGCTTAGCCCAAGCGTCGGCCTTGCTCATACCGTCAATCCAAACCAAAAAATTACACCATCTCCCGCTAAAGGGAACCATGTGTAGATGTGAAGCAGCGGGCGCTAACGCTTACACTGGCGGCGGCGTTGACGCTGGCGCTCATCGCAGCGTTGCGCTGGAGAGAAAACTGGGGAGGCGTAAAGCACGCAGCGATGGAGCGGTGTTTCCTACTGGAACATGCCAATCGCTGCTAATGTGCAATGAGAGACAGAAGACTCCGACTGGACACAGAGACTCGCAGTGCGCTTTTAGTTAACGCGCACGCTGCGAATTTTTGTTGTTCAACAACGCACAGGAGAAATCTCCCACCAGCACCACCTTGCAGGTCAAGATCCACTGCCATATATACGGGGTGGTCAGTGAACGGTTGTGCAGCGCGAGCAGTCGGTTTTTTCAACCAAGAAACTCGCTAGCAGACGCTGCCTGCGTAGGCGTCGCGAGGCGAGAGAGGGGGGAGCGTAGGAAGGGAGAGAGGAGGGGAGGCGCATGCGCAGTGAGGGTGTGGTTGCCGCGGGGAGGGTTGCCTAGAGGAGAGAGGGGGGGGAGCGTAGGGGGGGAGAGAGGGGAGGCGCCTGCGCAGTGGGGGGTGTGGTTGCCGCGAGGAGGGATGCCCAGAGGAGAGAGAGGGGGGAGAGGAGGTTTTTATTATTTTTTTTAAAGTGTTTGCGCATGCGCAGTAAGGGAGGTCACGCGGCACACCACCACCACCACCATCCCCACCGGATTAAGCTTCGCCATAAGATACTTCACATTTAAAATGCGACGCGCGCCTCCCTCCAGTGGCTCCAATACCGCGTTCCTCACTCACGCTCGCCCCGAGAAAAGTCGCGGCCGGGCTACAAGGGTGACACGACGCACTCAGCGTTTCCCTCTCGTCCGACCGTGGCGTACGTTCTAACACACATGCCGCGGTATGGCTACCTTAGCCCAAGTTCTGTGCCCCAATAGCGACGCCCTTCTGCCGTCATGCCTTTTGCTCTGATTACGCTCTCACCGTTAACATCTACAGCTTCATAGTGAAATATTGGCAGCGCAAACTAACGGGACACAGAAAGAGGACACAAACAAGCGCAAACAAACAACATGCGCTTGTTTGTGTCCTCTTTCTGTGTCCCGTTAGTTTGCGTTGCCAATATTTCACTATGAATCTATACCAACTAGCCCGCCTTACAACCCTTCAACATCTACAGCTAACAGAACGGTGTGTTTAATCGTTGATCATGGACGTTTGTCGCTGAATGGAGATGTACCACCAAGCGTCAACAAGGGTGCATCCACGTTATACGTTGGGTGAACTCTCCTGTTTCAATGTACAGTAAACATTCAATTACCTCTGTACGAGCACGTTTTACTTTCGTGTTATACCGATTCCTATGACAGAGGGATGAACCATGTTATAGATGCGAAGCATCTTATGATCGGCGCTATGTCCGTCCCTCCCGCGTCCCGCGTCCGGCCACTTTCATGAAGTAGGGAAGCATCCATTATGCGAACCAGCACACTGTAGTAATATGAAGGCCGTCAACCACTACCACAGTCATCAGAGTCATGGCCGAGAGCACAGAGAGGCTGCTTAGCAATGGCTAAGGCAGGTGGTGTCTGTCGCCCAGGTTGACCTCATTCCTTGATCTTGCTTGCATGTGTTTGGAGGGGGGCTTAGTCCCGTCCCTCCTTCCCGCGTCCCACACCACCACAGCGCATGCGCGTCCCCTTCCCCCTCTCGCTCTCCTCTCCTACGCTCACCCCCCTTTCTCTCCTCTAATAATCCTCTACTCTACGGAGCGGCCCCCCACGTCCCACACCCCCCCCACAGCGCATGCGCGTCCCCTGCCCCCTATCCTCTCCTACTCTCACCCCCTTTCTCTACTCTAGGAATCATCTACTCTACGGAGCGGCGCCCGCGTTCCACATCTCCACAGCGCATGCGCGTCCCCTTCCCTCTTTCCTCTCGTACGCTCACCCCCTTTCTCTCCTCTAGTAATTCTCTACTCTACGGAGCAGCGCCCGCGTCCCAAACCCCGCCCCCCCCCCAGTGGCGTACCAACTCGTTCGCGAGTGGGGGGGCCAAGCCTTCCTCACTCCGTCGGCCAAATATATATATATATATATATATATATATATATATATATATATATATATATATATATATATATATATATATATATATATATATATATATATATATGTGTGTGTGTGTGTGTGTGTGTGTGTGCGTGTGTGCACAGAGAGAGAGACGAGAGAATTTCATGTGATCTTTCATATACAGAGATAGAATATGGTTAGCAGCGTTTAATGACATTATACACAAAGTACAGTCAGTTTTACGTAGCATGCTCCAACAAATTTTGTCAGTGTGTTCCTGTTCCCTAAATACCTCAAATCTATATCTGAGGGAGAATAACTGGGCGTGTTGGTACTGCATGACTTGAAATAGAAGGCGCAAAGTAGACGATGGATGGAAAGGGAGACACAAAAAGGCACCCTGTGTGTGTGTCTCCCTTTTCGTCCGTCGTCTACTTTGCGCCTTCTATTTCAACTCAAATTTATATTACGGCTAATATATATATATATATATATATATATATATATATATATATATATATATATATATATATATATATATATATATATATATATATATATATATATATATATATATATATATATATATATATATATATATATATATATATATATCCCACTATCGTCGGTATTCAGGAGTAAAATATGGTTTTGGCTTTTATAGATTGAAACATTGCATTTGGGCTTGAATTAGCTCGTAAAAAAAGTCTAAAACGCAGCGAATGAACGGTATAGCTATATTTTACGATAATATTAACACCATCCTTGTGCTTCAATCAGCGCCGTTCTTTGTCGCTCGGACGTAATGGCGATAAGTAGACTTGAAGAGCGAGTGGTCCTTCCTGGCAAAAGACACACTATTCTGGATTGTCAGTAGCTGTTTTTTTTTTTAATGCGAAGCATTTCTTTGCGTACTGCAAGCTTCTTCAAGTTCCTTGCGTACTGCAAGTTTCTATCTATCTATCTATCTATCTATCTATCTATCTATCTATCTATCTATCTATCTATCTATCTATCTATCTATCTATCTATCTATCTATCTATCTATCCGCCTACGTCTGGATGCTCCTGTGATCACCTCCTTCACTTGAGGTAGACCAAAGTTAGTATGGGAGGGTAGGTGGATTTGACGAATATGTCTGGCTGGTCGTGACTTGAATAACATGAAAATTCCGTCGTGTACGTCGTCAAACTCATTTCTCCAGACACAAGTGGCTCATACCCGTGTACCATGGGCCGCGGTATGCGGGTATGCGCCACAGGTGTTTGACAAGTTATATCTGCCCAGGAACGAAAAGGACAGACACTGGTAATTTAAATGCGAGAGCGTCAAGAAAGACTGACAGCGGCGGCGTTGACCCGACGAATGGAAAGAATAGAAATCAGAGTCCCTGCAGGAATCGAACCCACGCATTCTGCGTGACAATCAAGTATTCTACCAGAGAGCCACATCAGGTCTCGAAACTGCTTTGGAAAAAGATCCTATGCCATGTTGGTGAAACGTGAATTGTGGTTGCAGTGCTGGCTATATAATTTTAGAAACATTACATATGTACTCATATGATACAGCCGTCATGTCGGGTTAACGGCAATTGTATACCTAAGCGCCATCCACAGTAGTTCGTTTAAGTAGCACTATCCAGGGCTACCATCCTCGCAAGCGCAAGCGTTACATATCAGCTTACGGCTTCTGGTGTTGGGAATACCCATGTTTCTCTTGTCATCGTTACACAACTGTAAACAACTGTTTATATGAAATATATGCGACTATTCAACACATGTCTGTGCGTGCAACACTTGAACAAATCTTTAGCGTCAATTCGTAACGTCTCGCTCAATAAAAAAATTACAAGCCAGTCACCTCACATCTGATCGACATCTTGACCGCACAAAAAAGACGAGGACGGAGGGAGATACGACGATACGACGACACCTCACATCTGCATGCTTCGCATAAAATCGATTCCCATGGTACTTGGGATCTGCCTAATTTTTTTTTCGTTTTTTTTTTTTGTTTTGTTTTGGACATCTATTGAAGCCCTTCAAAAGTGCTCCAGCTCTTCTTTTAAGCTGGTTTGATGCCGGGCCGTTTCGGATCACTTCTTCTTCAAGGGATAGATCGGTGTCCAATATCTTCATTTCATTTGTCTTCGATTTCACATATACCGTCTTGGAGTGAAAAAAGGACATGATACTGTCGCTCTAAACTCGAAAAGAAACAGTAAGAAGCAAAAATAGGTAGGACACTCGGCCTCTTACTCTTTATATTCGACTTTTGCCCCACAACATCATGTCCATCAGTAAGTGCCAACTCGCCCTAGAAAAACTAGTTCTGGAACGTAAACATGATAGCAAAGCGACTAGGACACAAGTTAAACAGACTTGAAGATACCATGTTGCTTGTTTTGGTAACGATTGTTGACGCAGGGCTTAAATATGGCTCAGTTTGATTGAAACACATTCAGGATTACGCTGACTTTTTTTTAGAAACTGCCTTTTTGAGTTCACCTTACGATCAGGACTTGCCCCACTTTGATTACAACTGTTTCCGAAGTTAAAGATAATTTGGCGCGCTTTACGCACCCGTGAAATTTAGACCAGTATGGATTTATGCATTTGGCTCTTTTTGAAAAAAAAAAAGACGCCACATGTGTTATGCATATAATAGTATTAAAAGCAACACTTTTTATACATTACCCATACGAGTTTGTGCATTAATACAATATGTCAATGGCGGTTCTCCAGTAGCTGCGCACGAATAATTGCGTTGCTTTTTATTCTAGGTAGCAGTGACTGCACCTTTTCTTTTCCGTAATTAGTATTACACTCTTTTGCACATATTCAGGTTTCCATATCTGATATTTTCTGTTGTTTGCTCCTAGTAAGAGTGTTTCTATGGCATTGTTAGTGTTACTATTATTAGATTACTATTATTTTTATCTTCTCAACCACAAGCTTTTTTTCTTTTTCAAGTAAGAATTTGTGGTATTAGGGGCGCAGTACATTATTTATCCTCATCGTATTTGTATTTGCAACATTGCTTGGATGGCCCTCAGGCTCTTCCAAGTAAATTTTCTTTGAGAAAATGTGGGTCATTATAAGGTTAAACTACCCCGCATTGTTTCCATGGGCATCGGTCGTTAGTTGCTTATGATTGGTCGAAATTTTCGCGGTCATGTACACAGCACCTGCTCGTAACGCGATGCAACAAATGACCCCAATATGATCCATCGCGTAATGACCAATCATGCATGACTACATGATTACAAGAAAATACACTATTTTCAAGACCGTTATACGGCATATTTTTGACCATCGGTTCTTCGTCATTCGTCAAAAATTTTTGATGTGTCATAAAATTGCGTGCTCGATACGCGACGTCACAAATCTGTGAAACCTGGTGGTGTTAAAATGACGTGTGCACACTAAACACTGTTGGAGTAGCCGGACAATGTGTCATTCTGAATGTAATTCAAAAAGCCTGCCCACTGATCACATTGGCAATGGCTACTTATAGCAGCTGGCGGGACGGATTGATATGAGTATAATAAATATTTTCAATTGTAGTATAACGATGTTGAGCTGAGATTTGAGCGCGTATTCAACTCGGTGAACTCATCCTTGCTGAGAGAGAGAGGGAGCAAAAGAAAGAAACAGCGCTGCGCGTGTGTGTTTCTCCCGTCTGAGTAGTATTTTGCCCTGTACAAGTCAATTCGAGATTACCTAGACCAATTAGCCGGGCTGTCAATTCAGTCTCCTTAGTCCAGAAAACCGTGGATCTTGACCATGTCCCTGGTGCGGTGGATCACGATGCGGGAGAGGCTTGAAAGTTGGGCTTCCCGATGTACACGAGTCCACTGCCTTATTACTCGCCTTGTTCCAAGCCGGCGTTATCGCTCTAAGCTACCATACGATAAGCAAGGCGAACAGCTTAATCGGAAACTAAAGCAAAACCATTTTTAGCTCCCCCAATGCGGCCCAACTAAAACACTCGACACTTCTACACACTCATCGGCTGATAGCAAATTTGATATAGGCCAGCGGTAACGCTATTCCTTTCCGATGAAAGAAAATTAATTTGGTGGAACAAGAAGAGCGTTTGATCGGTCCTTAAAACGTTTACGTCGTATTTGTGTAGACGATTATGTAAATTTCAGGCCAGGCAGAACAGAATAAAGTCATGACACAATGCTCTAACGTTATAGAGCCCCTAATCAGCGACAGACCTTTTTGCAATTCTGTAGCGCACAGCGCGCAAGCGTCGCATAGGCGGCCCGCGTCGCAGCGAACCTACAGTCCCTGGTTTTGATACACGGAAGACAATCTCGCCAGCAGAAGCGTAAGACAAATTTCAATTAAATGATTGCTGTGTAGAAGTAAAACTCCTCAGTTGATGGTTTCTCAGTGTGCAGCGGAAAGTGACCACTGTCGAAAATGGGGGGAGGGGGGGGGGGGTCTCCGCCCCCTAACTCTCAGTGGGGGGGGGCCAGCGCCCCCCCCTTGCCCCCCCCGGCAGATACGCCTATGGCCCCCCCCCACAGAGCATGCGCGTCCCCTCCCTCTCTCTCTCCTCTCCTACGCTCATCCCCTTCCTCTCCTCTACGAATCCTGTACTCTACGGAGCGGCGCCCGCGTCCCACATCCCCACATCGAATGCGCGTCCTCTCCTACGCTCACCCCCTCTCTCTCCTCCAGGAATCCTCTACACTACGGAGCGGCTCCCACGTCCCACACCCCCACAACGCATGCGCGTCCCCTCCCCCCTCTCCTACGGTCTCCCTCGTTCTCTCCTCTAGGAATTCTCTATGAGGCGGCGCGCACGACAGGTGGTGCGACAGCTGCGTACTTTGCAGGGGGGCGCCAAGGTAGTTCCGCGGTATGAAAATGACGGAGCGCGCGCGCCTCATTCTCTCTCACGTGCAGCGCCGCGATGAGCGCCCGGGCCACTGCCGCGAAACGTGAGCGGCGACGTTTCTCCCGCTCAAGCTAACCATCTTCCCGCTGCTTCGCATCCACACATGGTTCCCTTTAGCGGGAGATGGGGAAGTTTTTAGGGGGCGAAGCTCCTCTTAGTCTAACCTTGTCCTGCTTCAGGCGTAACAAGCAGTATCTCGTGATTATGATGACGATGACGCTGATGACTATGAAGAAAAGTTACACCATCTCCCGCTAAAGGGAACCATGTGTATATGTGAAGCAGCGGGCGCTAACGCTTACACTGGCGGCGGCGTTGACGCTGGCGCTCATCGCAGCGTTGCGCAGGAGAGAAAACTGGGGAGGCGCAAAGCAGGCAGTGATGGAGCAGTGTTTCCTACCGGAACATGCCAATCGCTGCTAATGGGCAATGAGAGACAGACGACTCCGACTGGACACAGAGACCCGCACTCCGCTTTTAATTAACGCGCACGCTGCGAATTTTTATTGTTCAACAACGCGCAGGAGAAATCTCCCACCGGCACCACCTTAGAGGTCAAGATCCATTGCCATATATACGGGGTGGCCAGTAAACGGTTGTGCAGCGCGAGCAGTCGGTTTTTAAATGCGAAGCATTTCTTAGCGAACTTCGGCGACTTTGAGCGTATCTATCTATCTATCTATCTATCTATCTATCTATCTATCTATCTATCTATCTATCTATCTATCTATCTAGCCGCCTACGACTTTGTGCTCTCCAGGCCGTATCGTTAATGGTATTTATACCAAATTTGGTATGGCATAACATGACTGTATGATGAACATAGATGGCTGGTCATATCATGAAAATCATGACTAGCTTGTCATGAAAAGCATGATTTACATGCCACGCTCATGGCGCGCTCGCGGCCGTTTCGTTAGCTTGATATACACCAAATTTGGGATTGAGTGACGTGACTGTATAACGAACATAAATGACAAGTGGTAATATGCAAATCATGACATGTCATGTGCAACATGACTTGCATGCCACGCTCATGACACTCTTGTGGCAGTTTCGCCAGCTTGATATACACCAAGTTTTAAGGAGAAAGCCTTCAATGTCTAATGGTCACGTCCGCCCGTCCGTCCGGTCGTCCATCCGTCCCTCCAGCCGTACCCTGGCACAATGCCAGGTGGGCGCCGGGGCGCGCAAAGGGACGCCGGTCGCGTGGAACTCAACAGCGCTCGCGCTTTGCTTGCATAGCGTCGCTTTGCCCGGCGTCTCTAATCATGCAATGAGGGAGACGCGCTCATCACGTTCCATTCTTACCGACCCCGTCTCAGTGGGCACAGGCATTCGAGGAAAACACTTTGGAATTGACAAAGTGTCCGCCGATTTAAACGCTGGAACGCGGATGGCGTCTGCACGATGCCCAGAGCGCGAGAATACGAAGGCATGCGAAACGGAGGCCGATTGGTGTCGCGTCTCGCTGCGATTCGAGGTAAAAAATTAAGCGAACATAAGTGCCAGGTGGTAACATGAAAATCTTGGCATGCATGTCATCTACAATGCCATTTATTTGCCACGCTCATGGTGCGCTTGCGTCCAGTTCGCTAGCTTGATATACACCAAAATTTGTATTGCGCGACGTGACTGTATGACGAACACAAATGACAGGTCCTAACATGTAAATAATGATGTGACTATTATGTACAGCATGATTTGCTTCTTGCTGGCTGCTTCGCATCACATCGATTCCCACAGTGCGTGGGATCTGCCGGTTTTTTTCAACCAAGAAACTCGCTAGCAGACGCTGCCTGCGCCGGCGTCGCGAGGCGAGAGAGGGGGGGAGCGTAGGAGAGGAGAGAGAGGGGGGTGACACGCATGCGCAGTGGGTGTGTGAACGCCGTGGGCAGGGATGCGTAGAGGAGAGAGGGGGGGGAGCGTAGGAGAGGAGAGAGAGGAGGGACGCGCATGCGCAGTGGGAGTGTAGACGCCGCGGGCAGGGATGCCTAGAGGAGAGAGGGGGGAGTGTAAGAGGGGAGAGAGGAGGGAGGCGCATGCGCAGTGAGGGTGTGGTTGCCGCGGGGAGGGATGCCTAGAGGAGAGAGAGGGGGAGAGGAGGTTTTTTATTTTAATTTTTTTTAAGGGTTTGCGCATGCGCAGTAAGGGTGGGCACGCGGCACACCACCACCACCACCACCGGATTAAGCTTCGCCATAAGATGCTTCACATCTAATAAGCGCGTTCCATACCACCTCTAGTTCCCATCGTGTGCACCGAGGAAGCAGAGCGTCCCGCAGGCGGTGTGGCCATCTATGTCAAGCAGAACACTTTAGTACAATAAGGCCGTCCACCACCACTACAGTCACTAGAGTCATGGCTGAGAGCATAGAGGGGCAGCTCAGCAATGGCTAGGCAGGTGGTGTCTGTCGCCCAGGTTGGCTCCATTCCTTGATCTTGCTTGGATGTGCTTGCGGGGGCTTAGTCCATCCCTCCTTCCCGCATCCTACACCCCTCCAGAGCATGCGCGTCCCCTCCGCCTCTCTCTCTCCTCTCCAACGCTCACCCCCTTTCTCTCCTCTAGCAATCCTCTACTGTACGGAGCGGCGCGCGCGTCCCCTCTCTCCTCTATGAATCCTCTACTCTACGGAGCGGCGTCCGCGTTCCACAGCGGATGTACGCCCTCTCTCTCCTCTACGCTCACTCCCTCTCTTCCCTCTAGGAATCCTCTACGGAGCCATATAAGAACCCCTATCCCTCCACTTCACCGACCATAAAGCCGTTATAATGAAGGGGGACCGGAAGCCACGTCTAGCTACCATTTACGAATAAATAAATTTCTTGTATCTATACCCACAGTGTTTGTCACGTCTTTGATGATGTATTGGACGAAAATTCACGGAAGATTCACGGTTTACCGTTGAACCTCCAGAGCTTCTTTCATTAGCTTTTCAATATTTTGTGGAAGTGGGTAAAACGAATTACTGATTTGGAACCTTTCCCAGTAATTGCTTAGCTTAGTGACTAAATGTTCATTTATGAACTCCTTTAAGAGCTGTGGAAGAAAATATTTTCTTTGCTTCTTTGGCTATGCACTTTCTTCATGGTGTAAAATGGATTGCGGACAGAAAAAAATCAATGTAGAATGTGTTATTTTCCTAGTTTGTTCCTCGCATAGGTT
>JALIZH010017035.1:0-32112 GCA_030522465.1 Rhipicephalus appendiculatus | reverse complement strand
TGTGGTCCGGGCGCTCACCGCGGCGCTGCACAGGAGAGAAAATGAGGCGCGCGCGATCCGTCATTTTCATACCGCGGAACTACCATGGCGCCCCCCAGCGGGTATGCAGCTGTCACACCACCTGTCGTGCGCGCCGCTCCGTAGAGGATTCCTGGAGGAAAGGACGGGGGGTACCGTAGGAGCGGAGAGAGGGGGGGAGGGGGACGTGCATGCGCTGTGGGGTTGTGGGACGCGGGAGCCGCTCCGTGGAGTAGAGGATTCCTAGAGGAGAGAAAGGGGGTGAGCGTAGGACAGAGAGGGGAGGGGACGCGCATGCGCTGTGGTGGTGTGGGACGCGGGAAGGACTAAGCCTTATCCAAAACATGCAAGCAAGATTAAGGAATGGTGTCAACCTGGGCGACAGACACCACCTGCCTAGCCATTGCTAAGCAGCCTCTCTGTGCTCTCGGCCATGACTCAAGGAAAGGGGTCAACCTGGGCGACAGACACCACCTGCGTAGCCATTGCTAAGCAGCCTCTCTGTGCTCTCGGCCATGACTCTGATGACTGTGTTAGGGTTGACGGCGTTCATATTACTACAGTGTTCTGGTTCGCATAATGGGTGCTTCCCTACTTCATGAAAGTGGCCGGACGCGGGACGGGGGACGCGGGACACGGGAGCCCTGAGCATAAGATGCTTCGCATCTAAAAATTCCCCATCTCCCGCTAAAGGGAACCATGTGTGGATGCGAAGCAGCGGGGAGATAATAAGCTTGAGCGGGAGGAACGTCGCCGCTCTCATTTCACGGCAGTGGTCCTGGCGCTCATCGCGGCGCTGCACAGGAGAGAGAATGAGGCGCGCGCGCTCCGTCATTTTCATACCGCGGAACTACCCTGGCGCCCCCCCCGCAGAGTATGCAGCTGTCACACCACCTGTCGTGCGCGCCGCTCCGTAGAGGACTCCTAGAGGAGAGGAGAGAGAGAGGGGGGAGGGGACGTGCATGCGCTGGGGGGGGGTGTGGGACGCGGGAGCCTCTCCGTAGAGTAGAGGATTCCTAGAGGAGAGGGAGAGGACGCTCATGCGCTGTGGGGATGTGGGATGCTGGAGCCGCTCCGTAGAGTAGAGGATTCCTAGACGAAAGAGGGGGAGAGGACGCGCATGCGCTGTGGGGATGTGGGACGCGGGCGCCGCTCCCTAGAGTGGATGATTCCTAGAGTAGAGGAAGGGGGTGAGCGTAGGAGAGCATAGGGGAGGGGACGCGCTGTGGGGGTGTGGGACGCGGGGGGCCGCTCCGTAGAGTAGAGGATTCCTAGAGGAGAGAAAGGACCTCTTGGTCCGCGTGATGGCTCAGTGGATAGCGTACTCGGCATCGCTTGTCGCGGACCAAGAGGTCCGCGACAAGCGATGCCGAGCACGCTATCCACTGCGCCATCACGCGCTCTTGGTCCGCGACAAGCGATGCCGGGCACGCTATCCACTGCGCCAAGGCCACATGCTGCGTAGGCTATACAAACGCGTCTTTTATATCTACCACTGTGCTCTCACAGGGCTCTTGCTTAAATGAAGTAATGCATTATGACCATGCAATCCACGATTAATTCCTTCAAAGCGTCGTTTCTACGCGTCCATCCTATTCAGCACGTTTCGAATAGGAAAAGTGCAATTTTGTCGACGCATTAACACATTGCCAGGTGGCGACGTTACCCCCCCAGCGTCGGCCTCACTCATAGCGTCTATCAATACCGTAAAACGCTCTGCGACGCGCGAGTGTTTCGCGTGGCGTAACTTGGCGCTCCCAACTTACGTTCGCCGTGTGAAATATTGCAGCCGCCCAACGGGGAAGACACGATGCGCGTTGCGTTTCCGTCTGGTCGGGCAGTGGTGTTCAAGAATTCTAACATGCCGCGAGTAGGCGACCTTAGCCAAATTCGGCGTCCAATCAGTGACGCTCTTCTGGCTGTCACACCGCTTTCTCCGATTCCGCTTTCACCGTACAACAACCACAAGCATATATGACCACAAAGGTTTGTTTATTCATTGCTCATAGACGTTAGTCGTCGGGATACAGATGTACCACCAAGCGTCAACGTGGATGCATTCACGTTAAACGGTGTTATAACTGTCAAACACCGATAGAGATTGCGCAAGCTATCTTATTTCAATGTACACAAAACATTCAACTACTTCTGTAAGGACGCGTTTCACTTTCGTGTCATACCGTTTCTTATGACGGAGGGATCAACCATGTTTTTAACACGAAAGTGTTTTATGCCGGGGTCCACCAAGATTTGAGTGACGTATTTCCGTCACGGAAATGGCGTTGAAAAAATACGCATGATCAGAAGACAAAGAAAAAAAAGTTCCGTCAACGGGAGTCGAACCTACGACCTCTCGGTCCGCGACAGCAGATGCCGGGCACGCTATCCACTGCGCCACGGTCACATACTCTGGCCATTTAAAATCCTTTTATGTCTACCACTGCCCGCTCACGGTGCTCTTGCTAAAGTGAAGAAACGCGTTATGACCGTGAAATGCACGATTACTTCCTTCAAAGCGTCGCTTCTACGTGTTCATCCCATTCGGTGCGTTTCGAAAAGGAAAAGTGCAATTTTGTCAACGCATTAACACACTGCCAGGTGGCGACCTTAAACCTAGCATCGGCCTCGATCAAAGCGTCCGTCCATACCAAAAATAGCTGTGCAACGCGCGGGTGCGTCGCGTGGCCGTAGCTCCGCCCCGCGAACGGGGAACAGGGAGCCGGCTAACGGGGAAGGCACGACGCGCGTTGCGTTTCCCTCTGGTCGGGCAGCGTTGTTCAATAACTTTAACATGGCGCGAGTAGGCGACCTTATCCCAAGTTCACCGTCCACTCAGTGACGCTGTACTGGCTGTCGCACAGCTTTCTCTAATTCCGCTCTCACCGTACCGCTACCACAAGCATCTATGACCACACAGGTCTGTTTAATCATTGATCACGGACGCCAGCCGTCGGGATACAGATGTACCACCAAGCGTCAACGTTCATGCATCCACGTTAAACGGTGTTATACCTGTCAACCACTAATAGACGTTGTGCAAGCTATCTTACATCAATATACAGTAACCATTCAACTACTTCTGTAAGGAGACGTTTAACTTTCGTGTTATACCGATTCCTATGACGGAGGGATCAACCACATTTTTTTCTTTGTCTCCTGATCATGTGTATTTTTGACGTCATTTCCGTGACAGAAATACGTCACTCAAATCTTGGTGGACCCCGGCATAAAACACTTTCGTGCTAAAAATCTTTCCCATCTCCCGCTAAAGGGAACCATGTGAGGATGCGAAGCAGCGGGCAGATGGCTGGCTTGAGCGGGAGAAACGTCGCCGCTCTCGATTCGCGGCAGCGGCCCGGGCGCTCATCGCGGGAGAGAATGAGGCGCGCGCGCTGCGTCATTTTCAACCGCGGAACTACCGTGGTGCCCCCAGCGGAGTATGCAGCTGTCGCACCACCTGTCATGCGCGTTGTTCCGTAGAGGATTCCTAGAGGAGAGAACGGGGCGACCGTAGGAGAGGAGAGAGAGGGGGAGACGACGCGCATGCGTTGTGGGTGTGTGGGACGCGGGAGCCGCTCCGTAGAGTAGAGGATTTCTAGAGGAGAGAACGGGGGTGAGCGTAGGAGAGAAGGGGGGGAGGGGACGCGCATGTTATGCGCGTCCCCTCTGTTCTGTTATGAGATCACAACAGCCGATTTTGGTGGCGCAGTTGTCCGCCGTCACCACCGCAACCGCCACTGGTGTGCGTAACCTCTGTCGCGCACAATGAGAAAAATATATGCAGGTTCCAGCGACATTTAACTCCCGGCCCATTGCGTAGCAGTCTAGTATTTTTCCACAGCTCCGCGTTGGTGCTTGAAATTCCGTCGGAAAAAGACGAAGTAGCCTACAACCGTCACATCGGGAGAGGAATAATATTAACAGATTAAATACAGCGTGAATCAGCGGTTTCAAGCTTACTACGCATTACAAAGGACTCGGGCATAATTCGTCGACGTCGTCAGCGACAACATTACGAAACTGCCCATATAATTTACAGACGAGTAGTGAGCACCTCGCTTCTCCACAGAATGATGAATAGAGGCCGGATTTTTAGGCACTAAAAATCGTGTTTTAGGCGCCAAAAATAGGCAGGAAAAACACAGTTTTAGGCGCTCAAAATCGTAAATATAGGCACAATAAATTTTTACAAAAAACTCAAATTTTCGAATAAGGACGTGCGCGACCTGGTCTACGACAGGAAAGCAAACAAATGTTATATTTTATGATTGTACAAAGGCGTTAATGATTTAACATAGCCATGCAATGGTCCCTTTTCGGGCATGGTTTCCAGAACACGGTCTCTCCTTTTATTGTCCAGAATGGCAAGTGTCCACCATCGAATAAACACGCTCCTGGGGCTGTTTCTTTTCGGCATGGCTGGGATGGGCAGCACAGGATTCAATATGGCAGACCGGTAAAAGGCCAGAAGGGTCTGTTAGCCTCGTATTGGCCGGGTCTAATAGCGCAGGGTCAATTTCCTCCTCTCTGTGTGAACACCATAAAGGGCCCCTTACCAGGTTTGAGCGTTTCGAGCTAGAAGTGTAATGCATGCACTGCGCTAACGATCACGTCTGCCAAGATTTGCAACGCTACGCTCCCCAGAAGGAGGTGAAATGTCAGACTGAATGCCTCGTGCACTTTACCTCGCGGGCGCGCACCAATGTGGGGGGAGGTGAAGTTCAACAAGGAATGGTCCTGTCTGTGTCACAGTAGTACATGAAACTGCAAGAATTATTCGAGGCTACATGTGTGAATTTGTGCAATCTGTTGCTTGAATAGAAGAATGAAAGTTAATAGAAATATTAAAACATACAAACGGAATGTGTGCGCGTCTTTTTTTTTTTAGTTTTTTTCTTCGAATCGAGAGCGATTCGGGACTTAGCTGCCTATATTTCTTTTGTGTTCGTGTTCTCGCCGTTCCCACGTCGTGCCGGCGCCAGCCCTGACAACGCTTAGCATGTTTTTGGTGCATCGTCCCTTACAGCAGTTCCAGCTGTGCGACGCGCTGTGTCGTGGTAAGGATACAGGATCCATGCCAGCCTCTCCAAACGCATAGACGGATCCATCCCACAGAAACAGGCAGCAGACTATAGAGCGAACGCCGGAAACGATACAACACCGCTTGTGGGCACGACCTGGCTTGGGCATGTCATGTGCACATAGTGTAATCTTGCGTGCGCATGACGTGTAGATGCGTCTACGCCGTGTGATATTCCACCTCCGAGTTTCTATGATACCGAAGAGGGCAGGGAAGGAATTTGGCTTGCGAGTGGCAAAGGTTTCAAGCTCACCTACCGGCATCATGCTTTCGCGCTCGTAATGAACCAATTAAAAAGTTCTTATGGTACAAAGCTCTTAATTGGACACGCGAACACTTCCAGTATCTGACTAAAATTTCTCATGTGACCTGGTGAAGCGCCCTTAAAGAGTAAATTACAACTGAAAGAAAAGCCATGTGCACATCTGATTTTTTTTAACCTACTTTCTACTTTCCCCTGACGGCGCTCCATGGTTTCTCGCATTCGCTCTCCATATTCCTGCTGCTGCGCGCAGGCACCTCCTGTTTTCTGCCCCCCCCACCACGCCCAAATCTTCAAGGAGGTGCTTCAATTCCGGAACACTGGACTGGAAAACCGGCGGTAAAAGCCGCCCGCCACGTCCTCGGCCATAGACGCCACTCTCCTCTTCTTCCCCTCTCCTCTTCCCGCCTTTATTTTCCTCTCCCCATTCCGCTGTACAAGCTGGGACGTGCTCCCATTTAAGGTTGCAGAAATAGCGTCTTTTCCTCTCCCCTGCTCCAACCGCTCGCGCCATGTCAGTGCGGTGGGGTAAGGTGGCCGGCGCGTTCCATTTCACAGCTGCTACCGGTTGCTTCCCGGATGTTTGTTGAACTAGAGAACTAGGTTGTTGCACCCCATAAAGTTCCGAAACGTCAATTTTGCCCGGTAACATGAATTACGGTCCCAAACTGTACTCGAAAGCAAAATTTGACGCTAAATAGCGTTCATATAGGCACCAATTTTGAAAATAGGCATTATTGGGCACTTATAGACATTTAGGCACAAACCCCCAAAATAGGCATTTATAGGCACTATAAAAACACTATAAAAGCCCTTCTATACCCCTAATTCATGCTCATATATCAAAGTGGCGCGATAGGAACGCAAGGAAAAAAATAGGCATTTGCCTATAATCCGGTCTCTAATGATGAAGAATATCCCTATCGTAAAACCCAGTGGCACTGTCCCAGCGCCATACCTGATTATTGGACCAGTGTGGCGCTGGATACTGCGACACTGCCACGCTGCACGAGGCACACTGGACGCTGGCGCGCTGCACACTGGGACACGCGTTATAGGCCAAAATCGGGCTTTTTAAATTGTTTTTAAAAATTTTGGTTATGGCCACATCGTAATTAAGGCTGAAACACGAGCATTGGGACAAAAAAAAGAAAACGAGGGCACAGGATCCGAACCTGCTACCTCGCCGAAATACTCACTGTGAGTCTGACACGCCACCCACTACGCCACACTCGAAAGACAGGCTTCGGGTAATTTTTTAGGAGCGAAGCTCGTTAGGCTGGCACCCCGCCGTCGCCGTTGAAGCTCAATGGCACGGTGCTAGCAGTGGCGTCTCCCCCTCACGCGGGAGGATAAATGAGCTTTATGAGCGCCAGAACGCGGATGACGTCCACGATGCGCAAAGCGCGAGAACACGAACGCATGCGAAACAGAGGCAGATTAGTCCCCTCTCCCTCTTTCTTATGGTACATTCGACTGGTCGTTTGAGAGCGCTCTGACTGTGTTTGAAAGTGTTGAATTCAACATATTTAAAACTCTTCAACGAGAACAAGCTGTTATGCACGTCATGTTTCTCCTTCCTGATCATGTTTTGACCTGATAACGTTAGTAGCAACGGTTAGTTGCTATTTTACATAATTTTTTTCAGCGCCGGTGGAGCGCTCGAAAACGACCAGTCGGATGTACCATTAAGCTCTGCCCTCAAACCGGCAAACGCGCGAAACCATTGCTTGAACCTGTCGTCCGCCCAGTAGTTGGTCCGTTGCCGGGACAATGAAACGCCGTGCGCGCCGAACACCTCGTGCGTCCCCATTTCTAACCCCCCGTATTCAGAAACGCTCCTTGACTTGAACTTAGCTTGCGAACGCCTCAAGGCAGCGCGTTTGAAACGCGTTTGTGCTGCCTTGGCACCGCCTAAAGACAGCGCGTTCGAAACGCGTTTGTGCTGCATTTAAGGCAGTGTCAAGTCAAGTCAAGGAGCGTTTCTGAATACCCCCTGTATTCAGAAACGGAGCTTCGCTCATCGGTTGTTTTCGTACACGGAACAACTGCTAGTTTTTCTTCATGTTATCCGCCCCGTGCGCTGCTGCTTTGAGCTGTACAGGTGGCGCCACCAACGGCTAAAGGTGGGGAAAAGCGGCAACGCGCGGCTCATAGGCGCCTTGCGCAAAGTGCCCGCTACTAACCATTTCTTCTTTTTATTCAATTTACTACATTCTGGTTTGATATTTGCACTGCCGACGCTGCTCCACTAGACAGCCGTGACGTTTGTTACGTTGATGGTTCTGTTTTATTTGTTTGAAAATGACTGGCACGTTTTTTACTGCTGTGGGCGCGCGCAATGGAATGCATGCGTTCCTAACCTGCATGCGTTGAAGTTCTTTGCGTGACCTGTCAGCGCATACGAAATAAAAACAGTTGCAACATAAAAAAGACTTCTTGCTTCATTGAACACCCTAAACAGTACAACAATGCATATCATGGTTGTATGCCTGCTTAGGAAACGCACAAAAGACACACATTTTCGACTTCGCCCAGCACATAATTGTACAGCTAATTATTAAAGCTCACTAATTAAAGCTCACTTCTTCCACGGTGTAACAGGCGTCACACAGCTGCAGAATAATGTGTGAAAGTACTAGAGCAAATGACGAACAAATATTCAGTGTTTATTTTTTTATTTCACAAAATAATGAGAAACTTCAAACTGCATTACAATCACGTATTTCTGAAGGTCTAATCACTTTCGCCGTTGAAGCCACAATGCTCTATCAAATGCGTTTTAAATTAGGCACAAAATTACTGAGGTTTATATAGCAAATGCGCACGCGTGACCTTACTCAGATTTATATAGGAAATGCGCACGCGTGTAGTACATTTACATCGTACGCTCGATTCTCCTTTGGTACGTGAAAATCCACATGAGATGCGATTGTAGAAGTAATGTTCGTAGACTAGCGAGCATATAAAAGGACGACTACTTACAGCCTCACTCACCTTTGTAAAAACGGTATTCCAATTGCAATTCAATATTAACCAACGCAACAACGATAACAACACACTTGTTATAGCACAGTGGTATAAAGTAGACGCGCAAGGCCAAGCGTGGTGTTTCAACAGTAGCACAATCGTGGGCGTTCAGCAATGTCGTAAAGGTTGCCGTCGTACCAGCGGTTACCACAGTGTAGCACCAGTTCCCCTTTTCGGGTCATCAAACTGCCGCGACGACGAGAACTACCCACATAGCTGACTGTCAAGGAAAAAATGCCGTCTTGCAGGAGGCCATCTAGCACAGCGACCAACGAACAAAAGTGCACGTTTGAAGTAGTTCGAAGCCTCTGAAGCATTGCCGTTGATGCGATGGCAGCTGAGCGATATCAGGGCTTATCGTCCGACGAGTGGCCACCACGTTTACACAATTTTAACGTTGCAACGTCCAAGCAAGACGCGACCGTGACGAAGGAGCAGTGATGCCAACCAAAGTCACCCTTTTATCCCTAGATGGACCCCCGAAAATACCCTAGATTGCAACAAAAAATCCCTAGATTGAATTTAAAAGGTCGTTTTTCAGGCTAGTTCACATTTAACAAGGTATAAAGATAGTTCGCTGTCTGCCCCAATTTTTCCGAATCTTATTGAGGTAAACAGAAACATCTTAACAGCCACTGAAATTCTTTTTTCTGCATTTTCTGCGGAGTAATTGCACCAAGCCACTTACGAATGGCGCGATTTGCTTCAGAGACAGACAGATTTGTCAAGTTCACTATGCCCGCTCATTGAAGGCATAGATGTAATCGTTCGAGTCAAGTGAAAGTCTTGTAGCGCCTTTCTTGTGCTTGGAGCCTTGGAGGTGCGCGGCGGTCGATTTCTAATTAACACATTTGCTATCAGCATTGCATGTTGATGTACGGGGGTCCTTTTTTACTGGCTGATAGCCATCTTCTGTGCTTTTTGTAGCGTTAGCTACACTGGCCTAGCCAAGCCCGTTTCGCGCGGCTCATCAAGAGCCGTGCTGCGCATGCGCGAGGATCAGTGATGTCACACAGCTGGCGCACCGGAGCCGGCACCTCCCGCGCACTCCGCCGCACGCGACTCACCGCTGCCGGTCTGCGCATTCCAGAGGAGTGACGTCGTAGCCGTGGTAGACGCAGTGGCGCCGGCGCGCGCGCGCAGCCTTCGCTGTGCAGTCGCCGTCTGACACTGCGCTGGAGCCGCGGCGCTTCTGACTGGCGCTTGCCAGTGTGGTATAGCCATGGAGAAGGAGAGCGCAAATTCTGCTCAACGGCGCAGAAGAGCGAAGAACCTTGACTCATCGTATCCCGAAGTAGTTGCCTGGCAATTAGCGTCCCAAGCTGGGATTTGGGATTCATGGAAGCAGGATTTGAGCAGGATTTGGGATTCACCACCACTGATCTTGTCTATCAGAGACAGACAATTCCAACTACTGTGTTGCGGCCATTGAGACGGCAGCGTGTTACTTCACTGATCACCGAGCCGTCTTTGTGGCAATAGAGAAGCAAATTGACGTTGAGCAAAAATTAATATACCTGCGCCACATTATACGTATACCGTGTGTGTGCCATTGGAGCAGCAGTAAGCATGATAATCAAGCTAATCCTAGACAATCAGGAAAGCTAAGAATAATCAGCTGAAGCTTTGCTAACGCTACGTATATCCTGGCATAGCCGAGCTGAGCCACAGCAACATTTTAACGCGATAGCGTTAAAGAGCTCGTTTCGCAGAAATTCCGGCGTCGGCGTCGGTGTCGGCGTCGTTGGTTGTGAGCGAAAAATCATTATCTTGTCCGTGACCGAAAAATCGAGAAAGATGCAAATAAAATAAATACTAAAACTTTTCGGGTCCGACTGAGGATCGAACCCGGGTCGTCTACGCGGAAAGCAGGTGTTCTCCCCACACAGCCATGCCTCTGCTTGGAAATACTGTGAAAATAACTTCCCCTGCTTGGAAATGCAGTGAAAATAACTTCCATGCTTCGCACACGCAAGCGTCCTTTATATAGGCGTCGCATTATAACCTGTAATATCCCAGGAATATTGCGTGGTACAAGCGTACATTGCCATCGGGCGTCAGAATATGTGACTATCATAACGATTTCATAGTTTAAAGCCAGCCACCCATTACAAACGGCACACACCCAAGGGCGTAGCCAGAATTTTTTTCGGGGGGGGGGGGGGGCACCTCCTTGATTTCGGGAGAGGCACCTCCTTGAAATGGTCATTTTTCGCTATGTATACCATGGCAAAAAAAAAATTTCGGGGGGGGGGGCACGTGCCCGGTGTGCCACCCCCCTGGCTACGCCACTGCACACACCTTACTGCGCGTATTCCCTTAACACCACGCAGTGGGTGCATTGCAAGTTCGAAAACATTTGCCACGTTTGCCGCGCATAATTGCTCCTGGTTTAAAGCATACTACCCATTTCACAGTATGCACTAAGTGATTGAAGTAGGCACTAGGAACGGGATATCGCTATCGCGTTCAACTCTTAAAGGCGAAGCTTAAGGGTCCCCCCAATTTTTTTGTGACTGTTTTCGCTCTTAAGGCCTGACCACACGTACGCGTTGCAGCCCGTCAGCGCGTGGCTTTTTGACGCGGCCTCGCGCCCTCTACCTATCGAGAGAGAGAGGGCGCACAGTTTCGCGTAGCCACGCGCCCTCTCTCTCCATAGGTAGAGGGTGCGGCGCCGCGTCAAAAAAGCCACGCGCTGACGTGCTGTAACACGTACATGTGGTCAGGCCGTTATGAAAATAGTGCGAAAGAAAGACTGAAAACACACGAGCCTGCAGTCTTTTCCGTCACGACAATTTCATAATAGTGGGTCCGTACGAATTAACGTCACCCTACTGCCAGTCCTACTTTAGTGTCTATCAAAATCTGCGAGACCAGAAGTTATTAGACGTGGAAACGTTGCATGTTGAAGGCACGCGGCGAGCATGGATTTGGCGCGTTTTCATGAGCGTTACAAGACAAAATGTATTTTTGTTACACAGAGAAGAATCACACAGGGCGCTTATGATGATACGCGCGTGAGTGCTAAACACTTACAACGATAAGGTTTCGTTCCATCCCAGTATTATGCATATTATTCTCGCTGTCACTCGTCCCAGCAGAACACGAAATCTCTTTTGAGTGAAAACCAGCCAATACCGAAAATTAACGTTCTTTATGGCCTTTCTAGTGGAAAGACCATGATTACTCAGTAACATCTGTCATTAGGTTCAGCAATGTAGCTTTTCCAGAACCTTAGAAAAACCCCTAGATTCAACAGAAAGACGCGAAATCCCTGAAAGAGATAGAAAATCCCTAGATCTAGGGATAAATCCCTAGGGTTGGCATCACTGCGAAGGAGACCAGCCCGGACGGTCTTGTTGGGTGCGCTGCCGCTGCTGGATGGATGGATGGATGCTATGAGCGTTCCCTTTATAACGGGGCGGTGACATGTCTGCCACCAGGCTCGAAAAAAAACTTTCTTTTTTATGTTGGCCTAATGCCTTACCTACATTGATTAAATTTATGTTATTATAGCAAAGAAAAATATAAATTCACGGTCCATCTCTCTGCCTCTTAAGGTAGAAGGACCTTATTTTTCCCCATTCTTCATTTTTGTCCTTTATCTCTACTTTTTCTGCCACCACTACTCCAACCGTCTCTTACTTATTTCTATCGCGGACGTGTTCAGCTTTCCATTGTTGTCCCTAAAACCCAAGGCTTCATGTAGACTCGTGTCCACACGTATATCTGGGTGGCTATCGCCACATTCAATCAGTACATGTTCCATCGTTTCCTTAGTTCCCCCCACAGCATGTACATTGTTGTTCTTCGTTACAGAATCTCGCTTTATAGATACGCGTTCTAAGGCAACCCGACCTTGCTTCAAACAGTAAAGCGCTTCCCCTTGAATTATCATAAAACCTCTCCCTCCTTATTTCGTTTTTTTCCCTTTCGGTAGTCACTGAGAGCCGGCTTCTTTTGCATCGCTGTCATCCAATAAGTCCTCTCCGCCTCTCTGACTTTTCGCTTAATGCTCCTTGTTGCCATGTCGCCCACACTGCTAGCCGTATATTTACTGGTGAGCCTCCTAGTTCTTTTTCTCCACTGCGTGTCGACGCTTTTTCTATACAAATACCTGAAAACCTTCCCTGCCAATCTACTCTCCTTCATTTTCCTCAGCCTCTCTTCAAATCTAATTTTGCTCTGAGCTTCCCTCACTTCAAAACCTGCCCATCCCATATCACCCTTTACAGCCTCATTTGTCGTCTTCCCGTGAGCGCCCAACGCGAGGCGTCCCACAGTCGTTTGATTTACATCCATTCCTGATTGCACCTCTGACTTCATGCACACCACTGAGTTCCCAAATGTAAGCCCTGCAACCATCACACCCTTCCACAGCCCTCGAAGCACCTCGTACCTATTGCATCCCCCATAACGCTCTGTGCTTCATGATTGCAGCACTCCTCTTTCCCTTTGTTACCGATGCTTTCTCTTGTACCTCCATATATCTATCCCCCCTCATTTACCCACACTCCGAGGTACTTGTACTCGCTTACCCTCGGTATTTCTTGGCCCTGTATTAAGACCGCATGGTCTTCGTGATCATTGAATACCATCAATCCACATTTAGTTGCACTAAAACCTAGTCCTAGAGCCTCGCCTTCCCTTCCGCATATATCTTCCAGCCGCTGTATATCATCTTGACTGTCCGCAAATAAGACAATATCGTCAGCATAAAATAGACCTGGAAGCTTCCGCTCAACCATCGCGCCTGCCTGTTAGTGTGACAGATTAAATCCAATGTTGCTACCTTCTAGCGCTTTTTCCATCCTCACCATGTACAGCATGAATAACAGCGGGGACAAAGGACATCCCTGTCTCAGCCCCTTGCTAATGTCAACGCTGTCATTGCTGCTTATTCCTTCCCATTCTACACAAACTGTATTTTCTCGGTATATTTCCCTCAAAAGCTGTATACAGTCGTCACCTATGCCCACTTCCTTCAATATATCCCACAAAATTTCCTGATTAACGTTGTCATATGCCCCGGTGATGTCTAGATAAGCTACGTATAAGGGCCTGTTTTCTATTTTTGATATTTCTATACACTGTGTAAGAACAAACAGGTTATCGTCTAACCGCCTGGCGATTCGGAATCCATTCTGGAGTTCTCCCAAAATATCATTTTGCTCTACCCACGTTTCTATTTTTTAATTTTACTGCCTGCATCGCCAACCGGTATAGCACCGATGTAATGGTTAGCGGTCTATACGAGCGAATGTTATCCTTTTCTCCCCTGCCTTTATAGATTAATTCATTGTACTTTTTCGCCAACTTTCTGGTATTTCCCTCTCCTGTAAGCACTTTTCTATGGCTTTCAGCAGTGCTTCTTTAGTGCTATGTCCTAGTTCGTTAATGAGGCTGACGGGAACCCCATCTAAGCCCGGAGTAGTGCGCTTAGGAATTTTTTCTTCGGCCTTCTTCCAATTGAAATTCTCAAGTACTACACCTTCCTCGGTTGTACTCTTCTGCATACTTTTACTCACCGGGGGACTCCCCTGGGCGACCTTTTTAAACGAATCCGCTGTTACCTTTCGGATGTAACCTCAGCGCTTCATACCCTTCCAATTGATTTCCTTCTTCATCTACCATATGTTCTTGCATTGTTACAGACTTCCTACCTAGCGCTTTTAGGTGGCTCCAAAATATCCTAGGCGCGGCCTTCTTCTTTTCACGAATCTCTGTCATCCAGCGTTCACTTTCGCCTTTAATTTTTGCCTCGACTAATTTCTGCACAATGAATTTTTGCTCTAAATATATTTCCCATACTTGGTTGACTTCATCCTGTGGCCGCTTCTCCTTTTTTTGCCTGTCTGTGCTGCCGTGATGCCTCACGTCGCTTCTCGATCGCATCCCGGATTTCTTTGTTCCACCAACTTTTTGGCTTTCTCTTTCCTTTCGAAGAAATAGTTTTCTTCTCTTTTTCTATTTCTTTCGTGATTACATGTAGCAGCTCACTATACTTCCAGTCTTTGCCTGGCAGTTTGTCTACTTCTTCTTCGACTCTTGCGGCTATATTAGTTATTTGTTTCTCATTTAAATACGAGCTGCCAATGTTTGATTCTAGCTTCTTATTTTCAGTTTTATATCCCATTTGTAATGTTATGCGTTTATGATCACTACCCAAGCTGTTAATACCTTCCTCGTCTATTCTCATCTCTCTAAGTTTGTCATAGATTTCTTCTGTCATGAGACAATAATCAATGCTCGATTGCCTGTTTCCGACTTCCCACGTGATCTGTACCTCACACTTAGGCCCCGCCTTAACTATTTCAAGACTATGTTGCTCGCAGAGATCTAGCAATAACTTGCCATTGGAGTCTGAATATCCGTCAAGGTCATGTATGTGAGCATTCATGTCCCCTAGAAGGATTATTTCGGCATCATGACCAATTTCTTTAATATCGGTGCTTATGCATTTCACTATCTCCAGATTCTTTTCTCTACAGTTATTCCCCGTCCACAAGTAAGCTACACCTAGCCACGTTTTCTTTCCACCTACTGTGCCCGAAACCCACAGGTGCTCTGAACACGTTTGCTTCACTCTATCCCATTTTGCTCTGCTATGAATTAGCATTCCAACACCCCCACCTCTCCTTTCTGATATGAACCTGCATGGCGCGCACTCCCACGGCAACCAAAAGAAATAAAAGAAGTGGAGAGAGGCGTTCACTTGGAGCATGCTAAAAGCGAGGGGAAGCGTCTACTCTTTGGTGTGAAATCTCTTCGAGAGATGGCGCTCGTTTGTTTTTGAACAACAGATGCGCGAACTTCGTTCAAAATGCATGGTTAGAGTGACCTAGAATAGGGGGAGTGTCCAAAGCGGCGCGCGAATACACGGGAGGAGTGAGGGCCTTTCGCGGTGAACTCCCGCGCCGCGGCGCTGCCGTGCCGGACCCATGGGCTTTCTCCGCGGTGGAAGCCGCGTCAAAGCGGCGAGCGTCTGCTACGCGCCCGATATTTTGGCAGCTAATAGCCAACATTGCGGTAATATGGACCAGATTTAATACTGCGTCACTGAAACATAACACTGCAGCGACTCGCCACACAGAGAACAGGTTTGTGGGTTGTGAAACAGGGATTTTCTACATTTCTTTCAGCCGCTTTGTCACCGCAATCATCCGCACTTACGCGCCCGTTTGAGGAACGCATTCTGAGCGCACGCATCGTGAGCGAAGGTGCTTAATTTAGTTTCGTGTGGAATGACGAACGTTAATATGCTGCAGAAAAGAATAAGCTGGAGATCAGAAAGATAGCACGGGGAACGTAGCACGTATATATACGTAGTAAATGGCATTTCATGCTAACGTGCTTGCACACTTCATGTCCTTTCTTTTATTTCGCGCGTTTGATTTGTTTTACATGGCTGCCTCCCGCGTTTTGCTATTTCAAGCCTTTTCATGCGAAGCGGAATGTGTCCGCCAGCGTGGCCGCTCTACCAAAAGTAAAAAATAACTCGCGGAATTAACTCTCGCGTATCGTTCACCTGGTAAGGTAATATGGCATCACTGTCTTAACATGCTCGTGATTTGTGTAACGACTCACGGTAATAATATGGCGTTGGCGCGCAAAGCCACTTTATTGGGCCAGAAATAATTCTGACGATGCCTGGTCTGATGATATGTCTCCGTCAGGAAATGAAAACATGGTGATCAGCAATATCGATCTGAAGATGTCGGACTTACCTATACATTATACAGTATTGACCGTGTGGCATACTTTTCTTCTTCTTCTGGCGCATAACAACTTGGCACGTGAACTGGTAGTGGAGTTCTGCTAGGGAAGGAAGAAGAAGTAGTTCCGAGAATGGCGTGCACGTACAATAAACCACTCTGCGTTTTCTAAACCGTGCTTCAGAGTGCTACAGTTACTGGTGACCCGAACTACGAGCACGACCTTCTATGGAGCAGCGCGAGCATCCAGACGACCTACACCCTGGTACTCCTACCACGGCAACCGGCCAGGTAACCACTTCGAGTGTCGTAGGAGCTACCACCACCATAACGCTACCGCAGCTGTATCTTGCCGATCCCTCGTTATGGTTCGTACAAGCCGAGAACAAGTTCCGCATTCATCGCGTCGCGTCAGAAGTTCGCAAGTACGAGCTACTCCTCGAAGCGTTGCCGCCACAGGCAATGGCCGAGATACGCGACATCCTCGCGCGACCACTTGGTGAAACTCCATATACCACCGTCAAACAGACTCTTCTTCGCCGCCTCGTTCAGCCTACGCATCGGCGCATTCAACAACTGCTGAACAACGAAGAGCTTGGAGACAGACGTCCCACCCAATTCCTACGTCACCTGCAGCACCTGGTTGGGGACCAGCCGGGCTTCTTGGACACAGCAATACTACGTGAGCTGTTTCTGCAGCGTCTTCCACCTAACGTGCGAATGGCTCTTGTCACAGCTCAGCATAAGTCCCTGCCGGAGCTCGCAGAACTGGCTGACGACATGATGGACGTTGCTCCGGCAGTCATCAACGCTGCCCGTCCTGCTCCGGTGTCCGAAGTAGATTCCCTTCGAGAAGCAGTGAAAGATCTCGCAGCTCAAGTAGCCGACTTGCGTCTGGAACTGCAAAACACTCGCAACTTCAATGGCCAGCCTTGTCCACATCGACAGCCTCTCACGTCGCCTTCTCCGCCACGACCACTCCACCAGCCTGAGCGCAGTTTTCCAACACAGACGCCATGCTACTATCACCGACGTTTTCGTGCCGCGGCTCGTCGATGTCTGTCACCCTGTTCGTGGCGCATGGGAAACGTTCAGGCCGATCGTCAATAACTGCGGCGGGCGATCACGGCCAATCATCAAGCCGCCTCTTCTATATAACCGACCGAACCACAGGACTGCGCTTGCTGGTGGACACTGGGGCAGAGGTCAGCATAATTCCTGCTTCCAAGGCTGACCGGCGTCTCCGCGAAAAGTCAACTCCTCTACAAGCGATCAACTCTTGTGTCATCGCAACTTACGGACAGAAGTCTCTGACCCTCGATCTCGGCCTCAAGAGAAAGTTACAATGGCTATTTTGGATAGCTGACGTTCGCTACGCCATCTTAGGAGCCGATTTCTTGAGACATTTTCATCTGCTCGTGGATATGAGCCGCTGTCGCCTGGTGGATGGCATTACCGGTTTGTCGGTCAACGGTTTTCTGTCACAAGCCACGGCCCTAAACCCCACTTTCGTGAAGCTACCTACCTCGCCGTATACAGCTATCCTCGACGAGTTTCCGGAGATTACTACACAGTCTCCGATGGATAAGCCTCCTAAGCACTCTGTGACCCATTGCATCGTTACCACAGGACCACCTGTTCACTGCCGCCCTCGCCGACTCGGTCCCGATAAACTTCGAGTTGCTCGCAATGAGTTCGAGCACATGTTGCAATTGAAGATCATTCGCCCGTCATCAAGCTCGTGGTCGTCGGCACTGCACATGGTTCCCAAGAAGAACAACGACTGGCGGCCCTGTGGTGATTATCGTGCACTCAATGCGGTCACCGTTCCGGACCGATACCCGTTACCCAATATTCAGGACTGCACTGCCTTTTTAACCGGCACAACAGTATATTCGAAGATTGATCTCGTGAAAGCTTATCACCAGATCCCCGTTGAGCCTTCCGACATCCCCAAAACTGCTATAACTACCCCATTTGGCCTTTTTGAATATTTAAGAATGCCTTTCGGCTTGCGCAACGCAGCTCAGACATTTCAGCGCTTTATAGACGAAGTCACCAGAGGTCTGCCATTTTGTTTCGCCTATATAGATGATCTTCTCGTCGCCAGCAAGGACGCTGAAACACACAAGGCTCATCTACGCCAACTTTTCAGTCGACTTCGGGACTACGATCTGGTCATCAATGTTGAAAAATGCCAGTTTGGCGCCGCCGAGATCGCGTTCCTTGGACATCGCATCACAAAAGATGGCATCACTCCTCTACCTGAGAAAGTTGAGGCTATCATCGACTACCCCCCACCAAAGTCCGCACGCAGTCTGCGACGTTTTCTCGGACTCGTAAATTTTCATCGCCGTTTCATCCCGACATGCTCTACACTGCTGAAGCCGCTTGAAGCACTACTGTCTACTTCGAAAGCTGAGTCGGCTGCTCTTCCGTGGGACACGGTCGCTGATGAAGCTTTCGTCGCCGTTAAGACCCAGCTCGCCAAAGCCACTCTCCTACACCACCCTTCAACTGCTCCCACTAGCCTCATGGTGGACGCTTCCTCAGAAGCAGTTGGAGCCGCTCTTCATCAATGGATCAATGGTGCATGGGCTCCTATCTCCTTCTTTTCCCGAAAGTTACGCGACACTGAGCGCCGATACAGTACTTTCGGACGGGAGCTCCTCGCAGCCTACCTTGCGGTGAAGCACTTCAGGTACTTTCTCGAAGGGCGAGAATTCGCCATTCTCACCGACCACAAGCCACTTGTTTCGGCTTTACGTTCCTGCAGTGCCACCCATACTCCTAGAGAGCTTCGGCACCTCGCTTTCATTGCCGAGTTCACCACAGACATACGCTATGTCAAAGGCAGCCTTAACAGTGCAGCGGACGCTCTTAGTCGCATTACCATCAACGCCACAAGCCCCATCGACCTTTCCTTGTCTTCAATCGCCGAGGCACAAGCATTGGATGATGAGCTTCCACGAGTTCGATCATCTACATCCCTCCGACTAGAGCAAGTTAGCTTTCCCGACCACGACGTCACGCTCTGGTGCGATGTTTCACACAACTGTACTCGCATTTATGTTCCTTCAGATCTGCGTCGTGCTGTTTTTGATACCCTGCACTCAATCTGCCATCCAGGCGTACGAGCTACGCAACACCTGGTCACAGAACGCTATGTCTGGCCGCGCATACGCGCTGACATTCGTGACTGGGTTCGCACTTGCACAACATGTCAGCGTATCAAGGTACAACGGCACACCAAGCCTCCATGGGGAAAATTCCCGCTCCCTGATGCACGGTTCGACACCATTCATCTGGACATCGTCGGACCTTTGCCATCATGCCGTGGATATACGTATTTGCTTACGTGTATTGATAGGTACACAAGGTGGCCTGAAGCAGCTCCAATGCCTGACATCACGACGGAGACAGTTGCTCGTACTTTTCTGTCTACCTGGATTAGCCGTTTCGGCGTGCCATCAACGGTGACTACTGATAGAGGCAGACAGTTTGAGTCCGCACTTTTCACCTCTGTGACATCTCTTCTGGGTTGTGCGCGCATTCGCACCACTGCGTATCATCCTGCATCGAATGGCATCGTAGAGAGACTACATCGTCATTTGAAAGCAGCACTCGCCTCTCAGCCTCATGCCGAAGATTGGGTATCGCACCTCCCCATCGTACTGCTCGGCCTTCGGTCAACGCTGCGACCAGAACTTTCCTGCTCTGTAGCCGAGATGGTTTATGGCTGCACACTCCGTTTGCCGGGTGACCTCGTCAATCCCGTAACTACGCAGTGTGTTTCGGATCCATCATCTTTCGTCCAGCGTCTGCGGGTCTATATGCAAAACTTACGCCCATCACCAACTTCGGCTCACACGACTAAGCACGACGTTTTTCTGCCGTCAAACCTACAGACATCCTCACACGTTTTCGTTCGTGTTGACGCGCCTCGTCGTGCTCTTCAGCCTCGCTATGATGGTCCTTTTCCAGTCATAAAACGTTCCGAACATCATTTTACAATCCTGCGCAATGGGCGCGAAGACACAGTAACAATTGAAAGGATCAAGCCGGCACCCACTATCAACAGCTCCGTATGACAACCTCTTCAAGTGCCAATGGCCACTTGTCCGCAGGGGGGCCCACCTGTGGCATACTTTTCTTCTTCTTCTGGCGCATAACAACTTGGCACGTGAACTGGTAGTGGAGTTCTGCTAGGGAAGGAAGAAGAAGTAGTTCCGAGAATGGCGTGCACGTACAATAAACCACTCTGCGTTTTCTAAACCGTGCTTCAGAGTGCTACAACCGCATAGGAAAAATACACGAAAAAAGAATCACAGCATATCCACGGAGTGAATGATGATGAGTGGGCGAAGCTCTGGAGATTCATCGGTAAACCGTGAATCTTCCGTGAGTTTTCGTCCAGTACATCATCGAAGACGTGAGAAACACTATGTGTATATATAAAAGAAATTTGATTTATTCGTAAATGGTAGCTAAACGTGGCTTCCGGTCCCCCTTCATTATAAGGGCTTTATGGTCGGTGAAGTGGAGGGATAGGGGTTCTTATATGGCTCCGTAGAGGATTCCTAGAGGGGAGAGAGGGGGTGAGCGTAGAGGAGAGAGAGGGGACGCGCGCGCCGCTCCGTACAGTAGAGGATTCCTAGAGGAGAGAAAGGGGGTGAGCGTTGGAGAGGAGAGAGAGGTGGAGGGGACGCGCTTGCTCTGGAGGGGTGTAGGACGCGGGAAGGAGGGATGGACTAAGCCCCCGCAAGCACATCCAAGCAAGATCAAGGAATGGAGCCAACCTGAGCGACAGACACCACCTGCCTAGCCATTGCTAAGCTGCCCCTCTATGCTCTCGGCCATGACTCTAGTGACAATAGATGTGGTGGACGGCCTTTGTGTACTACAGTGTTCTGCTTGACATAGATGGCCACACCGCCTGCGGGACGCTCTGCTTCCTCGGTGCACACGATGGGAACTAGAGGTGGTCTGGAAGGCGCTTATTCTTCATGGTCATCAGCGTCATCATCATCATTATCACGAGATACTGCCGGTTACGCCTGACGCGGGACAAGGTTAGACTAAGAGGAGCTTCGCCCCCTAAAAACCAAGCTCGCAAGGTCCCTACGCATTCGCCTAAGACGACTCGGCGGCGAAAGCCATGTTCTTTTTCTCCGCCTCCCTACGAAAGTGACATAATGCAGCGCTAAAAGAACACACACCACAAAGTAAGAAACACAAACCGACGGGACAGGCGCCTGTCCCGTCGGTTTGTGTTTCTTACTTTGTGGTGTGTGTTTTTTTAGCGCTGCATTATGTCACTCAGCAAGCACCAACTCGCCCAACAACACGTCCTTCTCCCTCCGAAAGCTTTCTGCACCTAATGTGGTTTCGCACTGCCCCCAGGATCGAAGGCATTGCGAGGTTTCTGCACGTCACCTGGTTTTACATGGCCTCCGTGATCAGCCCACGGATCACAGAGGCAATGCAAAGTGACCTTATGGGTGATGACGTCTTCACATGACATCACGCTGAATGACGTCACGATGCCGTCACAAATTTTATCGATCTGTGACGTCAATGCGACATCATCAGGTGATAATTTTTTGCATCAATCGTGTTGATGACGCGGGACACCGGCGGTTAATTTCCGTTTTGATGAGGCATCTAAAGCTTTCGCCTTTAAAAATACCAGACAAACCAAAGTAAGTGAATCGATTACAGTGCACCATCGTGTACGCCTCACATCATTTTACGAGCGATCGCCCGAAAGCAAACGTGATTCTCCGCTCACAGTGACTGATTACACACGCCCGTTGTACGTGCACAAGAGGCTTGCTTTACCTATCAGGCCATGTGTTTACATTTATTAGAGAGATTACAGACACGCTGTGTCAGTTAATGGGAAAATTTAGAGCTGTGGCAGTACTGGGAGCTTCAGCACGAAAGCGTGGTCTACGCTATATTGAGCTCATCAGTAAAAAAGAAAAAAAAACGGGAAATTGCAGCCAGGTGCCCAGTTGACGCGCACTCAATTAGCGCGGGAACAATTGCATTTCATTTAACTACTCGTCTACATTTTTTTTGTAAATGTCTCTGAACCGTGCGCTCGCAAACCACCGAGAACCTTGAAAATATCTGAAGTTAAGAATGAGCTGTTTGAAACTGTTTTCATTTCGTATGGTGAATGCTTGAAGGAATGAAGGCATCTCGCCAAAATGTTTTATACTGACGTTCAGCGATATATATATACAGGGTGTTTCAAGAAATGTGTCCACTATTTTTAAAAAATCAGGAAAATGCGGTATTTGCTCGCTGTCTTCACAGTTGATTTTTTCTGTAGCGGCAGGCATCTTAAGATGGTTGAAGACATGATTTGCGACAATAATTAAGAAAGTTATATTAATTAACTTTTTTAATTAGCGGAGTTAGGTGGTTAAGTCCAATGAGAGAATTGAAGTCCTTCGTGCGAAGAACCCATTTCAGCTTTGAGATTTCGAAAAAAGAGGCCTCTATTAATTATTGTGGCGTAATGAAATTCAGGGAAATTCAGCGGCCAAACCGAAACCGAAACGCGGAAGAGCGCAACTGCCACATTCGTCTGAGACGTCCACAATGAGTGAACGTCATTATATCAACCATCAATTGACTTCTTGGTGTGAGTGTGTGGGCTGCGGTTGCAGTAGTAGCACACATGACGCACATACGTTAACGAACGGGGAAGCACTGCACCTCTGTAACCGTTGTCTTTAACAGTGACGTCATTCTAGTCGTCTGCTTGTTGCGCTCATCGGTGCTTGGGTTTCGGTTTGGCTGCTGAATTTGCCTGAAATTCATTACGCCACAATAATTAATTGAGGCCGCTTTTTCGAAATCTCAAAGCTGAAATGGGTTCTTCGCATGAAGGACTGCAATTCCCCCCATTGGACTTAACCACCCAACTCCGCTAATTAAAAAGTTCATTAATTCAACTTTCTTAATTATTGTTCCAAATCATGTCTTGAACCATCTGAAGATGCCTGCCGCTACAGAAAAAGCAATTGTGAACACAGCGAGCAAATATCGCATTTTGCTGATTTTTAAAAAAATAGTGGACACATTTATGGAAACACCCTGTATATATATATATATATATATATATATATATATATATATATATATATATATATATATATATATATATATATATATATATATATTGCATGTTGCATTTTCTTCAGTCTAAGTACATAAATAATCTCTATATTTGAACAATTTTCTAAAGTGGTTGAAATATTGCACTGGCACATTTGTAAACCTCTTACCGTTTTTCCCCCTATTCTTCCTGTACGCCTTGTACAGGAAGAATAGGGGTATGTGTAACTTCAATTTTATGATATCTGGATATTGGTACAGCATTTTCTATAATACGCTTTTTATGCACAAATTTGTGGAATAATGTAAGTTTACCTGGCATTGCATTTCTTCAATTTCGGAATTTAACTCAAGCTTTGCGCTCGGTGAGCCTTGCTGTACGCTACCTCAGAAGCGAAAATAAACCAACCGTGTCGCGTCGTATGGCCATCTCTACCCTTTATTTTGTTTCCCTTACATCTTCCCGATGAGCTCTATTCATAATAAAGTGCTAGTCAAGGCTAACAAATTGCCGAATAAAGCGGTGTGCACATGGCTAGAAAACCACTGGCGACCACTAGGAGTGGTGCTCGTATATAGTAGTGAGCGAAGTGGTCCCTGCGCGTATGCATTTCAGCTGACTGCGCGTGTAACTTACCTTCTTTTATTACTCTTAATTCTTGCATGCGCAATACCATTGCCCGATTACCCGTGCGAAAAAGTTCATTTTCGTTCTTTTCTTTTCCCTACTCATTTTGCGCGTTTTTACGCACGCACCAACGTTCCCAAGCTCTATCACTGGAACTAGGCCACGCTGATGCCGCTTGACACATGATTTTTTGCATTCTGTTGTTGCCCCCAGACTAACACACCGCTTAAAGATGGGTAAGCTCTATTCCACACCGCATTATTAAAGTTAAGCAGATTTTAAGTGCCCTGTGTTTCCTGGAAACCGAGCGCAAAAAACTACAGCACGGAGCAGACGCCCCTCGCTTTCCGCGTGCTCCCGAGCGCGGAAAGCCCACGGCTCCGGCGCAGCAGCGGCGCGTGGCGGCAGTTCACCGCAAAAGGCCCACGCGGGAGCCGGCGCTTTGGACACTCCCCCTAGTCTAGGTCGCTCTATGCATGGTATCCTATTCGCCTCGAGATCTTGGAGTGGCGCCCTCTCGCGCGTGACGTCAGGGAGACGACTCGAATGCAGCTCTTCGCGCGCGCGTTCGCTACGTGCAGGCTGCTCGACGCTGACAGTCTGTCTATCGCGCTCGAGTTATTGAAACATTGGTGGGCGAGTTGATAAAGCAATTTGTACTGAATGTTCAAGCAAAATGCCCATCGAAATCGAGGGGAGTTGCCGTCAGGAGCACGTTCTGTGCCGATTCCTCCTGTTGTCGTCTGCTAGCCATCCATGTGTACATCTGCTTCTATGGTGAATTTTTTTTTCGCGACTGTTCTATGCCCGTGGCGCACTCAAAATCACTTTCCTGCCCGTTTTCGATAACTGACTTCAGCGTTCTGGCTTCAGCTTCCATGTCTGCGTTAAAGCGCAATAAATGTATACCGCGTGCTGCGCGCGTTCGGTTGCCAAGCCTGCTCCTTCGATTCAATTCATATGTTCGGAGCATGACAAACGACGTGTGATGTCATTCAAATAAATTAAGTGGCGTTACCGGCAACAACGTTTGATTAAATACACATTTTTAGCAGCTGCTGTGTAAGCGCGTCGTAAGTACTTTAAATTGAAACACGAAATAAACAGGGTGAGTCTAAAGGGGATGCACGACGGGGATATGAAATATCGGTAGGTTGTCCGGAGTGATTTTCTTTTGTTTTTGTTCTATTTTTTTTGCAACATATTTTAATCCTTACGTTAATAAATCGACGTTTGTTCACTCGTTCACGGTGATCTGAAAATAGGCTGAACAGAATTAGTGTAATCATACTAACGCTGATCAATATAAAGCTTTCGCATCGAAAGATGTATTTGCAATAAAATACTGTAAATCAGTCTCAACGGTCGACTCCTGATGTAGCTTGGTGCGATCACTGTACTAAAGAGACTCGAGTTCCTAATGCATTTGCCTAAGTTGACTCGAAGGCGAAAGCCATCTTTTTCTTGAGTCGATGCATTGTTCCTTCGCCGCCCCCCCTCCGAATGCTTTCTGGACGTAACGTGGTTTTGAATTGAAGCTTTCTACACATCACCTGGCTTTGCATCGCCTCCGAGATCGGCCCACCAATCACGGAGGCAATGCAAAGCGACGATGTCATGTGATGACGTAATCATGTGGCATGATGTTATGACGTCACAAATTTTGTCGGTCTGGGATGTCATGATGACGTGATCATGTGATGAACTTTCGCATCACTCGTGTTGACGCGGGACGCCGACGGTCAATTTTCGCAATTTATGGGGAATCTAAGGCTCCCACCTTAAAATATTCAATCTCGTTACAGCACGGTAAAGAATCACAATAATCAGCCACAGGGGCCAAAAGAATGGTGGGAAAGAGCTCTCTTTCTCCTCTTCCTGGACACATTCGCCGATTTTTCCTAATGTTTACGAAGCTGTACTATCGGTGTCAAGTGAAATGCGAACACTGCAGCGGATCGCGTTGCCCAAGCATTAGAAATATAGCGCGCCATCATGTCATTACCATTGGCAGGCTCGCACAGTCGAGTAGGCAGCACTGCGCGATCGAAAACATGAATGCGGCTCATGAACGTATCTATCTCTAATCGTAAGAGTCGAACTGTACCACGCGCACCACTGCTGGCGTTTCATTCCGAGCGATCTTATTTGCGTCCACTCGCCCAATCTATGCTAGTGGTCCGCAGTAACCTGCTGGTCCATGAAGTTAATCGATTTCATTTTGTCGGCTGTCGTGTCTGCACAAGTCCACATGACCACAATTGGGAGTGGAGCGTGAATTTTCGTTCATCTCAAGTCTGTTTACACAACGCCGATTTTTGCGAATAAGCCGCAAAATTGATCGCGCTGCGATTTCAAAGCAGCGGAGACTCTCTTTAACTCACTTGGCGGGGGCCTTCGCGCTTTCACGTAAGCTATTTCAACGCCATCCAGCCCAGTGAGCGACGCTACGAACTCGGGGGCATGAACCTGACCGCGATGGCTGTCGGTATACAGAAGATATGTGAAATGTTAACGTTTCTTAAACTCATGTAATGCTAGCAGTCATCTCAATAAATATAAGAAGAAAATGCAGCTAGTAGTCGAGGAACGCCGTGCGACGCGAGCGAACTCTAACGAAAATGCTGCTGTTCTAGCCAGAGCGTAGCAGACGACAAAAGCCGAATCCTCGCCCTTACGTCACCGTAGCGCCGTTCGCAGCGCCGCCATCGGTCGCACACGAGGCGAATAGGGAACCAAAGCTGAAGTTTGCGGAGCGACGACAGCGCCGCGCTGCGGCTCTGGAGAGAAGCTCTGGTGAAACTGGGAATAAGCGCGGCGGAGGGTGCGCCTGTTTGACCGACAGCCGACAGCGGCGGCACGCGTGCGCACGCGTTCTTCGGTCGGTGCGGGGAGCTTCGACGTTGCGCCGTGAGCTTCGCACGCTGAACCGAAAGGCTTGCTTTGCGAAGCTGCATTTCCGCGATGGTAGAAGCGACCCCATGAAAGCGGAAGCGCGGTCCGAAGTGTTACTGTGTGCCACAGCAGTGCAGACAGTACCGGCACGCGATCCGCCTGTAAAACTGCATCAGTTCCCGGACAAGTCGTACAAGAGAGAAAGTACACAAGCGTGGATCACCGTAGTTAGAGGAACGAAGTTCTAGCTCTGTCTCGCCTTCCGTTTTCGCTGACTCAATTCTTCGCTTGAAATCGTTTGTTTCGACTACCTGAATCAGTATGTAACGCGGCGCGTGCATGCAACGACTGCAGTTATGATTGCTCGCCGTCTCGTATTTTTGCATCCAATTACAGTTGTATGTTGAAGCAACTTTGTGTTTTGATTCCTTGTGTTTGTGAGACCTATCTGTCGTTGTTGGATGTTCACACTCACATACTTCATACCGCGGTTAGCGTTGCCGTGTTGGTTGAGTTCAGTTGAACTCCGCACAAGGCTGCATCATCGCGCCGGAACGAACGCCTGTGCATTTTCAGCTAACTTGACATCGTTTTGCTGGTTTGTTCTGTTTTTGTCGCTTTTTTAGGGTGGTATATATTTAAGTCACTGAATCTAACTGGCACTTAATTCAATTGTTATTGCCATCTTCGGAGATTCTGCGGTTTTCTTTCACGCACACCGCGCACTCGTGCATTGCTTCGAGTGTGCGTTTACGGGTGCGCTTTGCGCGAGCTCGTCACCCGATACCGCATCGCGCCTGAAATTCGACACCTCTCACGCTGAGCCGCGTTCGCGCAGCAAGTCTTATACACCTGTAAAGTCGATTTTCTCATAAAAAGGGAGTGCAAGCACGAAGCGAGAAGCGAAAAAAAAAGACAGACAGACGAGGCGAGCAGTTCTACTTGCTTCGCAGCAGTTAAAGCTAAGCTAAACTAGCTGCCTCGTGGCTAAGTCAGCTGGTGATGCTCCAGCGGTACGGATGGCATGACTCGAACCTTCTCAGGCTTTTTAGTGCCACGGCCATGTAGTCCTTGTTTCTCTATCTTTTTTTTTCTTTTTTGCACGCCGCGAAAGTTCGTTCACTACAGGACGCGTTTGCCACTGCCAGCGTGCACATCTAAACAACAATCACATGTTTTTCATAATCGACAACGTGGAACATCGATAACCGTGACTAACGAACATCTCTCCTTTGATTACGTTCGCTTTTCGAAGTGACTGTCCAGCGGGTATATCTTTTTCAAGCGGTACACAGCGAAGCGCTGCGCGAGAGCTCTGCACGCGCACGGAAGCGAGGGGCAGCGCGACGGAGAAAAGGGAAAAAATCACAGCATATGCACGGAGTGAATGATGATGAGTGGGCGAAGCTGCGGAGGTTACAGCGGTAAACCGTGAATCTTCCGTGAATTCTGCCCGGTACATCATCACCGACGTGAGATCGGGCGCGTTTATACTAAATGGTCGATGAGAGTTATGGTGACTGAAGCAATCATGGTTACACCGTGAAATCTTCAGTGGTTTCGCCCAGCAGTAATCAAAGCGATAGTGTGTGTGAAATTTTATTCAAACTTCAACGACCGGTCGCCGTCCATGGTCCGCCAAGCAGCACGATCCGGCAAGCGCACTCGTACGGCGGTCCGCGCAATCGGAGAGCAGCTGCACCGCCAACGCCATCTAGCGTACCTTCACCCAACCGCCATATTGTACGAATGTCTATAGGACAGCGCCCTCTCGGAAACGAGACGAGAACTGGAGATGACGGCACCATATCCACGGAGTGAATGATGATGTAATCTTCCGCAAATTCTGCATAGTACATCATCAACGACGTGAGATCGGGCACATTTCTACTAAAGGGTCGATGAGAGTCATGGCGACTCGCAGCTCACTTTAATTTTACATGTACGTTGTGAATTTTTTTATTGTTTAATCACGCACAGGAGACATCTCACACCGGCACTACCTTGGAGGTCGAAATCCAGTGCATACTGGCTACTCAGGATGTTGGACCGCCGAGGTGATGCCATAAGGAGTTTCGCCCCTTAAATGTATTTATCATATACAAGTACCGCCAGGCCCCGGAGACTCTCAAGTTCCAGCGATGGCCGCAGAGGGCGAAAAAATCGACCACGGCGAGTTCCATCGAAATGCGCGTTTAGTGGATTTACTGACTCCTCTTTTAGCGGTCGGATAAGTTAGTTCGAATTTTCCCTCTTAGGGGCGCTCAACGAGGCCAAATATTTTCGTTTTAGAATGTGTCAAAAGATTGTTAGAAGCCTTAGTTACCGTGTCATTTTTCATAAAGATAGTAGAAATAGGTTTTATTGTTACTTCTAGAATTACTACAAGAGCTTGATTGTTTGAGAACAAGTATTGAGATTACACCGACGCTCGAAAAGCCGCAGCCCATTGGCATCGGTTGCATTTCGGTCGGATTAATTCATTCAAATTGTACCGCGGTCGTTTTCTGTGATCGGCATCACGCAGCTATGGTAACGCAGCTCCGTTTCAGATCGGCTTTGATATATCAATGCGAGTTTGTGTGTCAGACTTACCATGCCGCTACCTCAAGGTGAACGTGTCTGAAGCCTGTGAATCATGTCAGCTGCGGCGCTTCACCGACTTTATAAACGTCGGGCTGCACAGCTTCCGGCGTGAAAATTCAACGCCGGCAAAGTGCTCGGACATTACCTACGAAAACGGAATGAACGATGCACAATGTGCGCGTGGGCACCGGTGAGTGAAAATGCACTGCTTTGCACTTGAACATAGCCTCTTTATTTTTTTTGTTTATTTATTTTATTTTATTTGCATGCGCTACGGTTTTTGTCAATTCATAAGGTTTTACAACTTGTCCAGCTAATGAGATGCACAGCTTGTGGGTTCTAATGACATTTTTCTCAGCAGGGGCGGGGACACAGGGGGGGCTGGAGCCCCCCCCCCCCCCGCCCCGAATTTTCGCCTGCTTCCCCCCCCTCCCCCCCCCCGGTAAAAAAATCCTGGCGCCGCCCCTGTTTCTCAGATTGCTTACTGCGTTCTCACATTTGCAGATATCTTTACTGCTTAACTTTGCCACATAGATCACAGCATAAGTTTTACCTGTTTCTGCGCAAACGAGTCCGCTGCGAGATATGCTCTTAAATTCAATGGCATGGTAAAGCCAAGTGAACTTACAATATGTGTGCGCATTTAAACATTTTCATAAGCAGGGACAGTTACATTTTCATATACCATATAGTTTATCCAGTTGGACAATTAACTAGCTTTGTCCACTGATGGGCATCTCTAGGAACAAATTCACAAACATATCGTTTTCGTGCAGTGTTCTCATATACATTCTTCTTAGACATGAATCACAAATACATTCACTCTTCTACTATAGTAACCATGACTGCTTTTTCCTCTTTCAGCCCAACCACAGCCTCCAAGGAACTACTCATATCAGCATACGCTTGGATGCTTTATCTCTGAACCTACCTCAGGTCAGCCGAGAATGTGTCATCACTGAAAGTAAACTCATGGGCCAAAATCCTCGCAAGGTATGGTTGTAGACACTTTATTTATTGAACCAATTTTTGTTTAACCCTTTCTGTCTTACTCTTTCTCATGACTCGTTTTTTTTTTTCAGGAAACTGGACAAAAAAGAGATCATTGGTTTCCAAGCTACCCACATCAAGTCGTAAGAAGGTCAACAGTTGCCGTAGTGACAACCCCATGGGCCACCAATATTTACGAGGCATACAAACTTAACAGTTGCCGTAGTGACAACCCCATGGGCCACCAATATTTACGAGGCATACAAACGCAAGCCTTAGGTATACTGAAAAGCAGTGATACTGTACAGTATGTTGAAGCAGTACAACATTGGGTGCACCAATTATTTTCTTGCTTCATGAATTACTCAATTTAGAGGAAATGGGCACGCTTCAAATTTTTTGGATAGTGCATGTGATGGGGTGCACATACTGTACTTCACTCTACGTGTCAAACTTTGCATAGAGTATCACATATAACTAGGTAGCAAATGGGCCAGTAGTAGTGCATATTTAGCAGCATTGCTTTTTCAGTATAGATTGCTGTGAATGCGAAGACTGTTGCAAAGGAATGGCAAGAACAGCTACAGTAGCGCTGAAACGAAAAGTTACTGGTACCGCTTACTTGTTGGGAGTGACATTGTGAAGGTTCTAAAATAGGAAACTGTGTGCAAGCACTCGCCCCTTCATTAAACAAGACATGTCGTGCAGTGGTCACCTGGAGATGAGTGGATTTAAGGGCACCTCAGTGTATAAGCATTGTTGGATGGCACTTCCAGGTCACTACTCTGGGAATACATAATGTTTGATGATGGGTGTAGGTGAATGAAAGCATGTGCATAAGGACATTTTGGGCAGTATTCTATGGAACAGGCTGAGGAATTTGTAAAGCATCTAAAAAATTCGTTTTTAGCTCTGTTCAATGAACATTGCCGATACATTAATGGGATGATATGTAAACACGCACCGTTGTATTTGTGCAAGCAATTTGTTTTGTATGTGAAGTTGAGCCACAGACAAATAGCAAATACAGTAAAAGCTCGTTAATTCGTACTCGAAGGGGAATGTGAAATTGTTCAAATTAGTGGGCAGGCACTAGAATGAACAGACATTGTGCCACAATGCGTGGGCAGAATCCAAAGAAGCCACATCTGGGCTCGTTATCACGAACTAGGCGCTACTACACGTTTGTGGTATGTGAATTCGTAAATTAAGTTCATGGAGCTCTAACAGCGAACAAAAAATACGCCAAAAAAAGCATCGACATGCATTGCGAGCAGTGAGCCTTAATGTCGAAATATATGATATTTATGCTCCAAAACACGTTTATTTACATGACAGAGTTAACACAATCAAAATTAAAACTAATCGGTAATTTGCATTCACTTGCATTTCTTCCATCGCGACTCCATGAGCATTGTTTGTAGCTTGCCCACGGGCTCCAGTGCAGCATCTGAAATCTCATCTGCTGAGAATTGATGCTGTTTTGTTGTTTTGCATCTCTAGTAAATTTAGTTTGGTTTGATGTTGCAACATATTGTGATCACTCTGGGCAGACTTCTACGAGGAGCGACGAAAACCAGGGGCTCCCAGTTCGAGCTAACTGTTGCTTCATACCAACGCGTTCGAATTATTGGGAGATTTCCCCTAGAAATACACAGGGCTGTGCCGGGACCAGGGCATCAGTTCGAATTCATTGTAACTTTGAATTAACTGAGTTTGAATTAATGAGCTCTTACTGTAATAATATTTGTTCACGATAACAAATGGACACGACATA